>ML782196.1:180275-238404 GCA_009831015.1 Picea engelmannii
TAGAGAAATGGTGCAATAAGGAATAAACTTAGATGGTGTGTTTACCAAGTTGATAACATGTAAAGAGTAGGTAAAAGAATAACAGTCCATATATTTTTTATATTATCTATCACCGTAGAAAGATAGTGATTCAGTAGACTACAAGTGTATTGCAAAAGTAGTTTTCATATTCAAATGAACCGTGTTCAAAGTATTTTACAAAAACAACCTTTGTATTCAATCGATCATGGTTCAAATATTACAGTTGGAGTACCATAGACCAAAGACTCCACAACCACTTGTATTGTAAACATTGTTCTAAGAAGTACACATAGAATATGTATGTAACCGAAGTAATTCATGCATAGATCAGAACTTGAATACCTTTCGAGAGATATGTTTCCTTCATCCGATGACCTCGATTTTCACAACCTACAAAAGGAGAAAAGATGAGGGTTTAGTAAACTATGCTAGCATTTTAATGGAAATCAAATATTAAGAATAAGTCAAGGACAATACTTAGCTTGAGTCCTGCAAAGAATCAGATCGCCTTTTGTTTTTGTGCGGTAATCTGTCCATGATCCAGGATGAGGAGGAGTGTACCCAAAATCGACTGATGGGTACCCTCGCAAAACAAAAAGGGGCCCTGTCATTAATTTAATTTATCTGTGCTTAGAACTTCGCTTATAAAATAGAGAGAGGCGACAGTAAATAACTAGCATCGAAATAGACTGTGCATAGATTAATCAAATAGGAAGCACACATTTATATTTCTCCAAACCATGTGTATATGCACATTAAATCAATAAGAATTCATAAGAGGCTCATAGGATGTGACCTGTGTTTTGTTCACAATGAATCACAAAATTTAAATAACTTCACAACAAGGACCCAATACATAGTTTGAAGCCTGACTGTGAAAAAACGTGCTGGACCCTTTTCATAAACAATTTAGTTCTATCAGACGAGAGATCAAGTGGCAGTGGGATAATCCACGATCCTTCCCGACAGAGAATTTGTTTTACAAGTAGAGGGTACAAGCAAGTGTTTTGTTCAAATGAATTACATTGCTATTTATATACACAGAAGGTAAATACGAAAACTTTCCACAGAGTGTAATATTGTCATATATTTATACAGAGTGTAATTAACGAATCTCCCACAGAGGGATTAATACTGCTAATTATATACACAGATTGTAAACTACGAATTCCCATAGAGGGCTACTATTTATTTACACAGAGCGTAAACTACGAATTCCTACAGAGGGTTACTATTTATATACACAGAAGGTAAATACGAAACTTTCCCAC
Source organism: Picea engelmannii (assembly GCA_009831015.1). Classification (NCBI taxonomy): domain Eukaryota; kingdom Viridiplantae; phylum Streptophyta; class Pinopsida; order Pinales; family Pinaceae; genus Picea; species Picea engelmannii. The sequence continues at coordinate 181,568 of ML782196.1, forward strand.
AGAGAGTTAATATTGCCATGTATTTACACAGAGCGTAAAATATGAATTTCCCACAGAGGGTTAATATTGCTATTGATATACACATAGCGTAAATTATGAATTCCCACAGAGGGTTAACACTGTTATTTATATACATAGAAGGTAAACAAGAAACTTTCCCACGGAGAGTTAGTAATTGCCATATAATTATACAGAGTACAAATTACGAAATTTCTTACGGAGCATCAACAACAGACAAGTTTGAATAATGGCAAGCAGTGTAGCAAGTCTTGGGATCTCTGGATGAGTCCCAGAGGGTAAGAATAGCAGTATTACAACAGCAAATAAAAGAAAAAAGCAGAGGGTTTAACATTAAAATTATTTGGGCCATGGTTCGACTGGGAAAGGACCATAATGAGTATAGGTTAGAAGCCTAACAGTCAACCAAGAGGGAAATGCAATAACTCTCCAAACCTGAAACTATAAACCCGGTGGAAATCCTGGGTAGCAAATGCATACAGGTGTAACCGTCAATCCTCAATAGAGAAAGGAAACACGAGGTCTGTAAACTAATTACGTTTTCATAAAACAGAGATTACATCATGAAATAATTCTCACAAAGGCCATAAACAGTGAAAATTGTTTACTTACTTGGCGTGTAGAGAACCCCGGGTATGCATTTCCCTTTTTCCATCGCGCACCAAACCCGAACCTCACCAAACGCACCAATCGTGTTTCAAACACATAGACTAAACTCATGTTACAGGATGAAAGGGGGAAAGCACAATGAACGAATGTTACCTCGAGGTCCTCGCTAGAGGAGTAAAGATAGGTTGGTACACACCCCTACCTCTGCCATGTGAAGTCAAGGAGATGGTGAGCTTGCATTGGGCACGTTCACCTAAGTGTCAGCCTGGAGGGTACGGGACAGGCTCGCCATTAATGAACTAGGCTAGAAGTAAATGCCTACAAGACCCGACATCCACCTTAAACAATATTCGAACCCTTAATTGTTGAGTTATGATAAGAGTCAAACCCTAGAACGCCAAGACTTGGTTAATAATCGGGTAGGGATTACCTATGTTAGGTAAAGGTGTATGTTCATTGCGCGGTGGTAAACAATATGTTTTGTATAGACATGTGTTCGCTATACTATGCTAAAATCATACATTGTGACAGTATCCATATAACAGTCTATATGTTAAACGATAGATATAATTTTATGGATAGTGTTAGTGTTATAGTATCCATGTGATAGTTTTATATGGTAAACAATATATATACATATGTTGATATGGATAGAGTTAGTGTTATGGTATCCATATGATAGTTTATATGGTAAACGATATATATATATATATATATATATATATATAGTGTTAGTATCCATACGATAGTCTATATGGTAAACGATGTATATCATTATGGTTAGTTTTAATGTTATGGATAGACTATATGATAGTCTATAGTCTATAGTCCATTACGCGTTGTATTGTGGATAGCATGACTTGACAAAGACATGGTGGTTATTCTAAGGGCTACGATAGCCATGGTCGCAATTTTCTTTAATACAAATAAGTGTATGATTCTAATCCAATAACGACAATAAATTTGCTATGCATACAATAAACTAATAAAGATATGTTTAAGGGATTTTCTTTGTGTCACAGTCAAATGTTTAGAGAGTCAAGAAAATTTAATGTCCCCTAATCAAAAAAAAAATATTTGGGAAATTTGGGGTACATTACACACAGGGCTCTACACAGGTACATCCAAACCAAAATGGAGTTTCTGGACATCTCATCACTAGGAGCCGCTTATAGATATGTTTTCAAAATTGAGCAAAAATTTAATCAGCAGAATAAGCAGTAATTTGGGTCTGCAAATCCGCAAAAACCAAAGCATGGGAAAGGTATCCCTAATCCATAGAATAACCAACCTCAAGACAACCAGTCCAAGCTGCAGGAAAATAAGAGCAACGGGAAGACGAAGAAGGACACTTTTGGGGTTACGGTTTTGGATTTTCTTTCTATTAAAAAGGCCTCTAGAGACTCATTGTAAACATCATCATCTTATTGCGAATGAGTGTATCCATTACATCTCTTCTCAGATATAAGTTGCCACCATTCTAGCGAGTCGTTCACTCTGTAATTTTACAGTTTTTGTACATTCTCTCATTAATAAAAATTGTGCATTAGTGTATCTCTGTGTTTATTGCAATATCTTTGTACATTTCTTTGTTATATCTCTGCCTTCATTTCGTTCTCAAAATAATCTGGATCAGTGGGGAGGATAACACTCCATCCCACAACCATGTGAGCTAGACCTAATTGACAAAAAAAAAATTAAATATTATTTACTAATATAATGAATTTCATTTTTTCTATTTTTTTATTAACATTAAGTTACACATTTTTTCCATATTGGTCCCAATAAAATAAAACCCAAAAATAAGGAAAACAAAGAAAGATAATAAGGGCGTAGAAGCCTCAACTTATTATACTTACCGATAGGTATGGTATATTGAATTGAGTTAGCGGTTGACCGACAATTATTTTTTGGTTGACTACAAAATATGTAATGTCTTCACCAAAGTATTAAGGAAACCAATTTAAATTAAATTTCAGATATCAGTTATATCACATGTTATTCATTGAGCAACTTGAGGTCTTATTACAAGCTCATCTCTCCCCAATGTATTTGTAAAAAATATTTTTCTTGGACCAATGGCTAAAGTTCTTGGGAAAATCAATCATTTGATGATAGGTATTGTACATTGCATTGAGTTAGCGGTTGATCGGCTATTAGTTTTTGGTTGACTACAAAATATGTAATGTCTTAACTAAAGTATTAAAAAAAGTAATTTAAATTAAATTTCAAATATTATTTATCTCACATGTTATTCATCAAGCAACTTGAGGTCTTATTACAAGCTTATCTTTCCCCAATGTATTTGTAATAAATATTTTTCTTGGACCAATGGCCAAAGTTCTTTGGAAATTCAATCACTTAATGTTGGATTGCTATGTAGCATATGTGGCAGCCTCCTCCCTCTATTTCCCGCTACCTCCTCCATATTTTTCCCACTATAGAGATATCATCATCATGAATCATTTTCATGGCATCGATTATGGTTGCATTGATGGCGTCTTCGACCTTAAGCTACACAAATTCCATCATCAATCTGTTATCATGTCTGCACTCACACCATTATCACTATGTTACCTTGTCTTAACTACCTTGTGGCTCCATAACGGTGAGGAAATGAAAACACACACTGCATACTCCACCCTACCTATGAATTTATACATATTTCTTGATCGGAGATTCAATAATAAATTTAATTTCATAGATTTAAGATACTAAACCTTTTTTCATAGCATGATGCACTAGCCAAGGTAAGTATATTCTTACCATAGGTGTGACAATGTTAGCTTGAGGAAGTTATTATCTCAAGATGCAGTAGAGAAGGGTGTTGATGTCGATCCCCACCAGTGTGGGGTGTCAAGTGGAAGCCAACTTTTGTTCCAATCAGTGTTTCTCAACCATCCAACCTACCGACCCAATGCAAATATGATTCCAACCAGTCTTTCTTAGCCATCTAAGGTACCAGTGTTTCTTGTTGCAACTATCATCTCAGTCAATTCCTTTTTTTGTTGATCGTTCAACCACTCTATGTCATTGTCCATCTCTCCCTAATGAAGCATGATTCTTTCTTTGTATTATGTATTTGTTAAAGATATAAAGTTGTTATCTTCATGCAACATCATATATTCTTAACATAGGTCTATATAGGATCAACCTATATTTGCAACTCTAAGTTGGTGTCTTCAGGTTAACGGTTGGTAACATCTCATTGTACTCTATAATTGTTCATAGTTGTCATTTAATTATTAATCAGTTGAAAGAGAAAGTAACTTGCATACTATATAAGTCTAAATGCTATTGCAATTTTTTATTGAGTCCAAATATAGCAATCTATAAGTAAAGTAATGGTTGTTTGTAGTTGGAGTCCAAATATAATGATGAATAAGTACACCAATCGAGAGTGGATTCATCACCTATTTATTGTATTATGTGTCTTTTGTCTAACATTGGACCATGGATGAGATTATTTGTTTATTTCACTTTTCACATGCACTACTGCAACAAATGAGTAGAGTATCCTTCACCTTTCAGCCTCTCAAATTTGATGGTTGTTATTCTCTTGTCGTTTCTCATTAATATAATTCATGACATTCTCTTCTTCAGATCTACACACCCACTCACCATTACCTCTTTTTTATTAATATTGTAATGTTTCCAAGCAGATTTTCCAAGAACATAAAGGAATTTTTACTTGTTTTTGTGAGTTGCTTGTGAGTGTTTTGCAGGTTGTTTCCCCTAGGGTTGCACTGGAGTTGTTTCCCAGAGTTTCACACCGTATGGAAGATAGATATGGACAATAATAGATGAAAACAACAAGATACAAGAGAATAACACAATGGAATAGCCAAAAACTTCATATTTGACCTTTATTTATTTAGCAAGCCAACATCCATACAAGAGATATACAGATCTGGAAGAATATAGTAGAAATATAGAAGTTGTGGTTGAAGATGCCTCCCAGGTACAATAAAAATAATTTTGAGTGCTCTAAAAACCCCAATGGTTGCATGCAAGTGTAAACAAGATAAATTTACTTCCCTTCTTCGATCTGACACCCCAAACTGTCTAAGTTACGCACTCTCTAGTTGTAGGGACCCTAGGTATTTCGGCCTCCTCTCTTATGACCTCAAAACCTTGTAAAAATATTGTAGATCTATATATTTGATGATTTAGAACACATATGATGATATCCTCTAGCTAAACTGTGAGATTTAACCCTCCAACTCACTGAACCTCCAAGAGAAGACGTGCCCTCCTTCAGAAATTCACCCAGCCAAGAGATATAATAAATATGCAAAGAAAATCGCTCAAGAATTGATGAGAAATGGAACTTTGATGATGGAAAATACTTCTAGACAACGTTTGGCTTCAAATCTACCTTCTCCTAGGGAAATCATATACTTCTTCCTCCAACAGTGTGCCCTACCTGCAGAAAAACTCCAAAATTGTGCCATGCTTCCACAAATCCCTCTAAGACTGATCTGAAACTAAGTAGCATGGTGAGGGTGGGATCTTTCACCATCTTGACCAATATTGGATCAGTAATAGAGGAATATTTCACCTACCTATTGATATATAGGGTTTGTTTATTCAAAACCCTCAAAATGTCTAAGTTGCAGAGCTCAAGATGCAAATGACAAAAATGTCATGAATGAGGAGTGAGGCACCCTCCTCTCTCTTTTCTACCTCCATCCTCTGATTTTCACTTAAATTAATTAATTGGATTCTAAGGTTATTACTTTATGTCCTCATATCATCCAATTATCTTTTCATTTTCTTTTTACCAAAGTCACTTTAATAATATAACCTTTACTCCTTAGTGACCACTTTTGCACCTATTAGCCCCTGTTTTCCCATGAGACTATAGTCTAGAGGGGAAACTAGACTACTAAGTCTCTCAAGACCCCTGTCAAGAAGAGGGGGACATTACAGTCTCCCCTATTGGAATTTTTTTTCCCACAAGAAATCTTGAATCTGTCTGCTATAGAACTTGTTCACGTTCCCAAGTGGCATCCTCTATAGGCAATTTTTCCGCTTGATCAAGTACTCCTTTATGTCCATTTTCCTTACATTTATTTCCCTCATCTCCAAGACCTCTTCTGGAATCAAAATCAAATGTCCTTCTTCATCTACTGGTGGTAATTCCTCATTAGCTACAACATGTTTCCCCAATGCCCTTTTTAGGCATGATACATGGAAGACATTATGTATTTTACTTCCCTGTGGCAGTTCTAACTCATATGTAGCTTCCCCACCTTCCTTTTTGTTGGCATGTTTTACAGGAAGTGTGTGCTTGTCATTGATGGCAAGAACAACAACGTCAATGGAAAACAAGGAAAGCATAAGCTCAGGAGGAGAAGCGAATAGTATGCAGAGATCAAAGCTCAAAAGGAAAAGCGCAGTACAAAAACGTGATCAGGATCAACATCTCCACAGGACAAACCAGGACCGTTGAAAATTCTATCACCCGAATATCCATCAGCCGTCGGATCAAGTTAAGTGAAGGATAGGATAAACGGGGCACAAGGTTTGAGAATTTGATTATTTGAATACTCGATAACCGTTGGATCACTTTTAAGTGGAAGGACAGGATAAGCTAGAAGAGAAGCATCGAAGATAGATCGAGCCATAGATCTAAGAACATGATCGACCAACAACATTTGGTTCACGTCAAAAGTTGTGAGGAGTTTATTGTTTGGGGAATCTCACTTCGAAAGAATTGGCAACTTGAAAGTCGAATTGCCCAAAGCCCGAAATCCGAAATGAATAAGGACCATCGGATCTGGAGAAAATGAGATGATCGTTGGATTTAATCCAAAGCAACGCTGCATCGCAAATAGATCGAGTCATTGATCTAAGATCTTGATCAAACGGATGTCATTCATTTTAGGTCTAAATTTATGAGGAGGTTACGCTCCGGAGAAATCACTTCAAGAATTTCCAGTTTGAGTTTTGAAATTCCCGAAGCCCAGAGACCCAGAAAGCCGAAAGAAATTCTCGACCATCGGATCATCCGAATTAAATCTCAGTCGTCAAATCATCTGAAGAAAATCTCAAGCGTCAGATCGTCTTAAGCAAATCTATGTCGTATGATCTAGAGCGTCAGTTTGAGTGTTGAAATTCCCGAAGCCCGGAGAGCCGAAATACATTCTCGACCGTCGAATCATCTGAAGTAGATCTCAGTCATCAAATCGTCTAAAGAAGATCTCAAGCATTGGATCGTCTGAAGTGAATCTGAGCCATCTGATCCAGAGCGTAAGTTTGAGATTTGAGATTTCAGAAGTCCGTAGACCCGAAGGAGATCTCGACCATTGATCGAGAAAGGAACCGCAGAACCGTTGATCTAGTTGAAAGGTAAAATTCCCAAAGTGAACGAGGACCATTGATTTGATGAGGACACGTGGCAGGAATCTGTGGACTCCAAATAAAAGCATGAAGGTTGAGAATTGAAATCGTCGAAGCTCGAAGTAGTGAAGCAGATCTCGATCGTTGATCGATAAAGGGGACACAAGACCATTGATCTAGTTGAGACGTAAAATCCCTGAAGTAGAGGTAGAGTCGTCGATTGAGAAGGACAAGTGTCTGTAGATCATTGACTCTGGAAGATTGGCGTATAGAGAAAAGTAGGGTTTGATATTTGAAACTCCCGGAGCCCGGATCACAAAATAAATCACACTCGTTGATTGAAGGAGGTTAGATCTGATCCGGAGATCGTGAAAGAACAAATCGAAATCGTCCGTTCAGGAGCACCGTCAAGATTGTGAGATCGACGGTCCCATCACATTGTAGGGATTGAAGGTGCACAAACTTTAAAAAATTAAAGGCAGACCACAATTGAAACCACGGTTTTGGAAAAAGGACACGTGGAGGTTCGAGGTAAATTGTGGGGTGAAACGCAATTTAATCTCAAACCACCTTTGTTCGCGCCCGCAATCACATGGTCACGTGATATCATCACCCAAGGTCACATCAGCAGAGGATAGGGGAAGGATCTAGTGTTGCTAGGCTCCACATCGAAGGTTATGCATTGAAAAGTCTAAAAGCATCTGAGTGTATAATCCAACGGAACTGATCAAACCGAATCAGATTGAAGGGTTGTTGTTTCATCTCGTGATTTCTTGATTAGTTACGATTCAGTTACACTAACTGAATCATTGCTTTGGGACGTTGGAATCATGGCTCTTGAGCATTCTAAGATTCCCGACATGGGCGTTGGAGATTCGGAGAGTAACGGATGATGAGGGCATGAATAAATGAAATAAGTCGTGACAGAAGAAGGTTGTTGTTCCTCGGTAAAACAAGTTGAACTGTATGTGATCAAGGAGAAAGACAGAATAGAGCGTGAAATATGCAGAGATGAAGAACATAAGTTGGACAGAGCAGAAATGGTGAAAAAAGTAGAATGTACGAGAACCTAAGAGCATGAGAAGAACAGAGGAAGAGCAGATGGAGAGAGAAACCAAGTGGATCCAAGCATAAATAGACAGAAGCAGAGCATAATTGTAGAACAGAGAAGAAGTGGTAAGCATTGAAATGTATGTATTGTTGTAAGGTCTTATTCAAGTAAAGATTTATAATCATGGTGGTAGGGTGGTTCGAGGGAGGACTATTGTCCTCAGAGTTTCAAGTGGGTGCTTGAACACGGGGAGTTGTAGCTTTCATCTGGTTGTAGCCAGAAAAACCAGGGTGGTAGGGTGGTGCAAGGGAGAACCATTGTTCTTTGTTATACAGGTCTGTGCCTGTGTGACTAGAAGTTGATGCTTCCATCCAGTTGGTGTTGGAACACTCAAGGAGTTGTTGCTTCCTTCTAGTGGGTGCTAGAGAAACTAGAGAGTTGGTGCTCTCAGCAAGTTGCAGCTTGTTAAAGAAGAGGTTGTATCCTCATTTTGAGTTGGTTCTCAAAGAAAGATGATGTATAGAACTTAAAAGACTGCCTATCATTCGAAGAAGAAGAGGTTTTCTCCCTTTATGGTTTTCCTCATGAATATATGTCTCTGTGTATATCATATGTGTGATTGATGTTAATTATTACTATTGTTCATGACTTGCATAATCTTGATGATCGCTTGGAGAACATTAATAATATTTCAATAGGCATAAAATTGTTTAAGCACAGTAACAATTGATTCACCCCCCCCCCCTCTCAATTGTCTTAGTATTTCCAACAATTGGTATCAGAGTGGGTTCCTTTTAGCTAAAGGTAGATCAGTAAGCTTTAACATGACAAGTCATGAAGGAGCTTCAACTAATAAGCCTCCTCTATTCGATGGAACAAATTTTTCTTTCTGGAAGGTTGGAATGAGAACATACATTATGGCCTTAGGTGCTGATGTTTGGGATGTTGTAGAGACTGGATATATAAAACCTGTTGTGCTAGATTCCAAAGATGATAAGTTAGAATTTAGCTTCAATGAAAAGGAAATGAATACTATCTTGAGTGGGCTTGCTGAAGCTGAATTTGTAAAGGTAATGCATCTTGATTCTGCCAAAGGGATGTGGGATAAACTCATTATCAGTTATGAAGGAAATGAGAAAGTAAAAGATGCCAAACTTCAGACATATAGATTGAAATTTGAACAACTAAAGATGAATGAGGATGAAACAGTTAATAAATATTTCTTAAGAGTTGAGGAGCTTGTGAATGCCATGAAGGGTCTTGGTGAGACGATTGAAGACGCATGTTTAGTTCAGAAGATTTTAAGATCTCTACCTAATAGATTTAATCCAAAAGTTTCTACAATAGAAGAACTGAATGATCTTAATATTTTGTCTATTGATCAACTTCTAGGAACTCTAACTTCTTATGAAATGAGGATTAGTAAAGATAAATCCACCACTAGAGAAACATCTTTTAAAGAAGATAAGAATGAGGAATATGAGCCTGATGAAATTGAAGAAAAATTTGTGATAACACTAAAGAAAGGATCAGGAAAGTATCAAGGCAAGTTTCCCTTCAAATGTTTTAACTGTGGAAAGATAGGTCACTTTGCATCTAAGTGTCCACACAAGAAGAAGGACCAGAACTCTGAAGGTGAAGAGAAGTACAAATCCATGAGATATGGTAAAAAGAAAAGTTTATGTGTAAACAATGATGACTCGTCAGGAGACACAGATAGAGATTCTTCTTGTGAAGATAATGTTAATGAATTAATGCTTATGGCAAAAGAGGATTATGATAATAAAATCACAGGAAGTGATGTTAATGATGAAGAAGTTGTGGTTTATATGGAAGGTGAAGTAATCAGTGCTTTAGAAGAGATTGACTGACTCAGACTTAAGAAGAGAAAACAAAAACAGTTGTTGATGCAGTTTGAAAAGGATGGTAAAAAACCTGATGAAGACCTTGCCCTGCTAAAAGTGGAGTTAGAAGAGGCAAAGAAAATAGAGGACACTTTGAAGCAACAGTTTTCGGAGAAGAAGGAAAGATGTGAAGCCTTGGAAGAAGAGGTAATAAAACCAGAAAAGAGATGGAGAAGTTTAAAGCATTGTATCTCCAAAATCTTCCAAGCATTAAAGCCTCAGTAGAACTAAACGACATTCTGAGCAAACAAAGATCTCCTTTGTTGAAGACTGATTTAGGTTATGTAAGTGGTTCAAGCAGCAAACAGTTAGGAAGCAAAGAGCCAGTAAAGATGATCAAGTTCCAAGTCAACAAACAATCAGACCATGTGAGTACTCTGCCACCAAAAGCTAATAAAGACGAGATGATCCCTGATCAAAAACAAAGATATCAGAAGATGGAGAAACAAATTCCAAAAGGAAGACCATCCTTCAGGTACCAAAATTTCTTCCATGGTTATTTTTTTTACTGCTCTAATTTTGATCATAAGATTGCAAATTGTCAAATTAAGTTTAGAGACATGCAACTGAGGAGATCAAGAAATAAACAATCTTTGCAACATAAAACTAAACAGCCAATGAGTAAACAAAGTTGCACCAATCACTTTGACCTATTGAACAATGAGCTCAAATTCTATAGTTGTCGTAACTTCGGCCACAAAGTTGCAAACTACCATCTGAAGAATTACAAAGCATATCCAAGGATAAAACCCTTAGCGAGGAATGCCAACACATGGAAAAAGAAAGATAGTGAAAAATGTGGTCTAGTACTTTCCGCTCAAAAACAAAAAGACCCCTGGTATATAGACAATGGATGTTCCAAGCACATGACTGGAGACAAGGATAAGTTTATGTCTATAAGTAAAAGAAAAATAGGAAATGATGAATCGGGTAAAGGGATGGTGAGTTTAAGTAATAGAAAAGGAAAAGCCCAGGATGTTCTGCTTGTAGATGGGGTGAAACATAATTTGATAAGTGTAAGACGAATGTGTGATAGAGGGTGTGAAGTGGTGTTCACTTCCAAAGATTGTAAGATAAAGTCTGTAAACTCAAGACAAGTGGTGGCTAAAGGCATAAGGACAGATAATAATGTATATGTGCTAAAAGAAGATAGAGAAGAGTGTCATCTAAGCAAACATGGTGAAAGATGGCTATGGAATAAGAGACTTGGACACCTAAATTTTGATCATATAATCAAACTTAGTAACAGTGGGGCAGTAAAAGATCTTCCAAAGATATCAAATCCATATGATTTTGTATGTAAACCTTGCCAAATAGGAAAGCTTACTCGGACATAGTTTAAATCTAAGAACTTTGCATCAACAGAGAAACCTCTTCAGCTAGTACATATAGATTTATGTGGACCATCAAGGAAGGAAGGTACAAGAAAAGAAAATTATTTCATGTTGATTATTGATGATTATTCTAGACTGACAAGGGTTGCCTTTCTGAAAGAAAAATCTAAAGCAATTGAAAAATTCAAATTGTTTAAGGCTCTGACTGAGAATCAAACAAGAAAAATATTGAAGGTACTAAGGTCTTATAGAGGAGGAGAGTTTAGTTCGGGGGACTTTAAAGAGTTTTGTGATAAACATGGGATCAAAAGAGAGTATACTATTCCAAGGACTCCACGGAAAAATGGAGTAGTTGAGAGGCAGAATAGATCAATTCAGCAGATGGCAATATCAATGATGAATGAAAAGAATATTGCTCGGACATATTGGGTAGAAGCAATTCATACAGCAGTACATATTCTTAACAAAGCTCATTGCAGGCCACAAAGTGACAAGACTCCTTATGAACTATGGTTTGGAATACTTGCTTCAATCAAGCACTTTAAAGTCTTTGGGAGTAAGCATTATATCAAGAATAATGATGAAAATCTTGGCAAATATGATGACAAGGTTGATGAAGGTATATTCTTAGGGTATTCTACAAACAGTAAAGGATACAGATGCTATAATAAGAGGCTGCATAAATTGGTTGATTGCATTGACATAAAAGTTGATGAAGAAATATCGGTACGAGATGTAAGCAGTGTTGAATCAACAACAGAGGATATAGTTGAAGTTGAAGATGAACAGGTCCAAGAATCATAAAAAGAAGACTATGAGTCAGATGAAGATACAAACACTCAGGCAGACTCAAATCAATAGACAGCATCAAATCCTTCCTCTAGAATTACTCAAAAGAATCATCATGCAATTCAGATAATTGGTGAGAAGGACAAAGGTGTACAAACCAAGAGAAGGATAATCAAAGACACCGAGCAATCACATATAGCCTTCATATACATGATGGAACCCAAGAACTTTAATGAAGTCAGTGAAGATGTAAATTGGTTAAAATCAATGAATGAGGAACTGGATCAGATTGAGAAGAACAATACTTGGGAGCTTGTTCCTAGACCTACAAATAAGAATGTAATTGGCTCCAAATGGGTGTTTAAGAATAAAATGAATGAACAAGGACAAATTGTTAAGAAAAAAGCCAGATTGGTTTGTAAGGGGTATGCACAAGTTGAAGGATGAGATTTTGATGAAACATTTGAACCAGTTGCAAGATTGGAAGCCATCAGAATGTTTCTTGCCTATGCATGTCATAAGAACTTTAAAGTATATCAGATGGATGTTAAGTCAGTTTTTCTTAATGGAGACCTAGAATAAGATGTATACATGGAGCACCCTGAAGGATTTTCACTGACAGATAATCTTGACTATGTCTGTAAGTTGAAAAAGGAATTATATGGACTAAAATAGGCACCACGAGCCTGGTATTATAGACTGGACAAATTTCTACAGAACAAAGGGCTCAAAAAAGGTTATGTTGACAGTAATCTATATATTAATTCTGAAGGTGATGATTTATTAGTTGTTTTGGTTTATGTAGATGACATTATTTTTGGATGTAATAATGACCCTTAAGTTCAGTGGTTTGCTAATTCAATGGAAACTAAGTTTGAGATCTCCATGATAGGAGAACTGTCATATTTTATTGGTCTACGAATCAATCAGAGTTCTACAGGGCTATTTATCTCTCAAGAAAAGTATTTGAAAGAAATGTTGAAGAAGTTTCAGATGGAAGATTCCTCTCATGTTAGTACACCTATGGTGGTCGGTTGCAAGCTCAGTAAAGATGATATTTCACCTGATGTTGATCAAAGAACTTATTGATCAATGATAGGTAGTCTTTTGTACATCACATCATCCCATCCTGATATAATGCAAGTTGTTGGAATGGTAGGTCGTTATCAGTCTGCTCCTAAACAAAGTCATTTAGAAGTTGTCAAGAGGATATTCAAATATTTGAAAGGTACAATGACTTATGGTCTTTGGTATCCTAGAAATCAGAATTTTCAACTAACTACATATTCAGATGTTGATTGGGAAAATTGTTTGGATGAGAGAAAGAGCACCAGTGGAGGTGCATTCTTCTTAGGTGATTCGTTAGTAGCATGGATTACTAAGAAACAGGGATCTATTTCATTATCAACTACAGAGGCAAAGTACATTGTTGTTGCTACCTGCTACACTTAGATCTTATGGATGATATAAACTCTTGAAGATTTGAAGGTAACTTATACTGATCTTATTCCACTTCACTGTGATAACACCAGTGCCATTAGTGTCTCGAAGAATCCTGTTCTCCATTCAAAAATGAAGGATATACCAATAAAGTATCATTTTATCAAAGAGCGGGTTACAAACAGAGTTGTTCAACTGAATTATATTCCTTCCACAGAACAAATTGCAGACATCTTTACTAAACCCCTAGCCAAGACACCATTTGAATATCTTCATCAAAAGATGGGTGTCATCCCTTCTCTCACCTAAGAGATTCCATCCTTTCAGGGGAGTATGTGTTGGTCGAATATCTGATACCTCTGAAAATTATTGCAACATCTTAGGGGGAGCATGTTTTCTTTGGCATTGATGTCAAAGGGGGAGAAAAGGTGTGGTCTGGATGCTACAATTGGAGGTCTAAGCAGAATAGTGTAGTCTTTCAGGGTTTCCATCAATGCCAAAGGGGGAGATTGTTGGCATGTTTTACATGAATCTTGTTCTTTTCATTGATGGAAAGAACAGCAGTGTCGATGGAAAACAGGGAAAGCATAAGCTCAGGAGGAGAAGCGAACAGTATGCAGAGATCAAAGATCAAAAGGAAAAGCACAGTACAGAAACATGATCAGGATCAACATCTCCACAGGACAAACCAAGACCATTGAAAATTCGATCACTTGAATATCCGTCAACCATCGGATCAAGTTAAGTGAAGGATAGGATAAACGGGGCACAAGGTTTGAGAATTCGATTATCCGAATACCCGATAATTGTTGGATCACTTTTAAGTGGAAGGACAGGATAAGCTAGAAGAGCAGCATCGAAGATAGATCTAGCCATCGATCTAAGAACATGGTTGACGAACAACATTTGGTTCGTGTCAAAAGTTGCGAGGAGGTTACTGTTTGGGGAATCTCACTTCGAAATAATTGGCAACTTGAAAGTCGAATTACACGAAGCCCGATATCCGAAATGAATAAGGACCATCGGATCTAGAGAAAATGTGATGATCGTTGGATTTAATCCAAAGAAAAGTTGCATCGTAGATAGATCGATTCGTTGATCTAAGATCTTGATCAAACGAACGTCATATGTTTCGAGTCTAAAGTTATGAGGAGGTTACGCTCCGGAGAAATCACTTCAAGAATTTTCAGTTTGAGTTTTGAAATTCCTGAAGCCCAGAGACCTGGAAAGCCGAAATAAATTCTCGATCGTCAGATCATCTGAAGAAGATCTCAAGCGTCAGATTGTATGAAGTGAATCTGGGCCGTCTAATCTAGAGCGTCAGTTTGAGTGTTGAAATTCCTGAAGCCCGGAGACCCGAATACATTCTCGATTGTCGGATCATCTAAAGTAGATCTTAGTCGTTAGATCGTCTGAAGAAGATCTCAAGCGTTGGATCATCCGAAGTGAATCTGGGTCGTCTGATCCAGAGCGTAAGTTTGAGATTTGAGATTTCAGAAGTCCAGATCAAACGGTGTTGATCAAACCGAATATAATCGAAGGGTTTCTATTTCATCTTGCGATTTCTTGATTAGTTACGATTCAGTTACACTAACTGAATCATTGCTCTGGGACATTAGAATCATGGCTCCTGAGCGTTCTGAGATTCCCGACATGGGCATTGGAGATTCATAGAGTAGCGAATGATGAGGGCATGAATAAATGAAAGAATTCATGATAGAGGAAGGTTGTTGTTCCTCGGTAAAACAAGTTGAACTGTATGTGATCAAGGAGAAAGAAGGAACAGAGCATGAAAGATGCAGAGATGAAGAACATAAGTTGGACAGAGCAGAAATGGTGAAAACAGCAGACTGTACGAGAACCTGAGAGCATGAGAAGAACAGAGGAAGAGAAAATGGAGAGAGACACCAAGTGGAGCCAAGCATGAACAAACAGAAGCAGAGCAGAATTGCAGAACAAAGAAGAAGTGGTAAGCATTGATATGTATATGTTGTTGTAAGGTCTTATTCAAGTAAAGATTTATAATCAGGGTGGTAGGGTGGTGCTAGGGAGGACTCTTGTCCTCAGAGTTTCAAGTGGGTGCTTGAACACAGGGAGTTGTAGCTTCCATCTGGTTACAGCCAGAAAAACCAGGGTGGTAGGGTGGTGCAAAAGAGAACCATTGTTCTATGTTATACAGGTTGGTGCCTGTGTGACTGGAATTTGGTGCTTCCATCCAGTTGGTGTTGGAACACTCAGGGAGTTGGTGCTTCCTTCTAGTGGGTGCTAGAGAAACTAGAGAGTTTGTGCTCTCAGCAAGTTGCAGCTTGTTAAAGAAGAGGTTGTAGCCTCATTTTGAGTTGGTGCTCAAAGAAACATGATGTACAGAACTTAAAAGACTGCCTATCATTCGAAGAAGAAGAGGTTTTCTCCCTTTATGGGTTTCCTCGTGAATATTTGTCTCTGTGTATATCATATGTGTGATTGATGTTAATTATTCCTGTTGTTCATGACTTGCATAATCTTGATGATCACTTGGAGAACATTAATAATATTTCAATAGGCATAAAATTGTTTAAGCACAGTTACAATTGATTCACCCCCCCACTTAGTTGTCTTAGTATTTCCAACACTTTTCACCTTGTACGGCCCATAAAAGAGGGGTTTGAGTTTTTCAGTGCCATTTTCTTAATGGATGTCTACATGTATGGTTGTAGCCTCAAATAGACCAAGTCCCCTACCTCAAAAGTATGTTCCATTGTCTGCTTATCTACATATAATTTATGTTGGTTTTTCACCCTTTGCAGATGATCTTTGAGTTCTTTAAGGAAGTATTGGCTTTCCTGTATCCACTCCTTAGCCAAAGGATCTCTACTATCTCCAAACACAATCTCCACAAAAGTGAGGGGGTCGTAACTATATAAATATATGAAAGGAGACATACCAATGGACATGTGGTAAGTGGTGTTGTAGTAGTATTCACCCAAGTGTAGCCACTTGACCCATGCCTTTTGTTGCCCTATCACATAATTTTGGAGGTATCCTTCCACTCACTTGTTGACTATCTCGGTTTGACCATCTGTTTGTGGATGATAGCTAGTAATGGGGGTTAACTATGTACCTACTAGTCGAAATAACTCCTGCCAAAAGGTGCTCATTAATATGTTGTCCCTGTCACTCACAATTGTCTTGGGCAACCCATGCAACCTGAAGATTTCTCTGAAAAATCGATCTGCTACTTGAGATGCGCTATAATCCATGGGGATGGAAAGAAAAGAGAAAACTTGGTCAAATGAACTACTACCACAAAGATGCAGTCCCTACCCTATGCATTGGGGAGTCATGTAATGAAATCCATAGATACAATTTCCCACTTATGCTCTGTAATGGGAAGAGGTTGCAATAGACTTGTTGGGTGGGTGTTTTCATCCTTGTTTTGTTGGCAAGTGACACACTCCTTTATGTCGTGCGTGAAATATTCCTTGAGGCCTTTCCTAGCAAATATTTCTCTTATCTGTATATATGCTTTAAGGAATCCTTGATGCCCTGCTAGTGATGAGTTATGAAATTCTTGAATCATCTTCTTCTTGAAAAAGGATTCGGGGACCAAATAAATCCTCCCCTTATAATATATGAGGTCACCTATAATCTTGTAACTGTCATCTTGTAACTGTCCATCCATCAACTCCCATGCAAACTTATTTTTTGAGTACTCTACCAATAGATGAGATTTCCAATCAACTGATATCTTTGACATGGAGTAAGTTGAGGGTATTCTAGACAAAGCATTTGCTACCACATTGTTTTTTCCCTTAACAAATTCTATGTCAAAGTTATAGGCCTGGATCTTACTCACCCACTTTTTTTGCCTCCCATTGAGGTCCTTCTTCTATAGGAAGTAATTGAGGCTATTATGATTGGTCCTGACCACAAATTTTTCCCCCACCAAATATTACCTGAATTTAGCCAGTGCATGCATTTTAGCTAGCATTTCCTTGTAATAAATTGTATATAACAACTCAGGCCCTCTCAGTTTTCATCTCTCATATTCAATGTGATGCTTATTCTGCATGAATATAGCTCCAATCCTCTCACCGGATGCATCACACTCCAAAATGAATGGTTGAGAGAAATCTGGTAATGATAGTACGGTACAAGTGCTCATTACCTTCTTCATTTTGTCAAAAGTAAACCGTGTCTTGCTACTCCACTTGAATACACCCTTTTTGGTCAAATCAATCAATGGTGCGCATAACTGAGATAAACCTTTAACAAACCTCCTGCAGTAGTTGTAAATGCCCAAAAATACCTTGAGCTATGTAAGTGTTTTAGGTGTGGGCCAATCAATTATAGCTTGGATCTTTTCCTGGTGGACCTGTACCCCTTTTTTCCCAATGATATGTCCCAAATAAATTACTTCAGTCATCCAAATTTCACATGATTTTTTATCAAACAATGATTTCTCCTCCATGATGTTTAATACCTCATTCACATGCTTGAGGTGATCTTCCCATGTCCTACTTTAAATCAACAAGTCATCAAAGAAGACTAGTAGAAATTTCCTCAACTATTTGTTAAATACATGGTTCATGCAGGATTGAAAGGTGGTTGGCACATTGGTCAACCCAAAAGGCATGACAAGGAACTCATAATGCCCATAATGGCATATGAAAGTTGTTTTGTGCACATCATGTTTCCTCATTTTGATTCGTTGGTATCCAAAGCACGAATCAATTTTGGTAAAGTATATTGCGCCATGTAGCTCATATAATAGTTCCTCTATCCTGGGGATGGGATACCTGTTTTTGATGGTCTTCTTATTTAGATCCCTATAGTCAATACACATGTGCATGGTCCCATCTTTCTTTTTGACCAATACTATTGAATATGCAAATGGGTTGGAACTTGGTCTAATGTGGCCCATATCTAATAAATGCTTAATGGATTTTTCAATTTCATCCTTGAATTTCTTGGGATGTCTATATGGTGTAGTGATAACTGGTTTGGCCCCTTCCTCTAACTCTATGATATGCTCAAAATCCCATATATGGAGGTTTCCCTAGGGGAATAGGCCCAAAAACCTTCATATGTTTATCAATTATCCTATGCATGTCTCTTGAATAGGAATGGGTTTTTTCTTGAGTGCTTTGAGTGACCATCGGACACTCTGTTGCATAAGCCACGTCCCCATGTCTGAAAATTGCTTCCATGCACTTTGTTGAAACTACCTTGGGTAATTTTTTTGTCATTCCCTTCAATGTCACCCTTTTTCCTTCTTCAGAGTTGAAGGACATCTCCATGGTCTTATAATTGGTAGTAATGGGTCCCAAGGTGTTAAGCCACTCAACTCCCAATATCACATTAGTGTTTGGAATATCCATCACATAGAAGTCTTGAATTAAATTGTACCTTCCCAAGGTGATATTCATTTGAGGGATATACATGTCACAAGGCATGGTGTGCCCTCCTACTACCTCCACCATGAATCCATCAAACTCAATAGTGGGTAGATGTCTCTTGCTCACTAAGGTTGCATCAATGAAGTTATGGGAAGCTCCATCATCAATCAACATTGTAACCCTCTACCCTTAGAGAACTCCTCTTATTCTGAAGGTACTAAATCTTTTCACCCCATTGATGGATGTTATGACTGCCTTCTTAATCCCTGGTTGCTTGCACATTTTCTTCTCTTCAGCTTCCTCTCTTATATGCTCTTCATCGGTTGGAGTTACCTCCTTGTTTTGAATGTTCCAAGCCTCATCTTCCTCCTCCTCGATATCTGAGAGTACCTCAATGTAGTGTATATTTCCCTTTCCCATACATAAGTGCCTTAGCTCCCAAGGTTCTTTGCAAGTAAAACATAATTGTTTTCTCCTCAACTCTCTCCTAGAGGCCTCATCTAACTTTCCCTTACCTTTATCTGCAAATATTAACTCCTTTCCCTTAGGAACAATAGGTGATCGTGGGGTGAACTTGTGTTTCTGAGATGCCCCTACAAAATCCATGGTCTTCCAAATCGCATCATGTAAGTTGGTAGGATTAAAATCCTTGACCCACCCATGCAAGGGATCTGTTAGCCCCTCAGAAAAAAGCATTAGTAATCTAGCCTCTCATACTTAAGGAACCATCACTGCTATTCTCTGAGATTCTTCTATGAATGCCTCGGCTAAACCTGTTTGTCTAAGTTGAGTGAGGTCTTTGAAGTGAAGTTATGGGTCATCCTGGTCAAAAATGTCCATGAGCCTTTGTGTAAATTCCCTATAAGACATGGTATGCTCATGCCCTAGGGTATTCATCCCATGAAACCACAACTCATGGGCTTTACCCTCCAAATACAGTGTAGCAAATTTTATGGCATCCAACTCCATCATGGGATTCAGTTGTACGTAAGCATCCAACTTTTTCACCCACGCCTTGGCACATAACTTGGCTATCCCATCAAATGGTGGAATCTCCATCTTTAATTCCCTATGCCCTAGGTCATAATCCCCCCTATGTAACTCCCTAGGCCTTCCTCTGAATTTGATTCCACAATATTCTGAAAGTGTGACATGCCTCTAGAAACTTACGCTTAGTGCTACAAACTCTCTCTCGTACTGAACAAAGATGTCTTCAATATCCCACGACCCCGCAATCCTTATTGATGCTCATCTAAGAAACTAGGCATGTAAGGTCTTGGTGTATCCCTGTTATTAACTGGTATCCTGTTATGAGAAACTACAAGATAATATGCCACTTTGAAGAAGTTGTTGGTGTTGGAGAAGCATGGGTAGGCCTCCAAAGTCCACATGTCAAGCCTCTAAACACTCTCATCATGGTGAAGACCCTCTTCTCCTCAAAACGTCCATGTGTCAAATGTGTGGCACCTCACCACCGTGCCCTAGCCCCCTAAACATGACATCAAGCTCAAAAAGAGGATGGTTTTCCCCTCCTGTGAAAATCATTTGGCAAATGAGGGTTGGGCTATGTCGTCCAAGTCATCATCAAGGCCTTCCAAGTCTGATCTTTCTCATCTAGCATGCGGGCCCTTGACATCCAACCCGTGGGCTTATAGCCCCATGAAAGCCCAATTTAGGATTTTTCTCCCAAAACTATCCACCAACTAAGTCCCGCACAGACAAATGAGCACACCCTCAAAGGATCTCAAGTCATAACATCATGATAAGTGAATCCAATCAATAAATAAGCCATCTAATCATGTGCATCAAATATCACTATATCAAACAATTAACTGCTCAAAGACACTATGCGACGTGTCAAGCTTGTATATGGGAGGGTTGACGAGGTGTCCCATTAGGTAGATCTTTCCCTAGGTCAAGGGGAGTTTCCAAGAGATCCCTCTCTAAGACATGTAAAGTGGATGAAGTGGTTGGGGTCAAGACTCAATGGGCATAGGGATCATGACATACAAGGGGTCGTAGTACCTCATTCATGGGTGCCTTTGTAGAGGGTGTGTGGTACCTTCGTCTACAATGCACTTTTTCCAAGCCCATCAATTGCCTTTTATCTTTATTTATTTGTATTTTCATTCAATATAGCATACAGAGAGGTTGAAGGTCACTGCCCTAGCATGGTGACCAGATGATGGCAATGTCACCCACAAACACCTAGTGGAAATGAGAAGGTTGGCTCGTGATGAGACCCCCTTTCTCCCAGCCATGCAACTGAAAGTCATTGCCCTGGTTTGTTGACCATATGATGACAATGTCATACCACTAGATATTCATAGACGTGATAGGTCAGTTCGTGAAGAGACCTCTTATCCTTCAACTAACCTTTTAAGCATTCTTTATTATATTGTGGGTCCCATTTACTCAAAGATAAGCGTTTCATTGTTTTCTTGGGTGATCCATGGGAGAAGCATCTGGAAGGTTTAAACAAGGATTTTATCTTTTATCCAACATCATCCCCTCTGAGCCTTCAGCCCCCTCTTCCCATAGAATGAGGGACAACCCCTTCTTGGGTCAATACACCATAAAATCCCAAGAGAAAAGGAAATGGAGGGGAATAATGGTGGAAAGTGGAAAGTATGATCGGGAATGGTACGATGGCTCATTAAGGGATTTCCTAGTAACAAAACCATCCCCAAGGAAAACCACTTACTAGGGCACAATGTCAAACACCAAGGTGAAGCAAGGCAAAAGGCATAATGTCCAAGCATATATCATGAAATCTAGAGCAATCTAAGATACAACATAATCAAATGGCTTAAATATTGAAATGATGCTCACCATAATACTGACTTGTACCTCATGGACAAGCCCACTGTCTTTCGAAAGCCATCTGGTGTGGTGGATGCCATCTACAAACCTATGACCATCTGTGGTGGTGAGTGGGTTTTCCATTTGTGCAAAAGGGTATTGTTGGTCATGTAGTCTCTCGGCACTCCATATCTGCAACCTGAGGGCCTCGAGACATAATCTCCTTAGTTATCCACAAAATGGGGATAACATCTGGCTCCTACTTGGGGTCATGTTCTCGTTGTAGAGTGCATGAGAACCGCAACATCTCTTGGTAGACATGTGCTCGTCGTAGAGTGCATGAGAATCAAAACATCTCTTGGTATACATGTGCCTGCAAGGAAACATCAAATTGTCAAGTGCATGATGGCCTACTCATTCTTGTTCTCATATGATTATAATCAAAACCAACTAAGCTAGAAAAAGAAAATTTCGACATTTTTCAAAAATTTCTAAACTAAGCATGAAATCAATATGCAAGTAGAGCAAAATGAAAATGAAATGCATCTAAACTAGTATGAGCAATCAAGATGCAAATGCAAAGAATCAAAATGACTTACCTACTTACCTGGGGCATGGGACCTAAAATAAGTCATGTGCCTTCTTCGAAATAATCTTTAAGTAGAGATCCATTTATTGGTAGTGGCATCCTCCCCCCTTCTGTCATGGATAAGTAGAAAGAGTCTGGCCCGAACACTTCCTCTATTTTGTAGGGACCTAGCCAAAGACTGACAAACTTTTGATGCATTCCTAGTTTTTCTCTTCTTTTGTCCCACAATGGAACTTGATCCCCTTCCTTGAAATCTCTTTGTCTTGCCTTCCGATCAAAAGTTCCTTTTACTTTATCTTGATTCCTTTCCATTTGATTGAAGGCCATTCTTCGAGTCTCATCTAATTCTACGAGCTGGTCGATTCACCCATGCAATGCTTCTTTATCTGTATTGAATTGTTGGGCTATTTGTAGTGCTAGAATTTGGAGATTTATAGGCAAGCGAGCTTCAAATCCATACACCAACTCAAAAGGAGTCCTTCTGGTATAAGTCTTGGTGGTTGTGCGGTCGGCCCACAAGGCATACTTGATCTTGTTGTCCCAACTCTTCTTGTTCTCCCCAACAATCTTTGCCATAATGTTCATGATATTTTTGTTGTCGGATTCTACCAATCCATTCCCTTGAGGATAATAATTCAAAGAGTGTGATAAAACAATCCCATGCTTGAAACAAAACTCATTGAGCGCCATTGAGCTAAAGGCATTGGTCTTGTCGATAGTTATCTTAGCAGGGCCACCAAATCTAGTAATAATCTTTTCCTCGAGGAATTTCATCACGACTTCTTTCGTTGCTTTCTTGGTTGGGATAGATTCCACCCATCTAGTGAAGTAATCAGTGGTGGTAAAAATCCATCGGTATCCATTACTAGAATTATCTTTGAATTCACCAATGAAATCCAATCCCCATTGTTGAAAGGGTGCATCCACAATGATTGGTTTAAGGGGAAGGGTAGGGAGGCATTGCTTGCTAGTAAAAAGTTGACATGGATGACAAGCTCTAACATATCGATGTGTATCAGAGAAGATAGTAGGCGAATAGTATCCTACTCTTAAAATATTATGGGCAGTGGTGCATGCTGCAAAATGGCCTCCACAATGTTCTGCATGAAGTTCAGTGATTAACTTATCAGCTTCTTCTTTATCAACACATCTAAGGATTACCCCATCTGGGTTCCTCCACCCGAGACCATTCTTTGTTAAGAAATACTTCGTAGATTTGAGTCTCAAGGCTCTTCTCTTATGTTCCACCAAATGGTCATGGAATGTAAGGTTTTTCAAGTAATAAATGATGTATGAATACCATTCATTGTTTTCAATCTCACTTGCAACGATGTTGACTTGCTCCTTTTTTCCTACCTCAATGGCCTCTTGATTTCTTTATGTCATCATCTTTCCCATCCCTTGTCCTTTAATTATATTAGGTGGCATTTCCAAATCATATTCCTGAATTTGTGAAACCCACTTTCCCCTCGATCCAAGGAAATCTTGTTGTGATAAAACATCCTTTACGGCGGGGTAGGGAACAAAGGCCTTATTCTTGTTGTATCCCACATAGGTTCGAAAGTGTTTTAGAGACTTGACTAAGGCGTAAGTTTGTTTTTCCATAATGGTGTAATTCAATTATGAGTCCCTAATATTTTTTCTCATGAAATTGATTGGTTGCTCGTCTCCTTGATCATTCTTTTGTAACTACACACCTGCAATGCTATCTTTCGAAGCAAAAGATAAAATGATGAAGTCCCTGGAAAAGTTTGGGATAACTAAGACTGGTGTGACAATTATTGTCTCCTTAATATGTTCGAAAGACAACCTACCTTCACTTTCCCTCTCAAAACGGACGTCCTTTTTTAGTAAATTGTTAAGGGGTTTAACAATTTCGGCGAAGTTTGGGACGAATATCCTAATAAAGTTAATCTAGCCAAAGAAGGATTGCAAGGCTTTCTTGTCTTTAGGAAGAGGGATTTTCTTGATGGCTTCAACCCTGGCAGGATCTATTGTGATTCCATCTTTAGAAATGATGTGTCCCAGTAACTTACCCTTGTCAACATCGAAAATTGATTTCTTAGGGTTGAGAGAAATGCCATATTCCCTACATCTTTGAAAGATAGTTCTTAAGTGTTGAATGTGTTGTTCCCTATTTTTAGAAATGGTGGCCAGGTCATCTTGATATATCTCTATTATTTTTCTGATTAGATCTCTGAAATCATATTCCATAGCTCATTCAAAAGTAGCCCCTGCGTTGGTGGGTCCAAACGGCATTTGTAAATACTTATAGGTTCCCCGAGGGGTGGTAAAATCAGTTTTGAGTTGATCATCCTCCTTTACAAAAACTTGATTATACCCCGAGAAACCATCAAGCATGGACAGCATATCTGCACCAGTTGCCCTTTGCAAAAGATATTCCATGTTTGGCAAGGGATAATTGTCTTTGAGTGAAGCCTGGTTTAAGTTTCTGAAGTCTACACATATCCTAATTTTACCAGTCTTCTTCCTTACAATAACTGGATTAGACACCCATGATGAATATCTAATCGGTTCAATTATTCCTGCCTCAACCATCTTTTGTAACTCTTTTTGTACTTGTGGGGCGATCTTTGGGTTCATCTGTCTGAGCTTCTGTCTGAAAGGCTTTGTGCCATCAATGAGGGGAATGGCATATTGTATAACGTCTTCCCGGGAGGCCTTTAGATCTTCGTAAGACCAAGAAAAGACATCCTTGAATTATCTTATAAGTGTAGTAAGATTTTCCCTCTCATCAGTCGTTGTTCCTTTACCAAATTTGATTAACTTCGGGGATTCTTCGGTTCCAATGTTGTATTCAATAATCTCATCACTAATTTTGTTGGAAGGTTTCCCTTTATACATATGATTTTAGTCAAAGAGGTTTTCTAAAGGAACAATTCCTTTGGGTATGGGCCCATTGGCTACATCGATGATCTCGATGCTTTCCTTCTTAGCCAATAAGTTTATTTGGGCTTCAGAGAATTCTCCCTCATTCTATAGAAAGCGAAGAAGTTAACTGTCGTTTTCAAAAACTTGACAATGTTCCAAGTTGTCACGTAATGAAGGTATGAAGTTGACTTCCACCTTGTAGAAACTGATTTCTTTGGAAAGTTTTAAGTTTGAAGCAGAAACAACAAGACTATCTTCCAAGTGATTTTCTTCCCTAGGGATGGACTCAATGGAAAAGTTGTCAAACCCTTTTATGGCCTCCCAAACAGATCTGTATATTGCTTTAACCTTGGTTTTTTTGCATCAAAATTTGTATTGACTTGTGAAATAATTAGGTCGGAGTCCCGTTTTACGTGCAAGTTCATGATGTTCATATTGATGGTCAGGTTGATGCCTAGGATAAGGGCTTCGTACTCAGTAATGTTATTTGTGCAGTTAAACTCAAGTCTATTTGAAAAAAAGGTGGTCTTGTTATTCGATGACCTTAATACTATTCCTGCACTTGAGCCCATACTTGAGTGTGCACCATCAAAATCTAGGCCCCAAGATCCTTCTTTTATTTCTTCATCTATGAAAGGGGAATCCACCAAAATAAACATGTTGTCTATTCCTTCTTCCAGAACTTGATATTTTCAGTTTTGGTACTATCTTGGAGAGACACTTGCTCTTTACCTTTGTTGATCTCACACCTTCTTTTGTCGAGAAGTTCTGCAAAGACTTGTTGAAAGTATTGTGAGAATTTCACCTCAGCCACCTCTGTGGCTTGCTTCTTTTATAATTCCAAGATCTCATTTGGTGGGCGAGGTGTTTTTTCTAATGTTTTCTCTCTCTCTTATTCTAAAAGGTTGATCATGAGACAAGTTGACCTTTAAGATGCTTTCTCTCATTCCTCTTGTAGGTAAAATATGACATCTGAGGAAAGTTCTAGTGAAACAAAGTCATCAATCTAATTAATCTCAAGAGCCTCCTTGGGGTTCTCTTCTTCTTGTATGAGAGAGGTGGCTAAGTTTTCTTCTATTTCACATGATCTCTCATGAGCTTCAAACAAAGTGGTAGGACGTTCCCTCATCAGGGCCCCATGTGGATTTTTCATAGTTGATATATATAGCTTGAGAACGACGTCTTTGGAAGGTTTCAGTTCCTGGGGAAAACATCTTACGAGGGTGTTAAACCTATCACTTAAATCCCTTATGTCTTCCCTTGGTTTTCTTTTGCAGTTGTGGAGTTGATTACATAAGGATTGGTAATCTCTCTTTTTCTCGAATCTTTTGGTGAAAAGTTCCCGAAAGAAATCCTAATTTGTGATTGTTCCTGGGGGAATGTTATCAAACCAATCATTGGCCTTCCCAACAAAAGTGTAAGAGAAAATTTTCATCAGTATATCCTCATGTTGGTCACAGGATTCTAAACTACGCAGGAAAATATACAAGTGATCTTCCGGTTCAGTGGGGTCCTCCCCTGAAAAGATGGGTAGCCATTCTTTGAAGTCCTTTAGGAGTTTATGAGGGGATCCGGGGATTTTTTTTATGTCCAAAGGTTTGTGTGCCTCTTTTTTTTGCAGGCTCCAAGTAACACTTGGCGAGGTGGGTATGGGTGAAGGCGAAGGTGTTGAAATAGCAGGTGAGGATAGAGGGCTAGGAGAGGAAGAAGAGGAATTACGAGGGACTAAGGATTTAGGGGGACTAGGCCTTTTGGATGGTGCTTTACAACCCTTCGAGGATATGTTGGTTTTCATTTCTTTGGTGGCATGGTGGAGTCTCCAAACAAGCTCTTAGGAAAATATTTGTTGATAAGGTGGAAAGGGAACATCCCTTGGGTGGAGTCACCGGGTAAGCTAAGGGAAAGGCTTTGGGATAACTTACCAAAGTGTCGTTAGCGTACAAAGAAGATTCAAAATCTTCCCCGACAATGGCACCAAAATGTTATAGCGCAAGTTGTAGGTTGGGAAACACCCGACTCAACCACAAAAAAAGTGATACAACATGGGAATCCTACACCCAATGTCACCTCTATGTAGGTCCCTCACTTCAAGGGTGACTAGGTCACTCCAGGGAGGCGATCTCAGTGACCCTAGGGGGTTTAAAATGGAGATTGAGGGAAATGGAAGTGAATCCCCTAGAGGTCAAGTCTAAGTGGAGTTAAATGTGTGGAATGAAGTCTTGGGAAGGTCCAAGGGTTGCCAAGTATGTTGAGCAACTTGAAAATAGTGAAATACATGCCCGAGACACAAGAGAAGACACTTTGCAATGATGTATGTTAGTTGGATCAGAAAGTTAAGCTTGGTTTCCCTAATTTGCAGCAATAGATAACATTATATATCATCAAGTAAATGGTACTATAAGTTGCTCAATAAGTGCTAGAGATCAACTAGAAAATACAAGAGAAAGACCAGTTAGTGACTAGCTAAACTCAAGATGAAAAGCCACTATTATAGCACAAAAAATAAGGTTGTTGTAAATACTTGTCTGCAGCAAATTATATCCCCCTTATGGATGTAACATTCAATTTATTACAACAAGAAAATCAGCCACTGAAATCCCCTCAAAATTTTCCAAAAAGTGTGCTAGACCAAGAAGAGTAGGTGTGCAAACTTTGAGCAAAATCCAATGGTTGATAAGAGAGTTGTTCAAGCAAATGAGATAGGGTTTTCGCAGCCCTAATGGCTGAAGATGCAATTTTGTAACAGCATCAAGAAGTCACCCATTGATGGGGACGCCCTAGTGGCTGTGAGGTGCCTAAGGCACAAGGAATACAATCCACTTTGCAAGAAGTAAAAATGACCGAAAATCACGTTTCCCAATGCAATATTTTATTTCTCCAATGCATTAATAAATGACTAGTGCTCTTAATTATTGGGTTAATGGAGTCATGAAAAGAAATATCTATAGAAGCTACCTCCTTGGGGGTGTAAGCCCTTTTACTTCCCAAGGCAAGTTTCTCTAGCTAGGGTTTAAGCTAACCGGGTGTATGTCCTTATACTTCTCTTAGCAAACCTTTGTTAAAGCAATAATATGAAGCATAAAGTGATGAAGACTATGGTGGGGGTGTATGCCCTTATACTTCCCACATAGTTCATATCACAATAACCTCGACTTGAAACAAATGATAGCATGAGAGTTAAAACATTACCAATTCAAGGGAAAATGCCAAGATAATCCACCACAATAGCAAGAGATAATCCTTCCAAGGATAGCGCATCACTCCCATCAACCATAACATCAAGAGATAACCATAAACAAGAGCTAAAAGAGACAATCTTGCCAAAGATAGCAAAAATTTCAGACCAATACTTCTCACAATGAGGGAGAGTTATGTTAAAATGAGATCTTATGATCTCTTATTTATACAATTGTCACCAAGGTGACTTGTCCACAAATTAAGGGGAAAACCACAAGATTATGGGTCAACAACCCTAATCTTGCCCCCCTAACAAAGTAATATTAAAAAATTCATTTAAAATTTCACTTTTGCACAAATAAAACCCTAATTTTGCATGGATGTCTCCCCTTTAGGGGACGTTTTTCCACTTTGAAGAAGTTGTTGGTGTTGGAGAAGCATGGGTAGGCCTCCAAAGGACACATGTCAAGCATATAAACACTCTCATCATGGTGAAGACCCTCTTCTCCTCAAAACTTCCATGTTTCAAATGAGTGGCACATCACCACCATGCCCTATCCCCCTAAACATAATGTCAAGCTCAAAAAGAGGACGTTTTGCCCCTCTTGGGCAAATCGTTTGGCAAGTGAGGATTGGTCTATGTCGTCCAAGTCATCATCAAGGCCTTCCAAGTCTGATCTTTCTCATGCGACATTCAGGCCTTTGGCATCCAACCTGTTGGATTGTAGCACCATGGAATCCCAATCTAGGCTTGTTCTAATAAAATTCTCCACCAACGAGGTCCTGCAAAGACAAATGAGCACACTTATCATGGACTTGTCAAGCTTGAATATGGGAGGGTTGACGAGGAGTCCCATTAGGCGGATCTTGCCCTAGGTCAAGGAGAGTTTCCTGAGATCCCTCTCTAAGCCATGTAAAGTGGATGAAGTGGTTGGGGTCAAGACTCAATGGGCATAGAGCCCATAACATACAGGGGGTCATAGTGTCTCATTCATGGGTGCCTTTGTAGAGGGTGTGTGGTACCTTCATCCGCAATGCACTTTTTCCAAGCCCATCAATTGTGTTTTATCTTTATTTCTTTGTATTTTCTTTCAATATAGCATAAGGAGAGGTTGAAATTCATTTCCCTAGCGTGGTGACAAGATGATGTCAATGTCACCCACAAACACCTAGTGGAAATGAGATGGTTGGCTCGTGATGAGACCCCCTTTCTCCCAGCCATGCAACTAAGAGCCATTACCCTAGTTTGGTGACCAGATGATGACAATGTCATACCACTTGATATTCATGGATGTGATAGGTCAGCTCGTGATGAGACCTCCTATCCATCAACTAACCTTTTAAGCATTCTTTATTATATTGTGTGTCCCCTTTACTCAAATATAAGCATTTCATTTCTTTCTTGGGTGATCCATGGGTGAAGCATTTGGAAGGTTTAAACAAGGCTTTTATCTTTTACCCAACATCAACCCCTCGAGGCCTTCATTCCCTTCTTCCCATAGAATGAGGGACAACCCCTTCTTGGGTCAATACACCCTAAAATCCCAAGAGATAAGGAAATGGAGGGGAATAATGGTGGAAAGTGGTAAGTATGGTCGAGAACGGTTGTTACACATGAAATTTGCACACCTAGGTACCTCGCCCTAAGTGTCGTGAGTGTCATATAGTGTCTCATACACCTTGACACCATGGAATAACCTATGTCACAATCCCTAGTCAATTTGGAGGAGGGATATATTACATGAAGGCCAAAATATCAAGTGCACATGAATTATTATTAATATTCATGAAAAAAAAACTAATTGAGTGTGAGAATCCACCTCACATTTGGTTTCCTATTTTTTAGGGAAGGTGGAGGATCTCGTGGATGGTTGAAATATTTCCTCCTTAAAATCCTTGAGAGATATTTCCTCCCTAAAATCCTTAAGAGATATTTTCTCCCTAATTATCTTTCAAAACCCTCTTTAGTGGATCTAATGAGTGATCCTCTCCATGGTGGTTAAGCCTCCAAATCCTATATAATGAGGGCTTTCCATGGAGAAGGGTGTGGACATTTGAGGTATCAAACCTATGGTATTGGGAGAAATCTTTAAGATATCAAACCTATGATTTTGGGAGCTTGTGCAAAGGTTGGACGAGGAGGACTTGGGGAACCTGCTGCAACTGCATCTACAGTCTGTAAGTATTTCTTTAAGAGTTACCATTAATATATTTCTTGGCTTATTTCCTTCTAACCTATGTCTCTTTACATATGTTTGTCTTATATATGGATTTGACTGGACGAATATTATAGAGTAGAGTAGGAGTTCTTTGTCTTGTGGTCCATTGCATTGTAGGTGTCAGACAATACTAAGGAGCTCGGAGATCAAGCTCAAGTTGGAGTAGCGAGGAAAAACATCGGAATAAGGTGCATCACACTTTATTCCTTCTCCTTATCTTTCTTATCAGTTAGTTAGATTCAAAGGTATGTTAGTGTCCATTTGTATGTTTTCTGTCTTGGTATAGGGGTCTAGAATCCAAGAGGATATTCACCTGTCCGCAGGGGATTTTCTTACAACAAAAATTGGCGACTCCACTGGGGATCGACATTGATTTGTATTTCCTTGGATCTTCTCTACCTTTTCCCACATTTTAGATCATTTTTCTTGTTTGTTATTGATCTATTTCTTTTCTCCCCTCTTCATTGACAATTTCTAAGAATTTCTAAGAATTCTGGGTGAGTTTTTCTGAGTTTTTTGGCTCTGTTTTGAGTTTCTGGGAAAGGTAATGCTCCCCTGTAGTGCATCACAGAGCATTGATATGTAATCAACTCTCCTCTGCATTGTATTACAGAGCATTATAGCGCTCTATTCCCTTGATTTTGGGAGCATTGATCTCTTGTTTTGGTGTTTTCTTCCCTTTTCTGCTCGGTTTTTTCAGTTTGTCTTGCAGAGATCTTTTCCCAGAGTTTGTACATTGGTTTGTGGATTTGTTTGGGATGAGGATTTGGTACTTATAACTCTTTTTTATCTTTATTTGAGCTTGCACCCTTTTCAAATTGTGAGATTTCTCTTTCTTGGTGCTTGTTTTGTCGGGACAGTTTGAGTGATTTCTCTTTCTCCTTATTAGTTTTTGGATTCTTCTCTGAACTTTCTTGTATTCCTTGAATGCTTGTTGATTGTCGAATCCTTGAATGAGCTCTTGTTTGAACAGGTTATATCCTACTTGTTTTCTTTCAATTCTCATTGATCTGAGTGCATGCTTTGTTTGAAGCCCTTTTTGCTTCATGTCTTTTGCATTTTGCATCTGACTCTTTCTTTTAATTGAAAGTAGTGGAGCATTAAAAGATTTGCATTTACTTTCTTTATGTATTAGAATCAAACAAAGAAAGATAGTTGCATTATTTTTGTTGGGTAGTGTAGATAACTAGGTTGCATTTAGCAAATTGCATTTGGGAATTGGATGTTTTTTTTGAAAAAAATTGAACCTCTTCTCCATCCCGTATGTAGGGTTCATTGAAGAAAAAGATTTGCATCTCATTTTTCTGCATTCTTTTGGAGTCGAGTCTACAACATCATCAGTTTCCTTTCGCACCCTTGAGTAAACAACAGCCCTAAAATGAGGCGCTTATAAAATTGATCAGACATTTTTATATTTTCTGGTAGCGAACCTACATTAGCAAGTGTAGGGATTTGGAATAGGTTGTGAGGATAACTTTCCAAAGCCATTAGACAAACGTAGATACTTGTGCTAGGGAGTGGTAAATCCATTTTTTCATATAATCATAGTTGGGATCCCCTTCTCACATAGGGGTTACGCACGAGGTCACGTTCGAGAGAGCAACGAAGATCATCCCTCTAAGGCTTAATCGTTCGTAGTAGTTAGATCGTATTTCGAGGGTTCTTCTTGAGGTCCAACTATATTCATTTGGTCTCGGTGCTTCGTGAATTCTAAATCCATTCGGGGTCCTCTGGAGTTCTATCAGTCCACTTGTCCTCAGTTATCTTGAAGGATTTCGGACTTGTTATCCTACCCATACGTTTGGACTTGACTGTTGATTGTACCCGCCTAGAAGTTGACTACGAGTTGGTGACCTTACTAGCCATAATCTTTAGGTTCCTTACACAAGGTGACGGTGAAGGGAAGTCTTTGTTGTACCTGGAACAGACATTGGTCAAACTCACTCAGGCTCCTTGGAGGGTAAATCCATGATTATTGGCGTAAGTTCATTAAGCATGTCTCCAATGTAACTGATACACCCACTCTATCCCAACCCCTTCCTATATTGATCTCCCGATGTTACATTTCATCACCAACTAGTGGTTTCATTGTGGGAAGGTTTGTTTGATTGTTTGCTTCTCAGATTTGTATCATGTGTTGTTTGTTTTCCTTAGTGGACCTTAGGTCGAGTCAGTGTCAATGGCGTCAACTCCCGAGAGTACCAACGGAGGAACCCCTTTTCTCGGGGAACCTTTCGCCTTTCCTTCTTTTGGAAACGTTGGTCCTCCATGTATTGCCACACTGAGTCTTCTGGGACTCACGATCGGATTACCGACTTGGTTGTTCCCCACTCCAGTGATATCGAATCTTCCCAATGCTTTGAATGCACCTAGTGATTTAGATGTAAACATACCACTGACACATCAACCTCATGTCGACCTTTCTCCTTCTTCTCCCATCAGGTCTCCTTCCCTTTCTCCTTCTTCACCCAGTGAAATCTCTAAAGCGAGTAGCCAGGTTGATAAGAAGAAGAAGAAACGGAAAGAGAAGAAGAAGAAGAACCATAAAGGGACCAAGCCTCCAACCACATCAGATCATGTTGGATCCAAGAAACCAACTACAGTTAATCGTACTAGGATTGTTGATAAAGTCAACGAGATTAAAACGAAGAATCCTAAACCCAAATTCCCTTGCAGTCTTTGTAAGGGTGACCACTTTCTGAGGGATTTCCCTGGTCTCCCCAAGGTCTTAGAAATGTAGTCTTCCATGTCATCACCCCCTGCATGATGTGTTGGTGACACCCTGTCAGCTAGTGACATTAAGGTTGGTAAGAATAATAGAATTGTCAAATTTCCTTGCTTGTTATGTGATGGTGATCATTACTCTCACCTTTTCCCTCGTATGGACGAGGCTTATTATCTTTTGGAAAAGATTCAACTTCCAACTGGTTATAGTAAGATTTATCCCAAACCGTCATTACTTGATTGACTGGTCAATCCAGTTCCATCCCCGGTCAATCCAGTTGATCAGGTGGTCATTCTAGTTTCATCCTCGGTTGAACCACAAACATAAGTAGTTGATCAATTTCCATCATCGATCATCCCCACTCTTCATCTGAAAAGTGAAACCTAAGTGAATGATCCAGTTCCATCATCGGTCAGTCCCACTCCTCCCTTGAAGAGTGCCAAAGTGGTCGATCTAGTTCTGTCACCGATCGATCCCACTCCTCCCTTGAAGAGTGACAAAGTGGTCGATCTAGTTCCATCATCAGTTGATCCCACTCCTCCTCTGAAGAGTGCCAAAGTGGTCGATCTGGTTCCGCCATCGGTCGATCCCACTCCTCCTTTGAAGAGTTCAACCAAAGTGTTTGATCAGGTTCCACCACCATTCGATCCCACTCCTCATTCAAAGAGTGAGGATGTCACTCAGGTCTACCTCATTAATATCGATTCACCCGGAAAAGGAGGCACTCCACCCATCCTAATGGCACCCCTTCGAGCAATTAGATGATTTCTA
Organism: Picea engelmannii; assembly: GCA_009831015.1. Taxonomy (NCBI): domain Eukaryota; kingdom Viridiplantae; phylum Streptophyta; class Pinopsida; order Pinales; family Pinaceae; genus Picea; species Picea engelmannii. The sequence goes on from ML782196.1 coordinate 215,611, forward strand.
TTAATTGGAATCATTTGACAGAACCTCGTCTTCCTTCTTACATGTGTTTCCAAATCATTGTGCAGGTGTGTGATAGGAATATTCCTAACACTATAATAAACGAAGGTTCTTCTGTTAGCTAATGTTTGGAAAGATTTTGGTTCCCCGCAGCTTGTGCCTATGACTTAGAATTTGTTGACCTTTGATAGAATATTTATTCAACCTTTAGGGATCCTTCCTCAGTTTCCAATTACTTTGGGAGGAAAAACGGTCTACGTCAATGTGATGGTAGTTCACGACCCCTTGGAATTTAACCTTCTCCTTGTTCGAGACTATGTCTACATTATGAGAGCTTTTGTATCCACTCTCTTTTGAGTGATGTGTTTCCCTCATAACGGAAACATAGTAATGATCAACCAACTTCCATTCATTGACCCTCATCTAATGGTCAATCATCCACCTTCTCTGAACGGTTTGTACATACCAGCGATGTCCGCCCCACCACAGGTCAATTATGTAACGACCTGCCCGATGTGTTCAACCCCGCACGAGAGAGAAACTCTCCCTTCTCCTAACTTAGATCCGGTAATTGACATGGACATATCTTCGATAGGGCTATTAGAGCCAGATCTCCCTACCCTTATTGAGGCCATCGACATGCATTCCTTCTAGAGTGGTTTTCTTCCATCTAGCGAAGATCTCTTGGAAACCATGATTGATGTTTGTCCCTTGACATGTATTCCTTCCAGAGCATTGTCCTCTTGGAAGCCATGATCAAGAAGAGATTATGAGCATATTTTTCCTCTCTGGAGAAAGCTCGTTAAAAAATGAAACAAAAATCTAGGGATTGAACCTAGAGTCACGAGCATAGTTTTCTTCTCTGTAGCAAGCTCGTTAAAAAATGAAACAAAATCTATGAGCATATTTTTGTTTATTTGTGGCAAGCTCATTAAAAAATGAAACAGAGGTCTTGAGCATAGTTTCGCTTCTCTGTGGCAAGCTCGTTAAAAAATGAAACAGAGGTCTCAAGCATAGTTTTCCTCTCTATGGCAAGCTCATTAAAAAATGAAACATAAATCTGGGGATTGAACCTGAAGCCATGAGCATAGTTCTTTTCATATGTCAAGCTCGTTAAAAAATGAATAAGTCACCTCTCATACCAAGTCGAGTATTTTCACTAGATCTCGTAGATATTGAGTCGAGTCTTTAGCTAGATCTCGTAGATGTCGAGTCAAGTCTTTCGTTAGGTCTCGTATTTGAACCTTCATTTCATCCACCCTTATCTTTTTTCTCCATCTAGTACAGAAATTGGTGACAACCTCAAAGTCAGTGAATGAATTAAAGATTGGGGGGGCATGTCTCCATCCTTTGATTATCATTCTGGAGTTAAGCCGCTAGCTTTTCAAGATGGGGGCAGAGTACCAACCATCCATGGGTATCCCAACCTTTGGAAATTACGTTGGGAATTTACAAGCATAGTTTAATTTTGTTTCAAGCTTGTGTAAAAATGAAACCAATACCGAGCTTAGTCTTTGTTCTTTCTCGTGCTCGTAAAAACATGAGAATGTAACCGAGTAGACTTTTATCACTTTTTCGGACTCGTAAAGGTTACACGAAAAAGGAACCCCCTAGAGTCTCCTTTAATCTATTTTCAGACTCTCTAAACATGAAAAGATTGTTGAGTGATCTTGCTTCCTTTCACACTCATTAAAAGGTTTGAAAGGGCATCTTTCGAGTGGTAGTTTATCTCTTTTTCGGCCTCGCAAGACTAAAATTGCGAAAAAGGACAACCCTGGAGTCGCCTTTAAGTTCTTTTCAGACTCTCTAAACATGAAAAACCACCGAGTTTTCCTTCTCTGAACTTGCTAAACTACACATTGAAGGGCCCATCCGGGGATGAACCCTTACTTCTTCCAGTTCGTTAAACAAAGGAAGAGGATCTTACCGAAGGTGAGTTATATTGAGCATGTGTTATCCTCCTCGAGCTTGTTAAATTAAAAAGAGGTACTCATCTATCTGGGTGGGGGAAAAAATTGAAGGAAGTGGGTCAAGTTTTTGAGAATCCTTTATGGCATTTTTTGTCGCCCTTGAACATGGCACCTGTTTGCGTCTCGTCTTATAGTTGGGTAATCTTCTTATCTCTTAGTCATACCAATTCCACGTGTCGCCATACTTTTTTGTCCAGTCAAAGAGTGCTCTTATTGTAGTCACATTACATTTTTGGTACTCGTCGAGTCAGTGTCGCCAAGTCAGTCATCATGCCTCATCATGTTAAAGGGAAGTTTCACTTCAAACCATCCATCTGCAGTATTGCCAGATTCCATTTCCTGTGTCAGTCCATACTCATTTGATTCACCATCTTACATCACTTTCCTATGTCATTTTTCGTGTCATTGATGGGGGATACATCAAAACCCTCCTTCGACGAGTTTTTTCCTGTTGAATTCAACACATCATCCAAGAATTAGACTTAGAAACCAGTTAGTACCTTGGGACCTGCATGCCTCAATGGCAAGCCCCCTCACTTCCGACAGTGGGTTTACATCATTGACCTTTGATCGGATGATTCCATGAATGTTCGACCTAGGCTCATTTATTCACATTCACTGGAATGTACTAGGGTACCTTGGGATTCATGGACATCATTGGTGAATTCCCTTGCACTTGTTAACAGTTTACCTCAATGACCAATAATCAAGTGGTTTCTACCATGTTCGACCTCAAAACATCTATTCCATGGCTAGATTTATACAACATCAGGATTGGGATGAAGACCCTGGGTTGAGCATTCACTCTATTAAACTGCTTTGCCCAGGCTGCGAGAAGATCATTTGAGCATGTTGATATATAGACTGTCACATAGATCCACATTGTATTGGTCCGTGGCTATGTTTTATCATCTCGCAACTCCACTGTGTATTTTTTGTGGCTATGATCAGTTCATGTCATTGAGGTATGGATCCACATTGTATCTTTGGTGGCCACATCCTTAGTCAATAATTTTCATGGATCCACAATGTATTGGTCGGTGGTCGTGCTTTGAATCATCTTGTATTCCGAGCATAGGTATGCCTGCCTTGGAAATGGAACATTTTTTATTATTGTTTGATGGTTGTTTGCAGCTTCTTCCAGGTTCTCCAACTCCACACCCTTACATTAAAGATTTGTAAAGTGTTTCGGCCATCATTCTCTTTTCTGACCTCACACTTTAGGGGGCATTCTATTACATATGAAATTTGCACACCTAGGTACCTCTCCCTAAGTGTCATAAGTGTCATATAAGTGTCTCATACACCTTGACACCATGGAATAACCTATGTCACAATCCCTGGTCAATGTGGAGGAGGGATATATTACATGAAGGCCAAAATACCAAGTGCACATGAATTATTATTAATATTCATGAAAAATAAATTAATTAAGTGTGAGAATCCATCTCACATTTGGTTTCCTATTTTTTAGGGAAGGTGGAGGATCTCATGGATGGTTGAAATATTTCCTCCTTAAAATCCTTGAGAGATATTTCCTCCCTAAAATACTTAAGAGATATTTTCTCCCTAAATATCTTTCAGATCCCTTTTTAGTGGATCTCATGAGTGATCTTCTCCATGGTGGTTAAGCCTCCAAATCCTATATAATGAGGGCTTTCCATGGAGAAGGGTGTGGAGATTTGAGGTATCAAACCTATGGTCTAGGGAGAAAGCTTTAGTATATCAAACCTATGATTTTGGGAGCTTTTTGCAAGGGTTGGACGAGGAGGACTTGGGGAAGTTGTTGCAACTGAATCTACAGTCTGTAAGTATTTCTTTAAGAGTTCTCATTAATATATTGCTTGGCCTATTTCCTTCTAACCTATGCCTCTTTACATATGTTTGTCTTATAGATGGATTTGATTGGACTAATCTTGTAGAGTAGAGTAGGAGTTCTTTGTCTTGTTTTCCATTGCATTGCAGGTGTCGAACAATGCTAAGGAGCTCGGAGATGAAGCTCAAGTTGGAGCAGCGAGGACAAACATCGGAATGAGGTGCATCACACTTTCTTCCTTCTCCTTCTCTTTCTGATTAGTTAGTTGGATTCAAAGGGATGTTAGTGTCCATTTGTATGTTTTATGTCTTTGTATAGGGGCCTAGAATCCAAGAGGATATTCACCTATTTGCAGGGGGATTTTCCTACAACAACAGTAACAAATCCATCCCCAAGGAAAACCACTTACTAGGGAACAATGTCAACCACCAAGGTGAAGCAGGGAAAAAGGCATAATGTCCAAGAAAATATCATGAAATATAGAGCAATCTAAGATACAACATAATCAAATGGATTAAATATTGAAATGATGCTCACCATAATACTGACTTGTACCTCATGGAGCAAAGCCCATTGCCTTCTGGAAGCCAGCTGGTGTGGTGGATGCCATTTGCAAACCTGTGACCATCTCTGGTGGTTAGTGGGTTTTCCATCTGTGCAAAAGGGTATTGTTGGTCATGTAGTCTCTCAGCACTCCATATCTGCAACCTGAGGGCCTCAAGACATAATCTCCTTAGCTATCCACAAAATGGGGATAGCATGACCTTTATTTATTTAGTAAGCCAACCTCCATACAAGAGATATACAAATATGGAATAATATACTAGAAACATAGAAGTTTTGGATGAAGATGCCTCCGAGGTACAATAAAAAGAGTTGTGAGTGCTCCAAAAACCCAATGGATGCATGCAAGTGTAAACAAGATCAATTTATTTCCCTTCTTTGATATGACACTCCAAACTAGTTGAGTTGTGCATTGCCTCGCTGTAGGGACCCTAGGTATTTCAACCTTCTATCTTATAACCTCCAAACCCTTTAAAAAGACTTTAGATCTATAGATCTGATGATGTATAACACATATGATGAGATCCTCCAGCTAAACTGTGAGATCTAACCCTCCAACTCACTGAACATCCAAGAGAATATGCACCCTCCTTCAAAAATTCACCCAACCAAGAGAAATAATAAATATGCAGAGAAAATCCCTCAAGAACTTATGAGAAATGGCGCTTTGATGATGGAAAATCCTTCTAGACTATTTTTGGCTTCAGATCTACCTTGTCCTAGGCAAATCAAATACTTCTTGCTCCAACAGTGCGCCCTACCTGTAAAAAAACTCTAAAATTGTGCCCCGCTTCCACAGATCCCTCTAAGACTGATCTGAAACTGAGTAGAATGGTGAAGGCGGTATCTTTCACCACCTTGACCAAGCTTAGATCAGGAACAAAGGAATCTTTCACCTCCTTGTTGATCTCTAGGGTTTGTTTACTCAAAACCCTCAAAATTTCTAAGCTGCAGAGCTCAAGATGCAAATGAGAAAAATGTCATGAATGAGGAGTGAGGCGCCCACCTCTCCCTTTTCTACCTCCATCCTCTAATTTTCACTTAAATTAATTAATTGACTTCTAAGGTTATTACTTTATGTCCTCATCTCAACCAATTAGCTTTTCATTTGCTTTTTACCAAATCACTTTAATAATATAACCTTTACTCCTTAATGACCACTTTTGTGCCTCTTAGCCCCTCTTTTCCCATGAGACTATAGTCTAGAGGGGAAACTAGACTACTAAGTCTCTCAAGACCCCTGTCAAGAAGAGGGGGACATTAAAAAGATCCACCACATAGTCCAACAAATTTGCCCATCATCATGCAACAAACATATTCACAAAGTTATAAAAGAAGATGAACTCTAAATCATAAACATAACCATGAGGGACTGATTGTATATAAAGAAAAATACTATTAATTGATTCTTTCATTAATTGTTTAACCATTGCCTGAATTAATTTCAATGTGCAGAATGTGATGAAGAATTAACACACCGTCCATTTTGGAGAGAACATTGGATACCCTATCACAACACTCTAGGCAATACATATTAGCATTCACAATAATCCCTTGAACCTGCAATGTAATATTTATGAAAACATAAGTAAGATAAGAGCTAATTAGAGTAATCTAGATAGTATCTTATTAGAGTGATATAAAGGCTATTAGCAATATGCAATAAAGACATTAACGACAACAATGGGCTTACTATGGGTGTTGTTAAATCTTCAGTGGAGTGCAACAACTCAATGGTGAAGGCCTTTCATGACTCTTAATGACAAATGATCAAGAACATTGTACAACTTGCAAAGACTAGCCTGTAACCTTGTAACCTTTTTTTGATATGGGTTTGGGAAAATTTCATATCCACATGCTAGGCTCATTGACCATAGATAGTTTTTTTTTTTCATTTTGGCTCACCGACCATAGATAGATTTTTTTTCATTTTGGGCCACACACTTCCCATGTAAATCATTGATGCACTTCCCATACAAACAAGTGCCACTGTAGTGGTGATGCCTCTACCTAAATGTAATTTGGTAATTTGAAAAAGAAAGATATTTTGCAAATTGTAATTTGAAAACGAGACCATTTCACCCATTGATTCGACTGATTAATTTCATCATGCTTTTGATTATGTCCTTACATAAGCATTCACATCTTAAAACGAGACCATTTCACCCATTTATTCGATTGATTATTTAGCATCCATCAACATCCACGCAAAACATAAATTAGTTGGTGTCTTATAGATCCATATGAAAATACCTTATAAATAAACAAATCAAACATGAGTATTCAAGTGATTGACTGCGACGAAAGGGACAATCAAGAAACTCGTAATCTTCACCGGTTGATGCGGATCCCGGCATTGACATAGAAGCTACTAGCTAGCGAGGTGGTGCATTTTTCTTTCCCATTAGTAGTTAGAGCCCAGATAAAAAAAAATGATGGTTCTCGCTTTCCTTAGCAGCAACGGGAGGAGATTATTATTGATTAGATCTGCCATGATTAGACAATAGTTGCTTGTCCTTGTTTCACAGTAAACTAAAACTAAATCTACTAATTTTTATTCTAATAACTAATTGAAAAATTAATACAAATAAAATAATGAATAAGATATTAAAAATACATAATTAAAAAATAAGTCAAAAAATAATCAAATATATAGAGGGGAATGCAATATAGTTAAAGATAAAGTTATACAAAATTAATATTAATTTAAATAAATGTCATACAAGTTATTGAAAAATCAAAGTAATATAATATAGTTAAAGATAAAGTTGCTAAATAATAATAATAATTTAAATAAATGCCAAACAACTTTAAANTAAAAAAAAAAAAAAAGCTTGACAGAATGAATGGTCAAACAACTTTTTGAAAAAGTGAAAAGAAAAAACCTACAATAAAAAAAAATCTCAAAAAAAACAAAACAATTATTGTTTGCCTTGCTAGAATTTTACCAAAAAAACATCTATAGAGAACCAGAAGCACACACTAAAAATCCCCAGTTGGATTCTAGGCTTACACAAATATACTTAACTCGAGGATCTCTCATAAGACTTTTTACGTGTGTGTTGCTAACTTGTAATAATAAACCGGGATGATAGGGGAGGCAAGTGCGGGGGGGGGTTCTCTTCGATCGTAGAGGAAAAAGAATTTTAAATTACCCTTGGAATCTCGGGATGGATACCAATAACAAAGTTGAGGCCTATGCATTACTAAAAGGCATCCAACTCGCTCAGACTCGGCAAGTTCGAGATATGAACGCCCTCGGCGAATCCAAAACTATAACAAGGTTGATGGTCCATGGGATAGATCCAAGATATTTAAGTTTAAATCGACTGAATTCGAGTTGATTCATAGGCCATTAAGATAAATTTCTATCACATTATGAGAGAACACAACAAAGAAGCAGATAAAATGGCGAATGCATCCATTGGGAAAATGCCTGGAACCTTAGGCGTGGAAGGAGTTGAAACTTTATCCTCCCTATTTTAATGTATCATATGACCGGGTGTCAATCCAGGAAGGTCGATGGAGGGGCTAGTAGGCACCTCAATGCTGTTTCAAATAGTTGGGATGGACACGTGGACAGGGGAGGGGTTGGGGCCCCTCGAGACACCAGCCTAAGCAGAGCCATGGGGAGCAGGCAAGTGGAAATGGGCGTGGGTGGGGACCTTGGGTACTGCAGTGCAAGCATAGCCAGGTGGAGGATACGTGTAGACAACAGAGCTGGAGGGGTGTTGAAGTTAAATCACGTGGACTAGACCAGCACTATAACGAGAAGGTGGCGAGGGAGGACAGGTCCCATCGAGCACTGCGCAGTGAAGACTAACAGATTAAGTGATTTCATCATGGGATGGAAAGATCAGGAGACCTGTCCTTCAGCATTCATGGGAGCTCAGGACTTCAAGGATCTGACGCAGATGAACAAGGCATGCGACAGCCCTGTCACCTAGTTTAAGCATCAAACTGACGTCAGATTCACCTTCAAGCCTAGGAACATGGAGGTGGATGGTACAGTACACATGGAAGATTTTGCAAACACTCAGGTTGGCACGATTTTGCCATTAATTGAAACATGGGAGATAATGGTCATGTCCTCGCTCCTATATGCGAAAAAATGTTATGTGGTTTAGGTAAGTTTTTATGTCCACCCCCTTTCGCTTGGTATCCAAATTATCTCCCCCCAAGATTTCTTTCTCACCACGCCCTACCCTAGTTTTATCTTCCTGCTCTCCTCCTAGACTCTATCTCACCCGCTCCCAGAAGGCTCAGCTGGTCTCCTCTCACCGCTCTGAGTTCTCTCTTCTTCTAGGCCTGCTTCTCACCCGAATTTTGATACAGACGATGTCTCTTGTCTCTTGGATCATGTCTCTCTACCCCTCCTTTCTTAGCTCCTCACCCTTCTCGTGGCCTCTATTACTGTCGGTGTCGCCTTCTCCCACCCACAACTCCCACCTCCTGCTAGGGGTTTGTGGCTTCACCAACAACCTGATCGCAACGCTCCTAGAGTCCGCAGTAATGCAGAGTGGTAAAGGTGCCTTAGCGGAATCAGGGCATTTGGACGAGGACTCAATTGAGGATGAATGCATCGGATGTAGCAGGATGAGAATTCAACTTGGAGCACTCAGCTCCACCAGGACTTTTGAGCTAGAAACTTTGTCCCAGTACAAGAATATGATAGAGAGACTCTGAGATGAGAGTTACGGCCAAGGAAGCCAGTTAGAGGAGCATCGCACCAACATGGAGGCAATGTAGCAGTGACTGGATCAGCTGGAAGGAGTGCAACACCACCCAAACAAGTTGGGAAGCCATCGGGAAGCCTCCAAGAATGAACATTTGGCATCAGTGAACCAAATCCCATACTTGAATGAGCCACATACGAAAGCAATACTGCAAAATCAGCAGCTCAAATTAGAGATGGGTAGTTGAACTTTGTTGTTATCATGTTTTGCCTCACGTTATGTATTAATGGTATCTTCTACCGGAGGTACTCAGTGAATTATAATTACATAAGTTTTGTTAGAAAAGGAGGATGAAACAACAATTGTTATTGTTATGCACCCTCCAACTGTTATAGGCTCTACTCTAGATGCCATTTCTCGAAGGTCTGTAATGACCACTATTTTTTAATCTAGTGGATTCTTCCACACCTTTAATATATCTTTTCCTAGTTTCTGTAAAAAACTAATAATAAACCGGGATGATCATTTATGAAATAAAATAATTAAAAAGTAAATTGTTATGCAACTTTGCACACAACATTTTAATCCCTTTATCATTACAATAGATGATGATCCAGTTCCAGCAGCGACATGATGATTAAGTAAGAGATGGACTCATATTCTCATAATAACTTGAAACACGTCTGATCGACCGTGATTATTTTTGCTTCTGAAACAAATTCAACTTGATCAATGATGAAACTGAAGGATCGGTGGGTTGGATTCTTGCTTTATTGTTATGGGATTTGTAGCAGGTGCGCTAATAAGACTATCTATTTCTTTATTTAGGACATACAACCACTCATATATACACCTCTGGTGTACCAATGAAAAGACTTAGTATTTTTATATCCATATGAGAGAGCGCTCTAGTTTTAAGTCGTGTGGCACGTGAGAATATTTATCTTGGTAAACGTGTAGAAAAATACATGTAAATTAGACGCTATACCATAAGAACACCAAAATATGATCATGAACAACTGACATAAATTATTCAGCTGGAAAGTGGCATTTGTCCGGTTTCTTATTTCCATGCCAAGAACTGTACATCCATCATTTGCATGGAAAGTACATGTTCCTTCACCACCAGCATCACTAACAACACCGTCCATCCGTCATTTGCATGGAAAGTACATGTTCCTTAGCCACCAACATTACTAACAACAGGAGGAGAAGTGGTAGAGATAGTTAGTCTTTCGAGAGTCTTGGCAAGGAGATGGAGAGAGAAAAATAGAATGAATGAGTAATTGTGAGTCCAGTTGGTGCTTCCACCCGCCATAGATGTGTTAGTTTTGTCTTTTTTGTCTTTTTAAACTCAGGTTGATTTCCGAGTCTTGCTTCTTTTATTTTTTGTTTCTGAGAAAGATCAAAGGTGACCTGGAAGGTATTTATGACCAGCTTTATGTTATGCTACTCGAATCCCCAGCCAGTTGAATTGGGCTGGTCGATTAGACAAGGAGCTAAAACTAGTGAAACTTGATTGAAGGCAACAAAGAGTTTGAAATTGGATGTTAAGGCTAGCGAAGGATGTAAAACTTTTGGCATAGTGAATCAAAGGAGGCAATCCCGAAAAGACGATGGTGAGCGGGAAATGTGACAGCGATGAACAAAATACAACAAGCTCCAAGATTTTATTACCAACCCTACGCTGGCACTTGAAAAGAGAGGTTATCCTCGACACTTATGGGTACAATTTACTTGTTGATGCTCGACCAATTTCCAGTGTATCTCAAACCATCCTCTACCCACATTCAAGGTAACACAACTTATGAGGGTAAGTTAAAACTACTTGTCCTCATTCAAGATTGAACCGGACGACAACTAATGTTTATTGGTGGAATGAATGATAACGTTTTCTAGTGGAATGAATGAGGATCAACAAGTTCAAAGTGTCGACCAAAGAAGGGTTGAGGACAGATGCGGGAGTGGAAACCAGCGACACAAAGCCAGAGGCACAACAAATTATGCTCCTAACAAGGTGCCTTTTCTTTGTATGATCTTCACTCTTATGTGGAGGCAAAAAAGGTTGTTTGGGACGTGTTTTTGGACACACTTTTATGATGGGCCTTTACTAACAATTGCATAAGTCAGACATTACAGAATAAAAATAAAGAGAGAGCCACTAGAGTATATTGGTTGTTGATTATGGAGCGACCATCCTGCTTCGGAAAATCTAGAATCCTAGGCCCGGACCCCCTATTTCCTCTTCTTCTGGGTATGTCTTTATAACTAAATATTTAATCGGGTCTATAGGCTCTTGATCTCCAATGGGATATGGCCTCATAACAGGATTTTTACAGGACAATGGCCCTTGCATTGGCAATCCAAGGAATACCAAATGTCGGGAATAATCTGCATTCTCTGTGGAAGCGAGACAATGAACATCGTTACCTTGTGGCAGCCAACCATGGCTAGCACAACCGCGACCTTCTTTTCACCACACTCACTCACTCTTACTAGGCACAAGTATATATTATATCTTTGGGGGGGGGGGCGTTTCTCAGCCTTAAAAAAGGTAAGCGGGTGTACAAAGGGCAATAGTCGAAACCATCAAGTAGTTTGGGTTGGGTATTAGGTCTCTCATGTGCTCACTTTGCTCAAACCTGGAGGAGGAAGTTCCAAGTAAGTTCTATCTGCTATGATTACTGGCAGTTTGAATGTTGTTTTTAATACATCCCAACTCGACCCTTGACTCTTGGAAAGCCAGGAACTAGCTCTTCTGGACTCCCTCAACTAAGGGTGAAAGGCAGGATATTCCCTTTGGATGGAGAGCAAAGGCAGGGGCCCCTTAAAATGGTTCAACATTTGGTTCGATAGATTCTAACGTATATGCTATGTCCTTACAATCTGGAAGCAATGCCATCTTCACTTACTCCTGCTGCCCCCAATTGATGAGAGAGAAAAAGGTTAAGCGGGTTAGCTAAGCTCATCAGTTAGGATTAGGAACCTCTTTTTGGAAGACAATTCAGAAGTCAACAGTCAATAGTGAAGGAACCTTAAACTAAACTACCCGAACCTTAATCTCTTGAAAGTGGTCCCGGGTTGCTACTCTCGCTAGCCACGAGAGGCTTAGCCTTGGATGGAGGCCCTGGAATGCCAATTCGTGCGATTATTCTATAAATTCACTTCAAGCTCATAATCAAAATAGGGAAGGTGGGTCTGACTCCTCTAATTGAAAGAAAGAGAGCACAATTGTTTCTCTGAGTGAGTGTAGCGAATGAAGTGATACGCGACATTGTTTCTTGACCAGAACTCCTTCCCTTTATGCATCCATCCAAGAAGATAGGGTTGAGGATGGTAAACAAGGGGGAATTTTCAGCTCTCTTCCAGAAATGCAACCAACCTTTGTGGGTTCTGCATCTGGCTTTGCCTTTACCTTTTCTCTTGATGCTACAGGGTCAATTGCCTTTTCAACATACTCTCTTGATAGTCTAGTTCGCTAGTGCCTTCAATGAAATCATTGAGATAGTTCAATGCTTGATAAGTTAGGCTTGACTGCATTTGGGTGTGTACGCCTGCCTTCATAAAATCCATGCTCCATCAGGTGCACCATAATCCATCGTTCTCAGCTCAATGATGACAGGTTGGAACCAGTCCCCGCCAACATGAGTGGGGGAGTGCTTAGCTCAAAGGTAAATGAAATTGTACATTCTCTTTTGCATAGGAGTGGGGCAGTGCTTAGCTTAGAGGTAAGTGAAATTGTACATTCTCCTTTGCATACAATTGCATGTACAATAGAAACGATCATATATCGATGAAAATGAAAGATGCAGCGAGGCGGTGTAGAGAATTAACTTCGTGGCATCAACAATGAAGTCGGTGAAACAATTATGAGATGAAAGCTTAGAATTATTTAGGCATGCTTTCCATGTGGTTGCATAGTTGTTGTTAGCAAGAGCCATGGAGCTATGCATGTCAGCTTATTGAATTTTGCTTCAATGCGGTGCACTGACACTAACGGTGCACTGACAAAGCAAAAATGTTAACAATTATTAATGCACCGTACACTACGATGATGTAAAGTTTATAATAATTTCAAAACTTAGGTCATAAGAATTACATTGTATAAAGTCGCATTTAAAGACCTGAAACGGTTATAATAAACTCGAACTCAAGTAAACTTAGGTTGAAATGAAAAATATAACATTGGGAACTCTGAAGCGCACAATAAGACCTCAAATATGTTATCCAATGAAATTACGAAGAAAATACATTTTTTATTATATAAAAAATAAACTTTTGAGTATGCTATCTCAAACATTACAAATTGTGAAAAAATATATAATCAACCATCAAACTAATATGAAGTCAACGAACTGTCGAATGTTATAGTCCTTGCTTACCTTCGGTAAGGACTAATAAGAAATGGACAATATCATAGGATAGATGTCCTACTTTCCTGTTATGTTTATTACATATATGTCTGATTATGCAACATGGACTCATTGATTTAGTATACATATGTGTCTGATTATGCAACATGGAATCATTGATTTAGTAACCACACTGGTTGAAGAAATTTATTTGACAAACATTTACCACTTTGATACTAGCTCCATCGACTCAAACTTCCTATTGTATCAAAATTATTATGAATATAGTATAGCCAAACACTTCACATTTATATGCACCTTTTTAAACAATATATTTAAATGTTGTAATCACCTTTTGAATAATATATTTAAATGTTTTGAATAATATATTTAAATGTTGTAATCAGACAACTTTTACTAACTAGTCATGAGAATCACAAGGTAGATTTCACTTTTTGAAAATGGCTCCTACTATCTATTGCAATCTAAATACTCTTGTAAATTTATCAATGCTATGAAATTCACTTCATATCAATACTCTTGTAAATTTATCAATGTTATGAAATTCACTTCATTTCAATTTTAAAAGGATTTACCATTTAGATTTTTTAACAAAAATACGGTGAGTGGAAGATATTTTATATATATATATATATATATATATATATATATATATATATATATATATATATATATCTTTAAAAAATTGAAGGTATTTTTCATCCACTTTTTATTAGTCTTTGTTGAAGGCTACGACTATAGAATTTGATGTTAGTTTTCCTTTGACTATAAATACTTTTCTTGCTATTCAATGTTGTACATATACTTAACAAAATCATTATTTTTTCATAATATTTAAATTAGTTTTATCACACATCTGATTTGCTAACAAATTTGATGTTTTTTGACCGGTTCTAACCAAATGTCATTTTTCAATCTTAGCTTATATCTAGGTTTTGAGTTTTAATTACCGAACACACACACAATGCAGTTTTTTTAAAACACAAATAACCTAAGTTTGGAGTTTTAATTTTAGATAATTGCGACATTCATTCATTGAGATCATTAAATTCATGTCAGTGGAATAAATGCATGTGAAGTGCAACTATTTTTTATTAATATTTATTTTAATAATCTTGCAACGTATTTTGTTAACAATCTTGTAATGAAATTTGTAACCGCATTTACAGTTATCACCATTCCACTACACAATCTTTCTTATCTCCAGTTATTCTTGCCCAACCTCTTTTTTCCATCTCCATGTTTCTTATCTCCTACTATATTTTAGGGGTTTTCTCGTGTGTATATATCTCCTAATATAACTCCCATAGATGGTTGTGCATACCACTTTTTGGTAGACCATCCATGAACAAAGTTCCATCGTTGCCTTCTCCCTCTCCAACAGGTTCTTCTCCCTCTTCTATACCAGGTACCGTGAAGCGGGTGGAGTTGGATGAACCCATAATGAATGCAAATTGGAGTTGGATGCATGCATAGTGAATGCAAATTCAGAGCTTAACCACTCCAAGGACATGTATTTGTATACCATATGAAGTGGATTACTCAAATTCTTGGACATGGTAATGATATACATTAAATATTTGGTTCCAACTTTTTGAAAATTAGATTATCATTGTGGTTACCATGATGTCAAAAATTATCACATACCAATCATTGATATTTTTCTTAGTTATTATTTTTTTTTTTATTAGTAATTCCAATAATTGATGTTTTTTCCTTTTCCTTCTATATATCTTAGTTCATCTAAATTGATTTTAGAAAATATCCAGTAAATGAGCATAACTTCAATTTGAAATTAATGATTATGTTGTAGATTATGTGAGAAATAGACACAAACACACATAACATAGTAGAAAAAAATTAATAATTACATAATCTACACAAAATAGACTATGTAGAATATTGACAAAATAGAATATAGCTTTATCCAATAGTGTTAAAGAGTTGAAAAATTAATAACAATATGATAAGTGGATGATTAATTGAGCTTATATCTCTATTTAAGCGTATAATCGACCTATATATACATATTTTTTATTTAACTCATTTCCTTTCAATTTTATTGAATATTTATTTTATAGAATAAATAATAATTAGTTCACGATTTATCTAAGAGAAATTTGTTGCCTTATATTATAACAAAACACTGTCATTATTTGTTGGTTTTAGTATAATTTTAATTGCTATTATGAATATATTTTAAGTAATGCCACACCACTTAACTTACAACACTAGTTTTATGAACATAGACTAATGCGATTTTGGTATTGGTATAAGCACATGCAATATTGTAATTCAAACTTTTGCATGAATTCAAATCTATGCAATAAGCATTGTTAGCCAAAAACATAGCCACTCCACTAACACTTATTAGTCCCTGCCAAGGGACTATAGCAATAAGTTTGCTTTTGAGCAGGGACTATAGCAATAAGTTTGCTTTTGAATTGACATTAATTTGCTTTTTTACTATAAATTTATGTATGAAATGTAATGTTTAACTTAAGTAAATAAATATGTATTTTTTGATATAATAAAAATGTTTGTTTTTCTCATTTTTTATTGGATAATATAATTGAAGTGTTGTCTTCCCTTCTTTCAATGTTAAAATTAATTACATAATCATTAAACTTCACAAATCACCTACTAATCCCGATGTTACCATCAGCCATCAACTTCCATGTTGTCTCTCTATGTGCCGACCACCATGCTTCATATAAGCTTCCAAGAATTTTCCAGGGTTTTCTTGTACGTGTTAGGATCGATGGTAAATTTAAGGATTTCTTGGTATTGCAGGTGCAGGAGGAGAAAGAAGCGCGGGGTGCGGCCGAAAAAGGTGAAATTGCCACGCAAGACAGTTGTTCAGCTATATGATATGCATGTGGTTGTTTAGTTGTATGATATGAGATCACGTTAGGAAAATATTAGATGTTACATTAATTTCAACTTAAAATACAGGTATATAATCTATGACTTGTAGTGATACGAGGGAATGAACCTTAATGAGACATTAAACATGTGATATGAAAAGTTATGTCCTCGCAGAGGGAAACCTTTTAACTTTAATATGTAGGTTTCAATTCACATTATTTGCGTACATGTACAATGGCTTTGAATGCCATTTATGAAGCACAAACATTTTTTTTTAAATAAAAATTGTTTTCATTTTTTTTTTTTTTTTTTNCTAGTTGGGCACGTGCTCGCGTTACACGTGGCCGATTGTTTTCATATTTTTAATTATAAATTTATTAAATGAAAAATATAAAAATAAAATTAAGTGCAACAAAATTTTTAATTTATTAAAAAATATATATATTAGATATTGTCAGACAGTTGGCTTAGGTTGATGGATAGTTGGTATGGATTGTTGGTTGTCATTGATGTCAACTATTGGAGAGTGATATTTTATATTGATGTCAACCCTTACTGATTGATGTCAACCCTTGGAGAAAGTCTAGCAGCGAATTCTGGTAGCACAAAGGTTTGGGTAATGGACCCAAGGTTGTTTCATGTATAATGGTATGAGTTTTAATATATTTGAAGGTAAGACGATTCTATATGGATGGTACATTCCATTCCATTTCTGGTGGTATGTGGAACGTCACATAACTCCTCACGGTTAGAGAGTTATGCCCATGAGAAGTTGGAGAACCCGGGTTTGGGTAATGGACCCAAGTTTGTTTGATGGACAATGGTATGAGTTTTGATATATTTGAAGGAAAGACTATTCTATATGGATAGTACATGTCATGTCATTTTTGGGGGTATGTGGAACGTCACATAACTCGTCACGGTTTGAGAGTTACGACCTTACGAAGTTGGAGGACCCTCTTAAGTTGGCTTGAAGCCCCAAAAGGTCAAAGAAGTCAAAGAGCTTGCAAAGAAGAAATTATTATTTAAATGATAAAGTAAAGTGACAAAGTCAAGAAGGATTATTTAAATAATAAAGTGAAGTGACAAAATCAAAGAATATTATTTAAATGATAAAGTGAAGTGACAAAGTCAAGGAGGAATATTTAAATGATAAAGTAATGGAGAACTTTCTAATTATGGAAAGTGGTTAACCCTAAAAATGAGGAAAATAGATTAAGTGACCTATGAATGGGTTAAGTGACCTAGAAATGGGTTAAGTGACCTAGAAGATGCTTCTAAGGAAGATATTTGAAGAGTATAAATAAGAGGCAAGGCTCTCTCATTTTATATCATACTTGAGCATATTGAATATCTATAGGTCACTGGGGTAACCAAAGGATATCTAAGCCAAATTTGAGAGGGAAGGTGAAGAAAAGAAGGTCAGAATTCAAGGGAGGATAAATTATTTTGATGATGCTTTCTAAGGTATGTTATTTACTGGTCATCTCACCATTTTCACAATAACTTTTTTTCTAGAATGATTAAGACCGTGAAATTGATAGGACATTGAGGAAACATATCCAGTATCTATGGTAAAAATTTCAACTTGTGGGTCGTTGTATTTTTGGAGTTACACTCCATGGAAAATAGGGTTTGTGGCTAGTCCTTAAACTAGTCTAAAACAGGTGTTTCGGGTAAAAACGTCATAACTTCTTCATAACAGATCCAAATTCAATAAGACCAAATTTGTTGGTTAGAGTACAGTCTTTAGTATTTTGTGCAACATTTTCAAATCCATTCAACAAATATTCTGTGCGGAGCACACTCTACAAGGTCGCTCTCTAGAATAATCCAAAATTCAGCAAGGTATGCCATTTTTGCTAAAACTCCTTTTCTGAGAGGTTCCAAGTAGTGACACCTGGAGGAATTGTATAAAACAAACTGAAGAACATTGTGTAATATTTTCAAATCTTTATTCATTACAGGTACATAGTTATGATTATTTCAAGTTAGGGTTGTTGACTAATTCCAAACTAGTCATATGAGACTAAAGAAAAGTTTGATGAAAATGCTAGTTTCTTGTTGTGAAAGTTAAGGAAGGTTTGCATGTATGTGATCATATACACCAGGTCTATTATAGAGTTACAAATCATATTTGGATGATGAAATTGATGAGAGATTTTGGTTAAGATACATGATGGGTACATGGTTGAGACAAGTAGTTGATGAGTTGGCACATGCATGAGGTGTATAGTTGATCATGTTAGTACATCTTGATGAGTAGTTGATACATGATTGGTACATACTTGGTACATGGTTGGAGGCACTTGTTAGTAGTATTGTTGGCACATGGTTTATGGATGATGTAGCATACTTGTATTGGTATATTGCTAGAAGCACATATTGATCTTGGTGATGATTATGAGTTGTTGTGTTATGGTTGGTTGATGCACATCTTTGAGAGTTGTCTTGGTGATTGATCTTGGTGAGTAGATCTGATTTAGTTGATAATATTGATGAGACAGGTTGTTGTGATAGGTTGTTGTGACAGGTTATTTGTACAAGTTTGGTGCATGGTTGATGCACTTATTCATGGTACATGTTTTGTATAGGTTTGGTGCATGGTTGATGCACTTGTTCATGCTACAGGTTTTGTACAGGTTTGGTGCATGGTTGATGCATTTGTTCATGGTACAGGTTTTGTACATGTTGGTGCATGGTTGATGCACTTGTTTATGGTACAAGTTGATTGGTATAGGTTTACAGCAGTATATCTCACAATGATAGTGTGACAGTGGTTCCATCATTCTACTTATACATCAAGGTGGCTGGACGGAGCAAGGACATGTGGTTGTAGCTACCTTTCGATTGTAGTTGGAGAACATAGGGGGTTGTAGCCTCCTTCTGGTTGTAGCCAGAGAATTGGGGAGTTGGAGCTTCCCTCAAGTTGTAGCCTGAGAAACTAGAGGGTTGGAGCCTCCTTCCAGTTGCAGCTGGAAAACAAAGGAAGTTGGTGCTTCCAATGAATGTAATTCCTCAAGACATATAAGAAAAAGCATTATGTGGTTTTATCCCACTTTGGGTTTCCACGTAAAACACTGGTGTATTGTGTATGTGTATGATTGTTCATTTGTTCATTGCTTATTTACTCTGCAGTTATTGGATGATAATGCTACATTGATATAACACTTGGATTATATGGTTAAAAAGAGATTAAATTGCTCTATTACTAATTCACCCCCTGTAACACCCTGTTTCCCCTAGTTTGTAAAAATAACTGGACTTGCCAGAACTGTGGCAAACTCATGAATGTGAATATGTGATGTGAATGGACCTTGTGGAAAAGGTCAATGAATGTGAATAACATTATGAATTTATATTGCAGGACTGCTGAGAGGGGATGTGCTGAAAAAGAGACCACGATGGCAGTGGAAGGCACCTGGAAAGGTGGTGTTAACTTCCACCGAGAATCAATACCGTATTTGGACTTCACTAGCCCGGAGAACCAAAAGTGGCTCGCTAGCCCCGAATTAAATGTCTCGTAAGCCGGTAGGTAGATGGCTCCTCAAGAATTAATGAGGGATGGGGAGGTGAACCGCCCATCCGTAGAGCCATCGTGACTGACCAGTGCGAGGGAAATCACGCCACATGCAACCTCGCAAGAGGATAAGGCGTGGGGTAGAAGCAATTGGGGGCAGACGCGAGGGGAGGAAGAGAACTCTGGAAATATGTAGAGTGAGTGATAGCAAAGAGGAAGGAGAGTAACCTTCGCTTCTGGTCACTGGCAGACAGAGACACAGTCTTACATCAATGTGGTCTCAGCTCGGGGGTGGCTAGCGGTAAATCCGTTGGGAGTCGCTGAGCCTATGGTTGGGTGGAAACGAGCACCCCTCTTAGCAGTTGCATAACCCCTGGTGTTACTTTATGATAAGTGTTTTGCCTTTGGCATCTTGAAATATTTGTATTCTGATAATTATGCTCATAAGCTGTGAAATTGTGAATGATTTCATTATAAGAATGTCTGTATGGTGTTTTTATCAGTACTAGTAGTTGTATATTTGTATGGGAAGACTATGTATGGCTTATGTCCTCATGAATCATTATTTATATGCGTATCGATCTAATTCAGACTTCACGTCTGGTTCTCGGGAGGGAGATACCCTTATCTGCCTCAGATAGTACCCTGGGTAAACCTCCCCATAGAGATACCCCTCTTGAAAATCCCATCAAGAACCTGGAAGGAGGACGTGAAGGCGCAAGGCCTTGAGAAATCCCTGATAAGTATCGAATCGACGGACGAGGTCCCGTCGGGAGATCTGTGGTCACTTACGATCGTCAGATCGAAAGAAGAAGATGGAGTGTTAAGTGCCTTAACCCTGATAGGTATTGATCGACGGACGAGATTCCATCGGGAAACCTGTGGTCACGCATGACCGTTAGATTGATAGGAGTAAGTAGGGTGTTAAATGCCTTACCCCTTTGTTTTTTTGTGTCTTCATGGGTAGCGAAGAAATCGGGACCGTAGATCCCCAAGGTCCATGGGAGTATCTGGACCGTCGATTTTTCCACGTCCAGGGAGTCCTGGTGACGAGAGATCGGGACTTTCAATGGTGGAAACCCCGGGACAGATCTGGACCGTCCGATTTAAGGAGGCCACGTGTCGTGAGATCTACCATTTCGGGAAATCGGGAATCACAGAATCGGGAGTCCTGGTGACGAGAGATCAGGACTTTCCATGGTGGAAACCCCGAGACAGATCTGGACCATCCGATATACAGAGGCTACGTGTCAAGAGATTAACCGCATCGGGAAACCGGGAATCAAGAATTTGGGAGTCCCGTGATCGAGAGTTCGGACTCTCGTGATGATAAATCCCGATGAACGGACAAGATTCTTTCGGAGGATCTCGAGGTCTGTAACGACCGTCAGATGAGAGGAAGAGACGTCAACTTTAAGCCAGGGCACGAAGACGCCTTAGGGTAAGTGGCGAGCAGATCTGAATGAACAAAGTCCACCCACTCAGATCTACGGCTGAGGCTTCATTCCGGAGCCCCCTTGTCGTTCTGCCTTTAGCGCGGTGGGGGGGGTCCGAAATCGGACGTGCAACTCTCGAACGGTTGAGATTAATTCACCTTGATCAACGGTGCTCAGGTGAATTCCAAACCCCCCTTGCCATTATGCCTTTAATGGGGGGGGGTCTGGAATAGTGTGGTGTGTGAAGTGGGGCCCCCTCCTATCCTGTCGACTACCGTGCCGCATTTTCCCCTCTGCCACTTGTACTCCACTTAACCATGCGACGGGGCCTGTTCTCATTGGCTGTTCTCTGGCCCTATTGGGATTCGTCCCTATTGGTCGGTCGCTAGCCCTGTTGGGGTTCGGCGATTGCAGAGTCGAACAATTCGACACCCCTGTAGCGCCGAGGCGTGAAATACAAAGAGGCACCGCGATTATTTGAACTATGATCATGACCCGCGATCACATGGGAACGAAGAGAGAGAAAGAGCTAGCTTGTGCTAGGCCTCCATAGGTAATTTGGGGGCTCTGATTCAGCAAAAATCAACGAAAAATTTGATTGAGGTAGTGGGTATGTGACACCCCCCCTCTCGGTAGTCCAACAATTGGTATCAGAGTCGGTTCCTTTAGGAAACAGTTTAACCACTGGTAAGAGATCATGGATTATTCTGAGAATGGAGTACCAATGTTTAATGGTCATAATGGTTTTAAGTATGAGATGTGAGGCATAAGGATGGAAGTATTTTTACAGGCACGGGGACATTATATTTGGCTATCAATTATTATAGGGTATGATAGAAACTTGAAGAAGAAGTTGTCACATTGAGAAGTAAAATCGTCAAGCTCAACAAGAACGTTGAAGAGACGTAAACATCCACATCAGTTATAGAGAATGAAGAGAAGCACTCTATGTTGTTAGAAAAGAAGAATGAAGAAAATAGAAAGAGTTATGCAGAATTACTCAAAGGAAGGAATCATGGTCAACCATAATCTAAGAAAACTATTGAAGATACATCTTCAAGAAGACCATCCATGTTCAAGCCACAAAGAAGCTTCAATCATGATCATGATCAGTCAAGGCAAAAAATCAGAAGGACTACACCACAAAGAAGATCATTCACTCCCATGTATGCAAATTTATTGTATGGTCATTGTTTTTATTGTACTAACTTTGGACATAAGGTTGCAGATTGCAGGGATTATAAAAGAAATGTTCAAGCAAGAAGTGTCTATGTGGTCGCACGTAACATTGAGTGTTACAAATGTCATAACTATGGACACATAGTCAGTGATTGTAGAAGCATGATCGATACTTCCATGAAAGAGAATATTGATATCATATATAAGAAAGTATGGATAAGAAAACAGGAAGAACAGGTGAACAAAGACCAGGTACCAGAGATCGCAAGATTGGCAATAAAACGAGATGAAGAAAATTCTACAGAGAAAAAGAAAGATGTCAGATACAAAAAGGTTTGGAAAATAACTGAAAGCAATGAAGGACAGGTAAATAAGGAACAGGTTCAAGAGATTGT
>ML782196.1:239021-259673 GCA_009831015.1 Picea engelmannii
GGGGGGGGGGGGGGTCTGGAATAGTGTGGCGTGTGAAGTGGGGCTCCCTCCTATCCTGTCGACTACCGTGTCGCATTTTCCCCTCTGCCACCTGTACTCCACTTAACCGTGCGATGGGGCCTGTTCTCATTGGTTGTTCTCTGGCTCTGTTGGGATTCGTCCCTATTGGCCGGTCGCTAGCCCTATCAGGGTTCGGCGGTTGCAGAGTCGAACGATTTGACACCCCTGTAGCGCTGAGGCGCGAAATACAAAGAGGCACTGCGATTATTTGAACTATGATCATGACCCGCGATCACATGGGAACGGAGAGAGAGAAAGAGCTAGCTTGCGCTAGGCCTCCATAGGTAATTCGGGGGCTCTGATTCAGCAGAAATCAACGAAAATTTTGATTGAGGTAGTGGGTATGTGACACCCCCCCTCTCGGTAATCCAACAATTGGTATCAGAGTCGGTTCCTTTAGGAAACAGTTTAACCACTGGTAAGAGATCATGGATTATTCTGAGAATGAAGTACCAATGTTTAACGGTCATAATGGTTTTAAGTATGAGATGTGAGGCATAAGGATGGAAGTATTTTTACAGGCACGGGGACATTATATTTGGCTATCAATTATTATAGGATATGATAGTTCAAAAAGGGCAAAGACTGCAGCCAAGAAGGAATTGAGGAAGAATAACAAAATAGCAATGGATTTCATCTGGTTATGATTACCTAATCCGGTAAGAAAAAAGTTCGGTAAATGTTCATCAGCAAAAGAACTTTGGAATAAGTTACGTGACATATATTCTTCACCCATCACAGATTCAAAAAATGTCAAAGAAGATGCAGATACAAATCAAGAAGAATTATGTTCACCATCTCAAGCAAATTCAGAAGATGAAGAGTACATAATCACCAGAGGTATGTTGTTTTGTTTTAATTGTGAAAAACGTGGACATCTTGAAATAGAATTCCATGAAGGAAATGAGACAGAAAAACTAATTGAAAAGGAAGACAATTATGAAGAAGAATTGATTAGTTCTTTAGATGAACTAAGAGAAGAAAACAATTCACTCGAGAAAGAATTTATGAAACAAAAGGAAAGTGTTCACATTTTTTAAGAAGCCCAACAGGTCATCAAGAACTTAAGAACTCAGCTAGAAGAAGCCAGAAAGATCGAAGAAAATCTTGAATATCAAAAGCAGTGTTTGGAAACCAACATAGAAGCACAGAAGGAAGAAGCGGAAATGAGAAAAAAGATATTGACAGATCATCTTAAGGAAAGAACTAACGATCTAAACCAAGTTGAGGTATAGTTTGGTCAAGAAGAGAAAGGACTTGAAGAAGAAATAATCACATTAAAAATTCAGCTTGAAGAAGCGAAAAGAACATAAGAAGTCATGAAGTCTTGAATAATGAAGAAAGAAGAAGAGGTTGAGAAGCTTGAAGAATAAGTTGTCACATTGAGAAGTAAAATCGTCAAGCTCAACAAGAACGTTGAAGAGACATAAACATCCACATCAGTTATAGAGAATGAAGAGAAGCACTCTATGTTGTTAGAAAAGAAGAATGAAGAAAATAGAAAGAGTTATGCAGAAGTACTCAAAGGAAGGAATCATGGTCAACCATAATCTAAGAAAACTATTGAAGATACATCTTCAAGAAGACCATCCATGTTAAAGCCACAAAGAAGCTTCAATCATGATCATGATCAGTCAAGGCAAAAAATCAGAAGGACTATGCCACAAAGAAGATCATTCACTCCCAGGTATGCAAATTTATTGTATGGTCATTGTTTTTATTGTACTAACTTTGGACATAAGGTTGCATATTGCAGGGATTATAAAAGAAATGTTCAAGCAAGAAGTGTCTATGTGGTCGCACGTAACATTGAGTGTTACAAATTTCATAACTATGGACACATAGCCAGTGATTGTAGAAGCATGATCGATACTTCCATGAAATAGAATATTGATATCATATATAAGAAAGTATGGATAAGAAAACAGGAAGAATAGGTGAACAAAGACCAAGTACCAGAGATCGCAAGATTGGCAATAAAACGAGATGAAGAAAATTCTACAGAGAAAAAGAAAGATGTCAGATACAAAAAGGTTTGGAAAATAACTGAAAGCAATGAAGGACAGGTAAATAAGGAACAGGTTCAAGAGATTGTACTTTCAGGCATTGTAGTGAAAGATGAATCCATAGACAGAAAGAAAGAAGTCAGAGCTCAAAGAGATAATCAATCTACCAATGAAGATGATGATGAATACACAACAAAGCAAGAATTGTTCTGAGCCATCCGGCTTAGAGACTCCCAAGTAATATGAATATTAGACAGGGGGAGTCTATACGATAGTTGTGACAGACCAAAGAACCATCCTTTGAGTAGCTTGTTGAGTTTGATAAGACAGATCCAGAGCAATCAGTTAGCAGAAGTACAGTTTGATAGATTAATCAAGACTTCATGATAGTATAATGATAAATGGGTTAGCATTATGGACAATTGTGTAAGTAGAGTCTTGGACAGTATGGAAAATAATGGATTCGTAAGAACACTTAGCAGGTTTAGAAAGATATATGATAGTGGACGAGAGCATGGATTCATAGATTGGTTCAGAGAGTGGTTCGGAGACAAAGGAACATTATCATAATGGATGATAATTACACAGAAAATGGCTCGAACAATGCTAATGGATTCCAAATTGACAGATATTTTTTGGACACATGTAGTGCATACATCAGTTCATGTTCAAAACAGAGTAATGCTCAGAAACAACAATGACAGAAATCCCTAGAACTATGGAAAGGAAGCGCGGACAACAACCTCTACATCAAGGTAACTCAAGGTAATATTTTATTAATTGAAATTTATGTTGATGATATTGTTTTGGAAGTACTAATGATAGGTTAAGCCAGAAATTTGCAAAGGATATGCAGAATGAATTTGAAATGTCATTACTTGGAGAACTATCCTTCTTTTTGGGTCTTCAGATATGTCAAAGAAACCAAGTATATCAGAGAAATGCTAAATACGTTCGAAATGGAAGATTGCAAACCAGTTACCACTCCTATGCAAACCAGTTGCAAGTTGAGAAAAGATGATGATTCAAAGTCTATAGATTAGAGACAATATAGGTCAATGATTGGTAGCTTACTATATGTGACAACATCTAGACCAGATGTAATGCATGCAGTTGGACAGATGGCAAGATTTCAAGCAACACCAAAGGAATCACATGTATTAGCAGTGAAGAGGATTTTCAGATGTCTCAAAGGAACAAAAGAGTTTGGATTATGGTATCCAAAAGGAAAGGATCTATCACTTATTGCCTACACAGATGCATATTGGGCAGGTTGCATTGATGACCGACACAACACCAGTGGAGCAACGTTCTACTTGGGTGAGTGTTTAATATCTTGGCTAAGCAAGAAACAATCATCAATATCCTTATCTACAGTCGAGGCATGGTATATTGTAGCAACATCATGTTGTACACAAGTTCTATGGATGAAACAAACTTTAACAGGTATACAGGTTGAGTATGATGAGCCCATTCCAATCTATTGTGATAATACAAGCGCCATCGGTATCTCAAAAAAACTGGTGATGCACTCCAAGACGAAACACATTCAAATCAAGTATCATTTTCTATGGGAACAGGTTGCAGAGAAGAACATCAGAGTTGCGTATGTGGGAACAAAAGAACAAGTGGCATACATCTTTAAAAAGCCGCTTCCACGGGAAGCCCTTGAGTATCTTCGCCAAAGACTAGGAGTAATTTCTACTCCAAAATGAATGCTTTTGAATGCTTATCTTATATGTCTTAGATGTACACGAGGAAGCACCATAAATAGGACAAAGGGGGAGAGATTTATCAGATGCAAAGGTAAATGCTTGGAGAGAGAGCATAGAGGCATGTTTCCAAGGGGAGTGATTGTCACAAAGGAAGAATGAGTGATATGACTTCAAAGTGATACCCTTTGTCAAAGGGGGAGATATTATTCATATGAAGGGAAAGAGAGTAATCAAAGGATTACAAACAACTGAAAAATCAAAGGCACGTAGACAGGGGGAGCATCCCCAAGGAGAGTTCACTCAGGGGGAGCAGCCCCAAAGGGAGATACTCTTTACCATTGATGTCAAAGGGGGAGAGATAGAAACATTGATAAAGAGTATAAGCATGAATGTTATCATGACTAAGTGTTTCCATCAATGTTGGTGTTGCCATCAATGCCAAAGGGGGAGATTGTCATACAGATGGCTTAGGTTGATGGCTAGTTGGTATGGATTGTTGGTTGTCATTGATGTCAACTATTGGACAGTGATATTGTAGATTTATGTCAACCCTTAGTGATTGATGTCAACCCTTGGAGAAAGTCTGGTAGCACAAAGGTTTGGGTAATGGACCCAAGGTTGTTTCATGTATAATGGTATGAGTTTTAATATATTTGAAGGTAAGACTATTCTAGATCGATATTACATGTCATTCCGTTTCTGGTGGTATGTGGAGCGTCACATAACTTCTCACATTTAGAGAGTTATGGCCATGAGAATTTGGAGAACCCATGTTTGGGTAATGGACCCAAGTTTGTTTTATGGATAATGGTATGATTTTTTATATATTTGAAGGCAAGACTATTCTAGATGGATAGTGTGTGTCATGACATTTCTGGTGGAATGTGGAACGTCACATAACTCCTCACAGTTTGAGAGTTATGGCCTTACGAAGTTGGAGGACCCTCATATGTTGGCTTGAAGCCCCAAAAGGTCAAAGAAGTCAAAGAGCTTGCAAAGAAGAAATTATTATTTAAATGATAACATAAAGTGATAAAGTAAAGTGACAAAGTCAAGAAGGATTATTTAAATAATAAAGTGAAGTGACAAAATCAAAGAATATTATTTAAATGATAAAGTGAGGTGATAAAGTCAAGGATGAATATTTAAATGATAAAGTAATGGAGAAATTTCTAATTATGGAAAGTGGTTAACCCTAAAAATGAGGAAAATAGGCTAAGTGGCCTAGAAATGGGTTAAGTGACCTAGAAGATGCTACTAAGGAAGATATTTGGAGAGTATAAATAAGAGGCAAGGCTCTCTCATTTTATATCACACTTGAACATATTGAATATCTATAGGTGATTGAGGTAACCAAAGGATATCTAAGCCAAATTTCAGAGGGAAGGTGAAGAAAAGAAGGCCGGAATTCAAGGGAGGATAAATTCTTTTGATGATGCTTTCTAAAGTATGTTATTTACAGGTCATCTCACCATTTCGCAATAAAAAAATTTCTAGAATGATTCAGACTATGAAATTGATACGAGATTGAGGAAACATATCCAAGTATCTGTGGTAAAAATTTCAGCTTTTGGGTCGTTGTATTTTTGGAGTTACACTCCGTGGAAAATAGGGTTTGTGGCTAGTCTTGAAACTAGTCTAAAACAGGTGTTTCGGGTAAAAACGTCATAACTTCTTCATAACAGATCCAAATTCAGTAAGACCAAATTTGTTGGTTAGAGTACAGTCTGTAGTATTCTTTGGAACATTTTCAGACCCATTCAACAAATATTCCGTGCGGGGCAGGCTCTACAAGGTCGCTCTCTAGAATAAGCCAAAATTTAACAAGGTATGCCATTTTTTCTATAACTCCTTTTCTGAGAGGTTAGAAGTAGTGACACCTGGAGGAATTGCATAAAACAAACTGAAGAACATTGTGTACTATTTTCAGATCTTTTTTTATTACAGGTACATAGTTATGATTATTTCAAGTTAGGATTGTTGACTAATCCCAAACTAGTCATATGAGACTAAAGAAAAGTTTGATGAAAATGCTAGTCTCTTGTTGTGAAAGTTAAGGAAGGTTTGCAGGTATGTGATCATATACACCAGGTCTATTACAGAGTTACAAATCATATTTGGATGATGAAATTGATGAGGGCTTTTGGTTAAGGTACATGTTGGGTACATGGTTCAGACAAGTAGTTGATGAGTTGGCACATACATGACGTGTATAGTTGATCATGTTGGTACATATTGATGAGTCATAGTTGATGAGTAGTTGATGCATGATTGGTACATACTTGGTACATGGTTTGAGGCACTTGTTAGTAATATTGTTGACACATGGTTTATGGATGATGTAGCATACTTGTATTGGTATATTATTAGAATCACATATTGATTTTGGTGATGATTATGAGTTGTTGTGTTATGGTTGGTTGATGCACATCTTTGAGAGTTGTCTTGGTGATTGATCTTGGTGAGTAGATTTTATTTGGTTGATAATATTGATGAGACAGGTTGTTGTGATATGTTGCTTGGACAGGTTGTTGTGAGAGGTTATTTGTACAGGTTTGGTGCATGGTTGATGCACTTGTTCATGGTACATGTTTTGTATAGGTTTGGTGCATGGTTGATGCACTTGTTCATGCTACAGGTTTAGTGCATGGTTGATACACTTGTTCATGGTACAGGTTTTGTACAGGTTGGTGCATGGTTGATGCACTTGTTTATGGTACATGTTGATTACAGGTCGATTGGTACAGGTTTACAGCAGTATATCTCACAGTGATAGTGTGATAGTGGTTCCATCATTCTACTTATATGTCAGGGTTGTTGGATGGGGCAAGGACATGTGATTGTAGCCACCTTTCGGTTATAGTCAGAGAACATAGGGGGTTGTAGCCTACTTCTGGTTATAGCTAGAAAATTGGCGAGTTGGAGCTTCTCTCGGGTTTTAGCCCGAGAAACTAGGGGGTTGGAGTCTCCTTCCAGTTGCAACTGGAAAACAAAAGAAGTTGGTGCTTCCAATGAATGTAATTCCTCAAGACATATAAGAAAAAGCATTATGTGGTTTTCTCTCACTTTGGGTTTCCACGTAAAACACTGGTGTACTGTGTATGTGTATGATTGTTCATTTGTTCATTGCTTATTTACTCTGCAATTATTGGATGATAATGCTACATTGATATAACACTTGCATTATATGGTTAAAAATGATTAAATTACTCTATTATTGATTCACAACCCCCCCCCCCCANACCCCCCCCCCCCCAAAGCAATCCAATAGATATAACAATTTTTAATGGTAATATATAGTTGTAGTCTAAATGTTCTATGAAATTATTTTTCTCTGAAAACATTTGCTAGAAATCCTACAAGAAATTGTTAGATGATTTTTTCTCTATAATTGGAGTGCTCGAGGGGTTTTTCAGCATGTTGAATCCATTTTTGCATGAAAGGGATTTTAAACAACAATGATTTCGTGCAGATTTATGTAGGGGGATTACGGCTAAAAAAACCATTTGACAGTGAGAGAACGCCTATATATATATATATATATATATATATATATATATATTAATTTCGTCCAGAGGCACATTCTACAATGCAAAATTAGGTGGATGTGTGATTCTCTGCCTAAATTCAGCGTGGCGCTGACACGTATCACTCTTAAATAATAATAAAAAAAATGAAGCAAATGAAAATTGTACATGTGAGCTCTAACCTTTTGCGAAATAACCATTTTTAGAGTGCAAAAGGAAGAGTTTGCACCTTGAGAGATTTGATACCTCTCGACCCTTAGTAGAACCAGAGTTCAGATAGGTCTATGCTGATATTATATATTTTTCATTCTAACTTATATTATGAATATGGAATATAAATTTTTTAATGATAAAATTTATGTTGCTTTTATCTTAATTTATTAATATGATTATGGTAAACCTAGAATATATCATTTCCATCTAAAAGTTTATATTTTAATATAATTAAAAATAAAAAAATTTAATTTAATTTAAAAAAATAATTTTTGATTTGATTTTTTTTTCTTATTAAACTTTTATTAGTTTAATGTTAAAATTAATATATTAACCATATATATTACAATCAAAGTTAAAATGTATTTTAATTTTATAAATCATTAAATATAATGTATTATTACTTTTTTCATTTGATATTTTTTTTAAGAGAAAGTGATTGTCATCTTCAACCATTTTAGTGTCATAAATATGATATATTATTTCATCCTACTATGTTTTGGGAATTGTGAAATGCCTAATTTCACTATGAAGCTCATGAATGAAAAATAATTTATTCATATTTTAGCAATGTTGTTTTTTAATTATATATGTGAAATGTAAAATTAAAAACATGTTAAGCTATTTTTTTTCCACATAAAAAAAGAGTAATTTTATTCATCAAGAGAGACAAAATTACATTTTGTAGATGCTACCACGGTAGCATTGACGCTTAACCATATGACTATCAAAACAAAGACGTGAGAACTGGCCTTTGTAGGGTTGTACATAAGTGTGAGCAGAAGGATATAAGGAGACATGTTCTGTGATTTTAAAAACCAACACAGAAGACTCGCAAAATTTACAAAAGACCTGTCCGTACTCAAATATATCTATCAACCGGTACAAGTGTACCGAGGTATAAGTAAAACGTATTGTTGAAGTATCTATTCAACTTTTCATGGTTCTAATAAAAACACTGATTGTTGAAATAGATGAGGCAAAACTGTGATATATAAATCGACAAAATAAAGAAGATGTATATTAGAATTGTGCATTTCCCATAGCCTCTATAAAGGGGCAATGGCAGTAAGCATAAGATTGCCTTTCGTTGCTTGCTTTAATGTGCCACTGTCCAAAATGTAGCAGTAGTCCTTCTTTTGATAGTGTATCCGCTACCATATTTCAGTCCATGTAAACATGATTTAATATTGTTGAGTCAAAAGTGTTCAAAATGTTGTAAATATCTTCCAATATGGGGGAAACTAAGATGTTGAGACATGATTGGGTCTTTTGTACCCAGTTAATGACATTCATAGAGTCCCCAAATATTTGTATGGTTTTTACCCCCTTTTCACCTTCAATCAAAAGTAGTAGCTTTAGGGCCATCAACTCAGCATAGTTGTTGGATCCCTGTCCTAGCCCCATTTTGATTTGGAAGAAGTGGTTTTCTGAAAGGTAGAGTGTTTCCCCTCCTCCACAAATATGATTCGGAGAGGCTCCATTAAAGAAAGCCCAAGGATTTGAGAAGTCAAAGAATTATGCTTGCCTAACTCGTGTTGTTGGAGCATCTTTCACCTGCAAAAAGTGAGACAAGATCGAAAGACTTTGAGAAACTATGATTTTAGGGACAGTGGGTTTTTCTTTAAAGATAAACGAGTTGTGGTCCATCCAGATCCCCCAATAGACTAGTAGAGGTAGGGCCTTTATTTTCATATAACAATGTTGTTGGGTCCAATTTTTCCAAGCATGTTCGATGGAAGGGCCTTCCCAGTAAACTTTTTGGTCCAGGGCATCAAAGAGATTTGACCATACTTTTTGTGTGAAGATGCACGAAATGAAGAGGTGAGGGGAAGATTCATTTTCTCGTTTGCATAATGGGCACCAGTCGGGCCCCTCTATGTTCCTTTTCTTCATATTTTCCCACATGGGAACCGTGTCATATATGGTCGCCCACATAAAAAAATGTGCCTTGAGAGGGCACTTTATTTTCCATAGTCCGCACCACCATCAGCTAGGCTCCCGTTGTTGTAAATTTACATTGAGTGCAATATATCCCAGCTTTGGTGTATACTCCCCATGTGGGGCATCTTGCCAAACTAATTCATCTTCTCGATCCAAAAGTCTGATATGACTAGCCCTTAGGGTCAAAATGTAGTAATCCCATAGAATGGCATTATTTCCTTCCAATCCCAACGAGTTAGCATTTTTCCAGCCTTGTTGCCATATAGAGGATGAGTTTGGGTCTGAGATTTGGGCCATGCAAAAAATGTTCTTTAGATGAAGCTGGTTAATTAAATCGGTTGGAAGAATATGGGATATTTCACTTCCAGGACAAGGGTCTACACTGATTCGGACCTAGTTCCCGCTTCTAATTCGCCATGCCAAGCCATCACCAATCACCGAAGATGAAGAAACGAGAGCTTTCTAAATAATAGAACAGTTTGGGCATTTTTAGACAGGCTTTCGTATCCAGTCCTCAACCGAGTCCGACCTTATATATTTTTGGATAACCATTGTGGTCCATAAACTGGATATTTTAATAAGTCTCCAAACTATTTTTTTTGTTAGAGCCTTGGAGAAAAGGAAAACATTTTTAGGCCCCATCAACCTAGTGCCTTGGGCCAAGCTAATCGCTCCCATTTTTCCCAAGGTGGAGTGTAATGTTCCATTGATACAGACCAAATAAATCTTCTGCATATGCGCTTGGCCTTATTCAATACTCCTTTTGGGATCCAAGCCAGTGACATCCAATAGACAAGTACAGCCTCCAATACAGATTTTGTCAGTGTTAGTCTTCCAACCTTGGACAACCACCGGTAGCTCCAGATATTTAATCCATTCTCCATTTTTGCTATCAGCCACCTCTAGTCCTCCTTTCGAGACTTGTTCGGCTTTAACTGAAAGCTCGGATAATTTATACCATTTGAGATGTCCTGGATAGGGTATGGAAAGTAGCCACCATAGACAACCCTTTCATTTTCATCTAATCCCATGACTGTTATGGTAGACTTTTGTAAGTTTATTTGCATCCCCGTTGTCGATCTGAAGAGGCTTAAGATCTCCTCAAGTTTCTCAGCATCATGTGCATGTCCACTACAAAAGATTAGCACATGTCCACTACAAAAGATTAGCACATCATCAACAAATAGTAAATGTGTGATTTTGTGATCTAGGGCGATCTATGTGCCTTGGAAATCCCCTGTGTTTACAACCGTTGCTATAGCTCTGCTTAAACTTCTGCAACAAGTAGAAATAGTAGGGGGGATAGTGGGTAGCCTTGATGCAAACCCCTTTCTACGGAGAAAAATGGGGAGGCCACCCCATTTATCAGAACTACAAAAGATATTGTAGATATGCATGCCATCACCTATCTTATGAAAGGTACGTCAAACCCCAAGTGAGTGAGCAGTAATCTGATGTATGACCAATCCACCATGTCATATGCCTTTGATAAATCTATCTTTAAAATCGCACCTTTTGTTTTGGAGGTCTTCAAACTGTGGAGACCTTCCTAGGCAACTCTTGTTGCTTCATGGATCTGGTGGCCCTCCAGGAAGCCAAACTGTTCTTTTGAAATAGTATCTAATAATAGGGGTTTCAACTGTCGAACAATTATTTTTGCAATGATCTTGTAGATGCAGTTACAAAGGGATATTGGCCTGAATTCATCGAAAGACTTGTTAGAATATAATGGATGTGCTCGTTTTACCAGTGACAATATCGCTATTGTCACCCAACCATAGGCCGAAGCCACCCTCTGAGCACCTTAACCTTGACAGAGAATCACTCTGGAAGCAAACTCTAGGCTAGATAGCCAAACAAAGGGTAGCGCACCTTTCCCCAAGGATAGCTCACCAACAAGAGTTGATCAGATAGTCTAAACCCTAACCAAGAGATAGTCCAAGCCAAATGTGATCTTCTAGCTGCAGCAGCTGCAATGGTAGCTCTCCTCCAAACCTGCACACCAAACTGGGCATTGTAGTGCGCACAAGTGCTGCTCTATAATTCTGAGACTGCCCTTGCCAGAATGAAGATTGGCCTCCTGTATTTATTGTAATTCTGGATAACTGCTTGGGCCAACTTCTCATTCTGGGTATCTGTCTGTTCAATATATATTGTTTTTTCCTGCCGACTTCTTCTCTTGGAGGCTAATAACCTAATACAAATTATCCTCTTGAGCCGACATGTCTTCTAGGGTTATTAGCCAACTCATTAGGGTTTCTTCTTGCTTCCCAGAATATTCTATTCTCATCAGGTTTACACGTGGAGGTAAATACCTCTCGCAACTACCATAATATCAACACTCCCTCCTAACTAGGGAGGTATTACAGGTAATGGTCTTGAGCACAAACATACCATTCACCTTGTAGCATCAATATAGTTGTATAGACTGTCTCATGACTAGGTCATGAGCACTATCAGTGTCATCAGTTGCATCATCTCTCGGAACCATACTCTATCTGAGTAATCAGACATGATACTCACTCCACATATTGATACAAGAGCCATTCTTCTAATCTAGAAGAGTAAATGTTTTGAACCATTCTCTATCTGGGAAATTTCTGTTCATCATTCATCTGGTTGATAATTATTTTCAACATTGTTGATAGTCTTCA
Source organism: Picea engelmannii (assembly GCA_009831015.1). Lineage (NCBI taxonomy): Eukaryota > Viridiplantae > Streptophyta > Pinopsida > Pinales > Pinaceae > Picea > Picea engelmannii. The sequence goes on from ML782196.1 coordinate 251,141, forward strand.
AGGCAATCGAAACAATATCATTCAATAGAACACAACTGTGTCTATCCATAGTAGTACACAACTACATTCTAGTGGTTCACTACCACACCAAGCACCACACAGATACTTGATCAAACAGTGGAACACATCCACCACAGTAGTATACATCTAATGTCTAGAAACATACGGTCTTCATAACAATCATCTGATATCAACCTGCACATAAACAATGTTATGATATAAACTGAATCATCTGCGCCATTCTTCCACTCACATTTGTGAGATCTTGGAAGAGCATCTGCCCTCAGAAGGTCAAACATCAATGATGAATTGTCTAGACTATTCTTCTCAAGCAAGGAAGAATAACTGTCCTGATTTCTGAGCCTGGACCATTCCCCACCCTGGGCCATTCTTTCGACACTAGACAAACTGTAACCTGGAGAGAATGAGTCTGCCCTAAGGAATGTAACCTGGAGCGCCATGTATGCCTTTGGAGATACCGTGGTTTCAATTGCGGCCCACTCAAAGAAAAATTAAGACCCGAGCATGTTCTAGCCCCGCATTTCTTCCCGAACGTCGATCTCTTGCTTTCAACAATGATCCATGATCAATTATGGCTATCTATCCTCCTCCCTGTCTTTCACGTTCCTTCCCAGACCTTCCCGATCTATCGGCACATAGCTCCTTCCAAATCGATGGTTACAATTGGTTCTGGCTCTCCAGCCTTCGTGAGTTTCAACTCTCAAACTCTCACTACCCCCTCAGTAGCTATCTTTTGGAGTGGAATATCTGCTTACAACTATCACTATAGAAGTGCGGCTACGATTTCCTCCGCGAGTCTGGCCTTCGGGAGTTTCAGCTCTCAAACTCTCGTATCTTCCGGAGAGATTTCTCTGAAACGACAGATCGTCTGCCACGCGTCCCTTTCGATCTGACGATTGAGATTTACTTCGAGACTCTGGCTCTCTGGGATTTGGGAGTTTCAACTCTCGAAGTGATTCCTCCGGAGTTACTGATCTATTGACACGTGTCTCCTGGCGATCAATGGCTAGGATCAACTTGGGGACCTTGGCCAGTCAACCCTCCCGTACACACAAACGTTAAAACTTGTGCACCTTACCCTAGGTTGGATGACTACCATCCCTTTGCACTCAGATCCAATGACCCAGGTCTGATCTCCTCCTACGCGCTCTTCTAATTGTCTGGGTGTTGGTTCCCATGCTCCAGATCTTTCACAGTGCTCGATCCAACAATCATTGTTGCTCCTCCTTCTAAGCTTTCACTTTCTTCCCTGACTTGGAAGATTTCAGATGTTTCGAAGGTCTCGACCTTCGATTTACTTCCTACGATCCCTAATGTATGGGTCTCGACTTCCACTTTCCCTCCTGAGCTTACAAACTTGAAACAAGTTCGTCTCTTGGACCTCATCTGCGCTTATGAAAAGCACATGTCTCTTTAGAGCTTGGTCCTTAGGGAATATCGAATTCCCACGTACTCCTTGCATTAATCTACTCGCGTTAGATCGAGGGTCCACGACCTTCCTCGATCCAACCGTCCAGATCACATTGCAACTTCAGGTTTCGGAAGTTTAGTCACGCCAACGTGCGAATCTCCCGATGTGTGAACTCCGATCTCACCAATCTGACGATCAAGGAGGGTCCCGATAGATCCTTAGATCTACGGTCCAGGTCACGTCGCTACTTCGGGTTTCAGAGGATCCATCCCCTTCACGAAGATTACCAACATTCGTCCGACTTGCGAAGACTGAAGGAGTCAAGGCATTAACGCTTGCGCCCCTTCTTCAAATCTAACGGTCGCGACAGACCTTGGATCCTCCCAAATGGATCTCATCTGTTCATCTTCCAAATGAAAGGATATCCCCTTTTGATACATGAATCTCACAATTCTTCCCGAGCTTTGTTGGCTCTGAAAGGCTTAAGAGTTTTTCTCTCTTTCTCTTGAACATAACGCTTGGAAGAATTTTTTCGCGCACCCCTTACGTTCATTCCTCAACTCTATAACTTAAGATGGTCTCGGCCTCTACCCACCTTGCAGGGATTCGGTCCATACATGCACTACCTCTCCTAATATTAATAGACTTTGTCCTCACAGTGATTGCGGGGTTCAACCTCCACAATCAGGGGAGTACTCACTCGACGCTAGGACGGTGATGAAATTCCCTAGGAATGTGCTTTCAAGGAATAAAACTAGAGCATAAGGAAATCAAGCAGATGTGAAAGTTCTCAAGGAACGAACAGATATTCTTAACTTAATAATTCAATACAGAAACCATTATAGGCATATGAGTATAAGCATGCATCCATTATTTCCAATTCAAAGCACAAGGCATACAAACACTTATCAGAACCATAAGGCGTGATGCGACTGCTGAGAGGGGTGCTCGTTTCCACCCAACCATAGGCTCAGTCACCCCCAATGGATTTATCACTGGCCACCCCCGAGATTAGGCCACGATGCTTTGAGATTCACTCTCTTACTCCCAGCTCAACGGAAGTTAGGGACGAAGGTTACTCTCCTTCTCCCAATACAAGAATAGATAAGGACAAAGGTTACTCTCCTTCTCCTGGCTCAGTCTCTATTCTCTATGATCATAACTCACTTTTTTCGCTTTCAATCCTTCCTTGGACCTGAGAGTTTTTCGCTCTCGTCTTTGCACTCTTCGCAGGTTCTCCTCTACCCACACCACGCTTCCTTTCTTGCCTTTCTCAACAAGATTGAGTGTGGCTCGAATTTCCAGTACGTGGTCAGGTCCGGAAGCCTTACAGATGGGCGGTCTGCCCCATCCCCTCATTAACTCTTGAGGAGGTCTTCCCACCTACCAGCCTGACTGACATTCATTCTGGGTCAGAGGGTTGTTCTGATCTTGAGCAATTAAATCCAACATAGTATTGGTTCAATGGAGGTTAACATAACCATTCCAGGTCCTCTCCACCACCTTTTCATTAGCCATCGTGGTCTCTCTTAGCACATCCCCTTCACAACATTCATGCAACATGTATCCCTTATCTATTAAAATAACATAATTTACATTCATCGACCTTTTATACAAAGGTCCATCAAATCAAACATTCACACCTTTGAGTTTTCCATAGTTCCTGGCCAATAAAGTTATATTTGCAGACTGGGGGAAACAGGGTGTTACAATTCCCTCCCCCTTAAAGGAATCATCATCCTTGATGTTCTATCTATCAACATGATATGTATGTACAGAAGTAAACAAAATCGGATATGCATGTCTCATGGCATCTTCCATTTCCCACGTAGCCTCATCTGGGACAAAGTGTTTCCATTGCACCTAGACCTGTGCAATGGTTCGGTTCCTGAGTGAGGTTTCCTTCTTGTATAGTATGCATTCAGGTTCTGGCAGAAATTCTCCCTCTGGTTCCACCTGGATCACAGACCAGTCAATTATATGATTAGCATCATGTACATATTTCTTCAATAATGAAACATGGAAAACATTGTGTGCTTTAACTGTGGGAGGAAGTGTTATCCCATAGGCTACAGGTCCCACTCTATCTAAGACTTCAAAGGGTTCACAATACCGAGGTGCCAACTTGGCACAGGCTCCCATTCTCAGGGAACTTTTCCTGGACCTAACTCTGAGATAGACATGGTCTCTTGTCTTGAACTCTCGGGGATTTATTTTCCTATCGTCATAACTTTTCTGTTTATCCTGAGCAATCTTCAGATTTTTCTTTATCTGGATCACTTGTTGTTCCATCTCTTTCAGCATGTCGGGTTCGATTGTAATTTTGTCCACTGGATTATTCCAACTGATTGGAATCTTGCGCTATCTACCATAAAGGGCTTCAAAAGGACTCATCTTCAAGGATTCTTAATAACCGTTGTTGTAGGCAAACTCTACCAATGGTAGGTAGTCTTCCCACTTCTTAGGCTGATGCATTACATGCATCCTTAGCATGTCTTCTAATATTTGGTTCACTCTTTCTATATGTCCATCAGTTTGAGGGTGATAGGTTGTGCTGAAAAACAATTTAGTCTCGAAACCGGCCATTAGGGATTTCCAAAAGTTTGAAGTAAATTTGGTATCTCTGTCAGATATAATTTCCTTGGGCATGCCATGTAGTTTGAATATCTCCTTCATGAAGATGTTGACAATATATATTGCCTTGCAAGTTGACTTGACAGGGATGAAATGGGCAAACTTACTTAGTTTGTCCACCACGACCATGATGGCATCATTTTGCTTGGTCGACTTTGATAATCCGGTGATGAAATCCATGGAGATGGTTTCCCATTTCCATTCTGGGATTGGTAGGGGTTGTTACAATCTTTATGGATGTCGGTGTTCTGCCTTAACTTGATGGCATTCTAGGCACTTAGCTAGATAGTTAGCTATGTCTTTCTTCAACCCAGGCCAATAGAATTGTTTCCCAGTGGTCGTGATCATCTTATGATATCCTAGGTGACCAGTATATGGTCTCTTATGCAGTTCATCCATTATGAACCTCTTCAAGTCGTCACAGTTCAGAATATACAATTTGTTTCTGTAAGTCAACAACCCTTCCTCGAGCATTTGGTAGCCTTCGTACTTTAGCCCTGCAGGATCTTGTCTTAGGTATGAGGTCACAGTCTTGAAGAATGCATATGTCTCTTATGCATTTCTGACTCTTTCCCTGACATCTGTTTCACAGGTGCTTACTGTTGCCAAATGAATCGTTTTTATACTTCTGCTAAGGGCATCGACCACCCTATTTTCCTTTCCTTTGATGTGTTTGATTTCGAAATCAAACTCACTAAGAAGAGCCATCCACCTAGATTGCCTGGCATTGAGATTTGGTTGATCAAACATGTGCCTCAACCCACAATGGTCTGTCATAAGCACAAATCTCCTTCCGAGGAGGTAGTGCTTCCACATTTTTAAAGCATGTACTGTGGCAGCCAACTCTAGGTCATCGATCACATAATTGATGTCATGCTCATTTAATTTTCGGGACACATAGCAAATTACATGTCCCTCTTGCATAAGGACTCCTCTGAGTCCTTCCTTGCAGGCATCTGTACACACAAGGAAATCATTATCCGGGTCTGCAATCTTCAGCACAGGTGCATGGGTCATGAGGTATTTCAGTTCCTAAAATCTTTCTTCACATTTTGAGGTCCAAATGAATTTGATCCCATTTTTCTAAAGGGCAGTTATTGGACAGCCAATCTTGGAAAACCCTTTTATGAACCTTCTATACTATCCAACTAAGTCTGTGAAGGATCTAATGTCTGATACATCCTTTAGGGTAGGCCATTCCATAATAGATCTTATCTTATCGGGGTCCACTGCCACCCCTTCCTTAGAAATGACATGGCCTAGGTAATGGACTTGCTTCTGAAAGAAGTCGCACTTGCTAAACTTAGCATAGAGATGATGCTCTCTTAGTACTTGAAGTACGAGTCTAATATTTTCTTCGTGCTCCTCCCTGTTCTTGGAGTATATTAGGATATCATCAATGAAAACCAATACAAATTTGTCCATAAATTTGTTGAGTACATTATTCATCAAGCACATAAATGTGGTGGGGGCATTGGTTAACCCAAATGGCACCACCATGAATTCGTAGTGACAATGCCTCGTTTTGAAGGTTGTTTTGTGAATGTCTTCATCCTTAATCCGGACTTGGTGGTATCCAGACCTTAAGTCGATCTTCGAGAAGATGGAAGCACCTCCCAACTGGTCGAATAGGTCATTGATTCTTGGTAAGGGGTACTTGTCCTTTATGGTTGTCTTATTGAGTTATCTATAATCTATGAGCAGTCAGAGTGTGCCATCTTTCTTTTTCACAAACAAGACGGGCCCTCCCCACAGAGATACACTGGGTCGGATGTAGCCCTTGTCCATCATCTCCTTTAGCTATAGCTTGAGCTCAACCAACTCTGGCGTGCTCATCCTATATGGCGTTCTAGATGTTGGCACCACTCCTGGTGTAAGGTCTATCGAGAAGTCAATATCCCTTCTCGGAGGTAGACCTGGTACCTCTTCTGGGAACACATCCTTGTATTCTCTTAATATGGGGTGGTCCTCTAGGTTTGGTTTGTCATCCTCAATAGATTCCAATACCTGTATGGCATATAAGGAACACCCCTTTCTGCAATACTTTTTCATTTGAAGGGCCGATATTTGCCTCACTAAGATAGGCTTCTGAATCCCTTGGAGGATCGTCTTTGTCCCTTATTCATTTACACATTCTAAAGTTTTATGATAACGGTCCAATTTAGTTTTATAAGCAGCCAACCAATCCATACTAATCAACAAGTCATAAGATCCTAGGGGAAGTATGTTAAGGGTCTCTCGGGTGGGAAATCCACCCATGATGAATTGAGAGGCTGGTATGACCTCTGCCACCTTTCTTTTGGTTTCAGTGGCTAATTGCACCAACCACGGTTTAACATGTCTAATTGGTTACAGTTTACACTTATCAATAGTCTGAGGGGCCACATAACTCAGATTAGAACCCGGGTCAATTAAAATAGAAACTAGATGGTTGGTGATCATACCTTCCAGCTCCACTACTAAAGCTTGGTGGTCGGCTTGATTATTATCCAAGGCTGCATAGATTCGTGGCATGGTCCTAGCCACATCATTGAAGGCGGTAGCTTCTTTGATATTGTAGACTCTCTTACTATTCTGTTGTCCATGTGGGCAGTCCCTCAATCGGTGATCTTCTCCACTACCCCAACATTTTAAGGGTTCCTTCTTTAGGTTATCAGTCTTTGTTGGGACTGTCTTAAAGGTTTATTTCCACTTTGAGAGGGGAAATTTTGCTGATATACACTTCTAGTAGGAAGGCTCCTTCTAGAATTTTTTCCATAGTTCTTAAATCTTGAGGATTTAAACCCTTTCTTATGGAATCTTGGGTCCTGTCTCACTCCCAAACTGTTCATAACAATACCTCACCTTCCGGATAGCTTCTTCTAATGTCTTTGGTTCGTCGAACTCAATCCTGTCCTGGTAGGTCTAAGGTAACCCACTAATGAACCGTTGAATTTTTACCTTTTCATCTTTTATGTAGGGTACATACCTCAGTGGTTCAAGGAATTTATCGACAAATTCATCTATGGTGAGTTGCCCTAGCCTGAGCTCATATAATTCCTTAGTCTTCCCATCCATGTACTTTTTTGATAGATACTGCTTCCTAAAGTATTTCTTAAACTGTTTCCATGACAAGTCCTTCTCATGGACTCCTTTCACATTCCTAAGGTCTTCCCACCATATGGAAGCCTTTCCATTCAGGTTGAAGATGGCTATTCGAGCCTTCAAGTTTTCAGAGTAGTCATGGACTCTGAAGTGCTTCTTTAAACCAAGCAGCCAAGCTTCTGCCTCTTCTCCCTTCTTAATCTCTCCATCGAAAGAGGGTGGTTTGGCTTTCTTGAACTCTTCAGGACCATGGGTTTTGGAACGCTTCTGCTTATTTCCTTTCCTTTGCGAATGTGAGCCGACCCTGCTACTAGAAGATCCTTCGGAGTTGTCAGCTTCCTTTCCAAAGGACTCTCTCGATGAGTGTCCCCCGCCTCCAGGTTGGGCCTTCTTCGAGGCGCTTCTTCCAGTGTGGTCACTTATGGAGTCATGTTTTCGGATCTCAGGTGGACTTTGACTTCTCTTCTTATGTCGTCGGTCCACATGACTGGTTGCGGGTTCATGCTGTAGTTGCCTTTGTATGTCGGATAAGCTTTGCATCAAGACTGTGTTAATTTCTATTTGTTTTTCTTGATCCTTTATCAATCTCTCATTGTCAACCTTACACCTCTGTAATTCATCCCTGAGGCTCCTTACAGTTTCAGCCAGATCTGGAGGGGTTTCCACCGCCCTCCTTTCGTCAGATTCTTTGTCTCTATTGTGGGAGCTATCCCCCACTTCATGCCACATCACCATCCTTTAGTCTTGAAGTTTTTCCCATGATTTACTGACTGCTCGAGTGTTGACAAAAACACTTATTGTTAGCTAACAGTCTATTAGTTCATGAACAATACACGGTTCAATTTATTAAATGCACACACACAGTAGAAAGTTTCATTCTTTTCTTTAATAACATTTTTAACCAGACCTTTTAAGAAAGAGGTGAGGTAGAGTGTCACTCTTTTAAAAGTACTCCAAATAGAGTTTTTAGACTCGTCCATGAGCCCAAGTAGGCCAAGTGTTGTAACCATGCTCTGATACCAATTTGTAACACACCCACGATGGGGCTAAAAATAAAAAAAATTACTTCGTCCTCCTTACAGGAACAAATCCTCTCTCTCTACAGGTTCTAATTTGGACAGTAGGGAACCAACCCGACCTTCTGGTCAAGGATCTCCGATTCTGGAGCCAAATGACTCTCTGAGACCCTGATGGTCTCGTTCGTAATTAAACATGTGAGAATAATGGCAACGACCTTTCTTGACCTTTTGTGGGTCCAGATTTGTACCAAGACCTCTTCTCTTTGTTGGGAGGGCAGGGACTGATCTGTTCCAGAGGTGAAAATAGATAGTATGTTCCTCTTATTCTTTCGAGGAGGTTTCCTCTGATGACCCTGAAGAGGGG
>ML782196.1:259830-277295 GCA_009831015.1 Picea engelmannii
TAGGGGGAAGGGATAGTCCACTTGAATGGTTTTGAAATCATTTAATAAGCCAAAGATAGGGTGAGGGATAGATATGTGCATATCTTAGAGAGTGTTGATAACTGTCGGAGAAGTAGATCCTGGTGGAGAGACCGTTGTTGCTGTAGGGGTCGAGTGTAGAGCCAAGACCAAGGTACCGTATGAGGAGGGAATGAAATCTTCGACAAGATCCAACCTGGAGTCCTTTGGGCCACTCGACACAAGTGGAGTACATCCAATGAGGTGGAAGGCAAACAAATCCCCCCATCAAGAGGAGATTCAGGGGGGTTTCTTTCCTTAGCGACTGCGGAGAGATTCGATCGGCCCCGAGAGGGCTTTGGGCATTCCTTAATCATATGTCCTTGTTTGTGGCTTCGTCTGCATTGGAAGGGCACGCCTTCATAGTCGAGGGTATGAACACAGGTCCTTCCTTGATCAATTAAGTTTAGGAATCCCCTTAATCCTCCATGAACGTTAAGTGAGACAACTATTCTCGCGACCCCCATCTCTCCAGTCTCCTGGGAAGACATATCAACAGAAATATAATTCCCCATCAAGTTCCCGATGGCCTGAAAACACTTGGAGGACCATAGATGTGGGGGAATTCTCGACATGTGTACCCATATGGGGAATGCATCCATCCTCTCACTTGAAGCGTTAAGGTAGGCTCCCACATCTTCAGAAGGACCAGGGTAGAGTCTATAGTCTAGCTTTTGAGCAGAGCCACCGAGGCCTAATTCGCCTTGGCAAATTTTAACACAAAGCAGCCCTTGGAGAGCCTACTAATCGTCGGAGGGGGGTTACAAGAAGAGCCCCAAGAAGAAAATGGCCAAGCCTTTAGGGATTTTGTGTTAAACTGTCGATCGTAGGCTTTCCCGACTAGGGTTTTTTCTACCATCTCCACCACTTCGTCCATGGAAAGGCCTTCCCCCAAGGTGAAATTTGGGTCTACTTGGGACAACCTGATACACTTATTCCTCCTTCTATGCTTAGGGCTCGAAGAACTAGGCCTACCACTGGGAGGTGCAGGTGTTGCCATTGACCCCATAAGCCCTACCCTCGCAGTATCCCACCCATTTAGGTTAGTGGGTAGGAGGTTTGATGCGATAAACCCTTCTTTAGAAAAATAGTGTTGGCCTGAGAGACAATCTTGATTGGCTTACACAAGGAGGTATTCTGGGGCAAGGCCTTGTTCGAAATCCTGTGAGATCTCCAGAAAAAGCTGCTGGGCTGAGAAACCGTCGTCGGGTGAGTAAATAAAGGGGGGGGGGGCGTGGGGGCTGAGATTGTCTGTGAGGAGACTGTTGTTCGGCCTGAGATATGATCACTTTTATGACGGTTATTATGCACTTTTGCCACATGTACATATGCGTTTTTCATCTTTTAAAGGAGCTTTTTGAAGAATTTTATGATAAAACGGTATGATCGGCATAAGGTACGTGTAATTCATGTTTAATGATTGTATCAAGTATAATTCATCATGTTTTATGATTTCCAAGAGCTAATTCACGTTTTTCTGGTGTTACGAGGTAAAAACGCACTACGTTTCTAGTTTTGGCACTTGATATGACACTCATTCCGACACTCGATCCGACACTCCATCCAACACCTCTTCCTGCACAAAAATGGAGGGCGATTTGGCGGTTATGGTATTGGAAGCCAGTGGGGGGTGAATCAGAGACATGGATTTTGTTCATCCTTATCCTCTTCAGCTACTGAACTCTTGACAACTCGATTTTGGGTTGTTATGGTGGGTGATTATTGGCTCGTTCTGTTTCGGCAGTTAGGGCACCATTAATGAAATTTGCCAATTTTAGAAGTGGTTCGAACCTCCTGTGGTCGACCACTTGGTATGTAAACATTATAAATACCATCGTGGTGGTCAGATAATTGTTAAGAAGTAGAAGAAGTCGTGTGTTAGATCCAAAAACGATTTTGGCTCTGTTTTTGCATTTTTCAATTGCCAGAATTGTATAAAACCGTGTTTCTGTGTTTTAATGGTGAATTCCTTTTGCTGAGTTCATGGTGTGCTTTTAGGGAGTGACCACGACTTGTTGGGGGGGCCACCAGCAGTCTGGTAACTGTTCTTTGTGTTTGTTTATGTATTTCATAGATGAATTGTTCTCTTTATTTCCTGTACATGCATTTCTATTTTGTTAATTAGTTTGTTGTTATAATTTAATTTGCTTTGACTCTCTTTTGCAGTTTAGTATGATGAATTGTGTTAACATGCATTAATCTCGTAGCTAGGAACGGATCCGCAGACTCCTAGACTAATCCCATGTGTAGTTAAATACTAGATTATGTTTTTATCTAAGGAATTAGAATCAAGTTTAAAACTGAGTTTTGAATAACATAGAATAGCGTTTTAATTTGGGTTTTAATTGACAAGGATTTGATGGATGGATAGAGTTAATTCTAGTTTTTAATGATAGATTGCTTATTTCAGTTTTATATAGATCTTGTTTACTTAGTTGTTGATTAATATAGTTGTTAGTTTGCTTTTTAATATCATGTTTTAAATTTATGTTCTTAGTCATTTCCTTATTTGCAGTTTGAATTGTTAGAATCGACATAGCATAGTTTCATGTTACGTAATTTCTTGCCTAGAATTAGATTGCAATTGTAGTTCTTAGTTAATGAATGAGTTTAAGTATGAATTTTGCTTACATAGTATAGAAGTATAATGATGATCTCGTTATGTTGTTGATGGTTCATATATGAATATGCGGGGTATCTAACACTGCTTTTGTCATGGCTAAACTCTCCTTGGATTGTTTAATCCATACCTTTCACTTTACCATTGAGATTAGTGTTGAGCTTATACCGCTTGAATTGTCCTTTGTTGTCAAGTGTCACCAAGATATCATCCGACACCGAAGACATTCACACAACCACCAACATTATATTTGAGCTTTTCATAGATTAAAGATAGTTTCTTGTTTTCGTAGATCAAAAGATATAGTTTCTTGCTTTCATAGATTAGAATCAAGTTTTATTGTTGATGTAGGATAGATAGACTTTGCTTTGGTAGATTAGATAGTAGTTTGCTTATTATAGATTAAGCATTAGTTGGTAGTTCTTCTTGCTTTCAATAAAATATATTTCCTTTCATGCATTAGAAATAGTTTTGCATTGAGCATTTAGTCCAGTTGCCTCTTAGATTTCCTTTCATGCATTAGAAATAGTTTTGCATTGAGCATTTAGTCCACTTGCCTCTTAGGCTAGATAGTTGTTCAATGAGAAGTTTTAATTTGATTGCTTGCAGTATTTAGTTGTTTTTGCTTACTTGTCTATTTGCTTTAGTAGGTTAGTTAGGTGTCTTTACTTACTTGTCTATTGCTTTAGTAGGTTAGTTAGGTGTCTTTGCTTTAATAGGTTAGATAGGTGTCTTTGTTTGTTTATTTATTTGCTTTCATAGGGTAGTTGCTCATTGAATGTAGGTTGGCAAGTTAAAATAGTTTGCTTTTGTCATTTGCTTGTTATGCTTAAAGTAGTTTTCTTATTGCTTATTGTTGAGCTAGTTTGCTTTACATAGGGTTTTACTTGCTTTCTTAGGAACTATCCATCGATCCTTGGCCCAAAAGTACTTAGGTTACATAGTTTCAAATTGCTTAGTAGGGTTTTCTCATTAGATAGCTTTGCTTAAGTAGATTAGCCTTAGATAGCTACCTTCATTAGTTAGACTATACTCCTACCAGCCCTTCTACCTTTTGCATATATTTTTCTACAACTCTAAGTTTACTTACCCCGAGTTGACAATTTAATTGAGGGTTTTTAGTGTGTTTTTAGTGCATATAGAACACCCATCAACTGTCATCGATGGGTCTGGGAAGGACCAGGAGATCAGAGTCGAGGGAGGAGATGTAATGAGTTCATTCGTGAGAGGCGAGGGGGAGCCCCCATAGATCCAAGGCCCGACACTAACAACAACACCTTTCACAATAGAGGGTACCTGGTATGAGGGAAGACTCGCCTCCAGAGTGGTTCCAATCAGATGCGACAATCTGTTGTCTATAATAGAAGGAAGACTTGATCCAAACCTCGACTCTTCGCCAAAAAATGGTTGCGCCTGCGAGTAAAACCCTAGGTCCGACTGAGAATATGGATGCCCACCAGCTGGCGCATCCCAAAGCAACGACTCTGATGGGTCGGGGCTGTAGTCCAGCTCCTCATCGTAGATTGCCATGTGGACGATGGGAAGATGAGGGCAGTTCTGTTATGACGAGGAAGATCACAACAAAAAAACTGGTTGGATACGAAACAACCTTCCGACAATAAAAGAATTATGACCATATGACCAGGGAAGTTTCGGGCCTGCGGAGGCAGTAGTGACCGCAGAGCCATCACCCCTTATTTTCCACACTATCGTCCCATTTCAATCAATTATTTTTATAAAAAAAAATTTAATGCTATTGTACCAACATCGTTTTAAAAATATGATAATTTTAACTCTTAAAAAAAAGGGCGATGCTCATAATACCACTTTTTTATGGGTTGATTTTAAGGGTTGTTTTAGCAAAATTAAGGGTTTTAAAGTCACATTTTCAAAATATATTATAATTTTAGCTCTAAAAAATATGATGGTGATATTGGAAGTGCTATTTTTTTTTTCAAACTTGATTAGGAAAATTAGGGGTTTCCAAGGATAAAATTTTTGTTTTGACGTAATTTTCCTCACCAAGCAGGTGATTAGTTCATTCTTTTGCTATTTCTCCTTCAAAGCTTAATTGTACTGTAGTTCTCCTTCACTACTATCTTGATCTGTTGTCTTAGTTATACTATGTGTTTCCTTGTCACTAAGTTCATTTCTTAAAGAATCTAAGAGTGTATATGAGTCATTACAACTTGTCCATGGATCTTCCCCTACCCCCACTTTATTTCCTCTACCAATCTTCTATAATAGTCATTTTCCCAGTAATGGAAACGTTTTCACCAATTCTTTCCATATAATTGAACCCTCTACGTAGACCTTCACCCTATTTGTCTAGTACTCCATTGAATTTGGAGCTATATTCTAGGCATTCATTATCTTTCTCCACAATCCTTCATTTTGCATTGGCCTCCATAGGATTTTTGTTGTCAAAGCTTGTCTACATTGATGGATTTTTTTAAGTGTCATCCCCTTGCCTCCTTGGGTTTTGCCAACTTCTTCCATCTAACCAAGGGGATGCCCTTTTTTTCTCTTTTTCCTATCCAAAAAAACTTGAACCGATTTTTCGTTATTTTCTCTCAAATCCATTTAGAAATACGAGCTAGTGAAAGTCAATATACATGGATCCCTTATAAGACATGAAAGATTTCATTGAGATGAAGGATTTATGGGTTACCTTTTTTTTTCTAAATCTATTGATGGAAAGGTTGAAAGCTCTAACTCCCTCCTCCTATCTACATTTTTGTATTATCATATTACCTTCAGTCCTCTGTGTTTTTAGAGGATTTCAAATTGTATAATACCAATTATGAATAAAAATAAATATAGAGCGGAAAGAGAGACACTAGTGTTGCATGGTAGCTTAGTTCATTACTTGGCAGAGACTAAGTTGCCATGCAACACTTGTTATGCCGAAGGCATATCTTAGGGATAGGTTTTGGGAAACCATCCCTTAGAAACAACCTTCAATCATAGTTTATACACCTTACTTGTGGCCTGCGGTTTGACATCAATTACTTCAGTCTGACATCATTACTTCATTCTTACATAAAACAGTACAGTATGCACCGCCTTTTGCCAAACAATAATATATGCTTGGAGTCATTTGTGAGAGGTCTATGTTGATAATGGATGTACCTACTCTACTGGTTTGCAGATCCTGCATTGCATGTGATGGGCTAGACCGATTCCATTTCTGCCCAGGGGGCGATTTAGGCCAAAGGGCTCATTCCTCAGCTCTTTGCTTTGGCCATTAACAACTACATTATCACTCCAACTGTCGGGATGACATCCAAAGGTCACGAACAAGGGAAATTTTTGGCAGAGGTGTGACTCGAACTCATGATCCTTTCGGGAAAACAAGGGAAAATTAATTAGAACAATGGTTGTTTATGTGTTTTGGATCATCGGTAGGGTCGATTGGCTCTAAAGGACTTCCTGGTAGTGGAGGGGGAGGAATCAAATACTTTCGTGGTGAGATCATGGGTCGAATTTGGTTTTAAGGTGTATCGTTCATCAATTGTAGATAGGTTGGGGGTTTGGAACTTCTGACCAGGTTTTCGGCAGCTCAACCATCGATAGTGTCGAATTTCATGGTTAACGTTTTGTTTATGCAATGGTATGTGCAAAACTCGTAATATTTTTTACTTCTCGGGGGTTTAGATACTAGAGGCATCAAAGCTTATTGTATACAACCATTCCTGATGTAAAATTTGGGAAAATATCGCTGAAATTCAAATTGTGTGTGTTGAAAATGGATTTTATAACACTTGATTTTACTCAATAGATCGAGGATAGATTGAGTCTCAAAATTCTATCTTCAACCTCAAGGTTGGGGAGATCCTGACAATCCGTCTGTTGGTTCTACTTTGAATATTTTTGGTTGAATGAAAAAGTAAACGGGACATGGACATGGACATGAATCACATTTTTCCTGTATATAACCACCTAAGGAGATGAATGAAGTTTTAGTTATTTAGAAAAACTAAGAACAAGTGAGCTCAAATATAAATTAAGTGGGACTACAATGGCAACCGACATGAAGTTGAAGATGGAGAGGAGGCCTCATGTATTGGTATTTCCATTTCCAGCACAGGGACATATGATCCATCTGCTAGACCTCACCCACACTCTTGCTTCTCATGGCCTCTTGCTAACAGTCCTCACAACTCCTCAAAACCAATCCCTCTTGAATACTCTCTTGCACACGGATTCTGCAGAGGGCCTTCGTATTCAACCTCTTATCATTCCCTTCCCTCCCACCCAAGGAATTCCCCCGGGATGTGAAAACATAGGGCAACTTCCTGCTCTTGATCTCATCCCACTCTTCATGTATTCATTCAAGGAGCTCGCTCATCCAATAGAATATTGGTTCCACCAGCAGAAGAAGAGCTCAGATGGGTTTGTCCCTCCTATTTGCATTATCAACGATTTCTTCTTCGAATGGACCCTGCCAAATGGTGAGTTATTCAAGTTGGAGGTGCCAGAGTTCAGTTGTAACATTTGCAATTTTTTTCAACAAAATATGTGAGTAATCCATGTTTCAATACACGACAGGGAGCATTTCTCCTCATCTCAAATATCCACAGGAATCCAAAAACCAGATTGCTCAAACCGATTATGAGGTTCCCAACATATTGAAAATGTTGTCCAAGACAAAAAGACCAGAGGTATGTTATACCCATAAACACATAAAATAGTGAACAATCATTCATTCACATATTAGAAAGATAGATGGACGGATTGCATCTAGCAAATTCTAAGTTTAAAGAGATGATAGGTAGAGATGAATGCAGTGGTTATAGAGGGCAAGGATGAAGTCAATCTTGCATGATGGATAAATTAATTCTGTACTTCTTTATATTTGTAATTTTCCAAATTCATGGAGCCAATATTGTCACACATACCGATGATGGTTCTGGGAGGAAATCATGACATGGAACCTCAAACTAGAAATATTATATTTGCTTCATATAGTGTGAGTTTGCAGTTCCCTTGAAGGAGTTTAGGTCCAGTGATAGCTTGTATCGTTCCTTCAATGCTAGATGCTTTCAACTTATATAGATTTAAAAAAAAACAATGAACATTATGTTTGTCTCAAGCAGGATTTCTAAAATGTTAACCGTGAAGTGACTCTTTGCTCGATTGCGTCGTGGCATTCTCCTTGGTACAATAGTTACACTATCCATTATCAAGAATCTAAGTCTATGAGACAATAGATGGAGGACACGCTATACGAGTATGGTATAGACTTGGTGTTCAATGGACATGTAAGTTATATAGCAACTATAACATAGAAAGAGAAGGTAAAAACATTGATAATCATGTTTTTGTGGTGGTTTGTTGCAGTCAAAGCTATGAATTTCACATATCATAGCAACATAACTTGTATATAATCTTAAGATTCTTAAGAATGATGTTTATTTACATATAGTCTTGTTTAACAGCTTAGGGTGTCTTGGTATGCAGAGCTAGCCACCTAGATTTAACTAACTACGTCAACCATACAACGTCTAGCACAGATTTTCGTGGACCAACAAATGCACCCATGCAATAAGATTTTTGAATTTCAAACTAAGTACAAAATCATTAAACTTCTTTAGGCTTAATGATTTTGATGGCTGCAAATGGTAAACTAAAATAAATAGTCAATAATAACAATTTTAAAGTGACAAATGCTTAAAACAGTACCACTAAAACGTTAAAATTTGAAACTAATAAAAGAGAGAAACAAATAATAACAATTTTAAAGTGATAAATGCTTAAAACAATACCTGAAACGTTAAAATTCGAAATGAATAAAAGAGAGAAATGGAATCATTGCCATGTTGATTCACAACAATAATACACTAAAGCTCAAAATATTTATAGAACATAACACCAAAACCATGCCCTAAACTTGAAAAAGGAGAATAAGTTTAATCATATATCAAAAAACAAAAATTGACTAAAAATCATATATGATGTGTGGATATTGTTCTTCAGTATGAATAATTCAATTTATGGATATTGGGTACCTATTTTCCAGGTTTCTGAACAAGGTTTCCATAAAAATCCCACAAGATTTTAAGGAAGACTGGTTCGTGGCCCATACATGGATATTGTGCAACGTTCAACAAGTGGAGCAAGTGGAAGAGCTAAAATCGATGATAAGAATAGCGCCCATATGGTCAAGCACGATAAACATCTTCTTCTGTCTAGCATAGCTAAACACATTCTCAGTTTTGCAAGCAGAGACGATGGACAAACACCTGGGAAAGCACTTCCAGATCCCTGCAGGATTTTTTGGAATCTTCACTATGCTAGCGCTCACCTTGTTTTTTGCCCATCTACAACAGATTTATCGTGCCCTACTCTAGGCGGATGACCAAGGAAGGCAAGAGCATCACACTTTTAATTTTTAGGGTGGACTCTAAATGAAAGGGCTTATGGAGTTCAATCCTATTACAAGTGCAACGAACACAATCCTCTGTGCATGAATATCAATCAACCAAGCCCTCCCTCCTCGCTTGGTACAGTCCAGAGGTACCAAGAAGCCAATGAAAGATACCTTTTCTTACCTTTCTTCCCTAGAGCAATCATTAAAGATGAATTTCTAGCTACCTGTATCTTAAACACACTTCCTTATTCATTGAATCCCTCCATCTATTGGCACAACATCTTCACTGTTAGCATCACACTCTTGCATCACTCAAGATAAATGATTTGTAAAGATGACCCATATTTTAGATTTCTTCGGTATTGAGATGACTTATATCATATATCTTTTATCAGATATTTGATATATGATAGTGCTTATCTGCGTAGGGGGACAAATATTTGTGATGGATTGGGAAACCAGGATGAGAATTGTTGTTGGAGCAGCTTGTGGAATAACATATCTACAGGAATATTGTAAACCCATTGCATACCACTCATGATTTATAATTTCTTCTTTTAGTTGTCCCGATGTTAATTAATTTTTATTTTGTCTTTGAATGGAGTTTTCTCAAATTGCTTTTTATAGGTCATCCCTGAATAATTCACAATGATATCAAGGGATCGAACATTCTTTTGGATGACAGATTTGAAGCACGCGTATGGATTCTTTACGAGTTATCATCATAACCAGATGGATATTTGTGTGTATAAGTTTTATATTCCCTTATGTTGATAAGATTCTTATTTATGATGGCTTTTTCTATTTGCAAGTGTCAGATTTTGGACTTGCAAAACTAGCATCAAATACCAATACACATATGACAACCCACGCCATGGGAACCTTTGGGTAAGTTGTAGATGTTGCCATTTTGTTGATTTCCCAAGCATTGATTTTTGTGACTCATTGGTTTCCTAAGAAGGTATAGATGCTACCTTATTAAGTGTAAATTTGCTTTACATTAATTTGGGTATTTCATGTATATGGCATCAGAATATGCATCAAGTGGAAAGGTCATTGTCACATCTGATGTATTCTCATTTGGGGTTTTGTTATCGATGCTATCACCGAACTTGAATAGGGAACCCCGCCAATCGCTACCCAAACAATGTGATTTTTGTGGAGTGCACATGCTTTACCATTAATTTTTTACGCCTTTATAGTTGATTCATTTTATTAACATTTATTCATTTATAATGTTATACTATCACACATTATAAATAATTCTAAAGTAGTTGGTATTGGATGAGCCTGGTGATTTCTCAACGGATTTCTTAGAACAAGGAGAAGAGAGCCACCATTTGGACCAGATTGACAGTAACAGGGCTGAACTCTAAAGGGTTTCAAAGATGTCGGGTGATTTCTTACTTTAAGAAATCATGCTTATTTTCAAATATATCATCACGAAAACAGAACCATTGACGCTGGAGGTTTAATCTGTTTTCACCTACAAAAACAGATAAAAGAATTAATGGATAATGTCTAATTTATCATCTCGTTACATTTAGGGCATACAATAAAGAATTAAAATCTTGTTTCATACATACAAAAGCAAAATTGTATGCAATATACACCATATTACTGGTAATCATTATGTTGGTATTGGCATACAAACGTGATAGATTCATTAATGGTACAATGTTTATAGCTTTTGTGTTTCTATGCTTTTCAATATATATATATATATATATATATATATATAACATGTTTTGAGGACTGTGAGTTTCATAACACATTTATTATATACAACATGAATCTCTTTGAATCTTTTTTCATATATACATAGGAAAAAATATATTAAAAAATAACATATTATAAGTATCAATTATTTTGTTATTAATATACAAAATTGACAATGTCTATTGATAATTCCATGGCTACAACTTGTGTTTTTTCCTTTCTTTTTTATTGATTTTGATATACTATTTAACGAGATTTTTATATCACTGGTTTTTAACTCAATTACAATGGATACTATAAGCTTCAAATTGCACTGATTTTACAAGTTGGCAATGCCCTACATATTCAACTCTTTCACTATGTACTTTCAACATATGATGCAAGTGGGTAATATCTTACCTACTCACTCTTTTAGCAATGTTCTTCTTAGTGACTATTTCATCAATGTTCTTAAAATCAAGTTTAGTCTTTAGAAGCAAGGGCATTAAACTTCAATATAGTTTTTAAGTCAAGTTTAGTCTCTAGGACTAAGTGCATACATTTTAAATTAAGTTAAATCTTGAAATAAAGTCAATTAAAGTTTTATGATTATCCACATTAATTTTTTTTTTACTTATTTATAATCAATGTTGTAAACATTGTGTTGTTGAGTATATCATGGAAGGTCCTGAAAACAACTTATGGATAATATCGGAAAATATTGACAAACTTAAAAAAAATACTGAAATATTCATTTTTTTTTCATTTTTTTAAACATCTAAAACAACAACAACATCAAATAAATACATTCAGAATTTTTTCCTCCATATTTTCTGAGAATGCCCATAATCTTACATTCATAAATGTTTCCTCCATTTTTTTTCGAGAATGCCGATAATCTTGTCGTACTGCTCTTGATTTTGCCTCTCCATGTTATTAATGATGGCAAGGAGGGATTTGAAACATAAATCATTGTTGGATAGAGCTTCTTTGTGTCACCTTAGAATTTTGCAAACTTTCATGAAATATTGAGGATCCATAATAGTCCGCAAGGGACACTGAGTCATGGAGTGTCATATCATTCTTTCATCTTCAATTGTGGGTTTTTTATTAGAGGCATTCATCTTATATCAATGAAATAATGAATTGTTCGCGTTTCATGATTTCATGGATCATACTTTACTGCTCACAATTCAATCATCATAGATCTTCAATCTCTTCCTTTTAGGTTTTGTAGTCTCAGTTGGTGCTAATTTTCCAATTACCATTTCTAAATGTAATGGTGGACAATGCGATTCCATAGAGAGGTTGTGGTTAGATTAAGAAAAGGAAAATTATGAGGTTTTATGTTGCATAAACATTCAAGTCACTGATCAAGAACCAATCCTTGATCCTTATAAATGTCACACGTCAAAGAAAAGACATATATTTACCATTTTTGGTCGTGATTTCACAAGGGACTCCATGAACACCATCGAAAACTCAATGTTCGAGGGTTTTGGTTGTGTTCATTGAGGTCGAGGATGAATATGATAATGTCAAAAGCATCTCTTGCTACCCGACAACCTTGACAACATTGGCATAACTGCGATAGATGGAACCAAAGGTGACAAGTTTAATAGCCAGATATAGCTCGCTACACAAAGCCTTGATATTACTAATTGAGTAGGAGAAGTTCATAAACAAAATGAATTCAAACATCACCCAACTAATTTTTCCATAGAAATTCCTAACACTAATTTTGTAAGTTATTTTGTGTTGCCTGGGTGTGGAAACACAATTGCTTTGAAGTGCCTTTATATGTTTACGTGTTGCACACACAATTGTTTTAAAGTGCTAGAAAACCAATAGTTTGAGGGCGTGTTTATTTGTCCGTGCACCAACTTTGTAAGTTATTTTGTGTTGTCTGGGTGTTGGAAGCACAATTGCTTTGAAATGCCTTTATATGTCTGCATGTTGCACACGTAATTGTTTTAAAGTGCTAGAAACCCAATGTTTTGAGGGTGTGTTTTTCTTCCTGTGCGTATTGCACATCCAAATTTTCCATTCATGTTGTACACCCTTTTATATTTAATATATTGTATTTATTAATAAATAATCAATATTGATCCAACCATAATGAAGCGTCATGTTTGGAAACGAAGAAAATACATGTCGAAAATGTAGGAACATGGATTGGCAGGGCTCAAAGAAGAGGTCGTGACCATCTCTAGTAAGCACATGCCAAACGAATAAACATCTACATGTTCATTATAATCTTCTTCATATAATTTAGGAGCCATGAATTCTGGTGTACCAATTATAGTGTGTGAAGCATGGTCATTTTCCAAGATAGCAACAAAACCTAATGCAATACAATGACGAGACATTATACCCTTATTAACTACAAGCACCAATGTTGCAGAACATCTAGAGATGAAGGAGAGTAAATGCATTTATACCATTCTCACTGAATTAAAGTAACTAGGCATATGGACAACAATTTTATCACGAGTATTTAAATGAATTAAGTATTTGGGTAGGCTATTAAGAAAAATCCTCCCGCCATTTTAATATTAATATTCCTTCTACCAATAGCCACACCAATGTTTGCTAAACTATCATCGTCTTTATTATGAACACAAAACTTGATATAACTCTACAATTCCAAAGTTCTTCACCTTTACTAATATTCTTTCAACCAAATGAGAGAGACATGGCCTCTTAGGAATTAAAATGTGTAGAAAGAACCTCATGATTATCGAGAAGTCACCCACTATTCCTGTCTTACTTACCCCTTCCACCTTAAGGGATTCTACCTTAAGCGGTAGCACTCCTTGATAAATTGCCCACACAAAATATTTTTTACATTTTCTTTATGATTGTAAATTTTTGGCATTGAAGTTGTCACCCCTCATAAAATATATAGGGGCTTTAAGTAAGGTATTTTCTTATGGATGGTAGTGGACACACTATTTAGGTGGACACAAAGGGTTGAGGTAAAAGGTTGATATGTCAAACATTGTTTGTCTATTCATTAGAACAGTGGTGAACATGAATGGTACACTATTCTATGTTTCCTTTATACAAGTTGAGACGCCTAGAGGGAATGAGCCAAACATCATCAAAATAGTAAACCAACTTCAAATACAATCATCTTAATTGTAATATCTTTATAATCCCAATTAACAACATTAATATAAAACCTCCTTAAAAATTCAAATACAATCATTTTAACTGCAATATATCTTTATAATCCCAATTAACAAACTTAATATAAAACCTCAAAAAAAAATTAGTTGGGCACTCCCATTCGCCCTTAGCCGTATGCTACTTATAATACAAATTGATAGGCATATTGATCTAACCAATTCAGGTGGCACATTAAAAAATATAAAAATTAGCCCAAGCGCCTTCGATCGGAGTCGAAGCAAATAACATATAGGCATCCACTGTTACATGGTTAAAACTGAGACTACTTCGGCAGGTATTTGGTGTTACATTGCATTTTCAACAGAAGAAGTCTGAAGTCTTACATATATTTTGAGGTTCAGGGTTTTGTGTAAGCATAAGATTGCATTACTTGAGAAAACAACAAGATGTCTGTACAAAGAGCGGTATCGAGAATAGCAGCGTTAGCCGTCAGCGTTGGAACGGGAGTCGGCCTCCTAAACGCGTCACTGTATACCGTGGATGGAGGGCACAGAGCGGTCCTTTTCGATAGATTCAGAGGCGTCCTGGACACCACCGTGGGGGAAGGCACCCACTTCCTCATTCCAGGGCTTCAGAAGCCCTACGTATTCGAGATCAGAACGAAGCCCCGCTCCATCAGTACCATCACGGGCACCAAGGACCTCCAGATGGTGAACATCTCCCTGAGGATACTTTCCAGGCCCAAAGAGGACTCGTTGCCCGACATATTCCAGAGGCTCGGCCTCGACTACGACGAGAGGGTGTTGCCCTCCATTGGCAACGAGGTCTTGAAGGCCGTCGTGGCGCAGTTCAACGCGGACCAGCTCTTGACCGATAGGCCGGCCGTGTCTGCGTTGGTCAGGGAGACTCTGATGCGTCGCGCCAAGGATTTTAACATTCTGCTGGATGACGTGGCCATCACCCATCTGTCCTATGGCCCCGAGTTCTCGAGAGCAGTCGAGCAGAAGCAGGTGGCGCAGCAGGAAGCCGAGAGGTCGAAGTTCGTGGTTGCCAAGGCTGAGCAGGAGAGGAGGGCGGCCGTTGTCAGAGCAGAGGGGGAGAGCGAGGCTGCTAAGCTTATTTCCCTGGCCACGGCTGCGGCGGGACTAGGGCTAATTGAACTCAGGCGCATCGAGGCTGCCAAAGAGATTGCTTCCACTCTTTCTCGGAGCTCCAATGTGGTCTACTTGCCCTCTGCCAACAACATGCTCTTTGGCTTGAACCCTTCACATTGAACAAGAGGTACTTTATTATACACCAAACATAAATATAAAACATGGTGAAATACATTTTTTTGGTTCTGTTAATACGGGTAAAAATGAACCCTCTATGGAATCCACAGCCATGATAATTTCTTTCCCATAAAGAATTCCCCAAGCTTTGCTCCAGGGGCACCTGGGATCGTTTCTCAGCCCTTCAACAGTCTCCTCCGCACTCTACCTGGTCACCAGCATGCATATCTTAAGCCCTGTAGGTGAACTCTAGCATCGTTTGGGGCAGGGGCTGCATGGGTGAGGGTGTGAGGCAGGTACTTTCCCTCTTCCCTCTTATTCCATCCTTTTTAAAAACACCTAACTCTCGATTAAGATTTCATTAATAAATTCAACTTAAGTGAAAATAAGTTTACCCCAGGGTCTCCCACTGTTACATTCATAACTTTATTTATTAAGGTCTCTCACAGCTGCATTTGTAACTTCATTTATTTGTTTTAATTTTTTTCACTTTTATGATTGCATTTTGGTTCTAGTGTCTGAAATCTGCATTTGTAGCTTTATTTATTTGTTTTAAATTTTTGTCACTTTTATGATTGCATTTTGGTTCTAGTGTCTGAAATGAAACAACAGATTCATTATTACTACCAGCATATTGTTTTGAGGTCAAAATTTATGTGTATGAATAGGCCTATGAATCTGCATTATATGTTCTATATTACAATTTACATGTTTGATCATGTAACACTAATTACTTTTAGTAAGCTTTTTAGTCTAAGCCATCGACTTAAAAAGGCAGTTCTCTCTGCATCATGTTTTAGTTTCACATTTTGAGTCACTGCGTATTTTTATTTTTATTTTGACATGTATTGTGGTTTATGAACGATGGAATTTTCCCCCATTCCAAACAAAAACATCAATGTTGATGGAATTGTCAATACTCATGGATGATAATATTGTAGTGTCGGTATTCAATATATGTTACTTTTAGGTAAAAGTTTATTGTGGTTTGTGACTGATGGAATTTTCTTTGTTCCAAACAAAAGCGTTAATGTTGATGGAATTGTCAATACTCACGGATATTGATATTCCAGTGTCGGTATTCATTGTATGTCACTTTTAGGTAAAAGTTTCTCCTAACCAGTCGTTTTTACATATTTCACAGTTTTCTCTCAAAGAGTTTTGCATCCAACTATGGGATGAATTTCTTTATTGAATGTTTTCCAAGAATAATGGCATCATCAGATGTAGACATTGGCTTCAACCTCATCCCTAATATAAACGTTTCAACTCAAATATAGCTGCTTATGAAAGCTTATTCTCATAAAATCCTAGAGTTATGGTTGGCGTTCAAAATTCAAATATGCTTCATCTACAGCAGAATTTAAATATCGTTTATCTTGCCCTTGGAGCTGCACAGTTTCTACTTGTGCTCCGTGGGCTGTTCAAATGAACAGGCCCCTTCTTTGTGGATGCCATGCAGCATAATTCTGACACGCCATGTGGTTCTCGTCCCTACCTCTCTGCCAGTGTTATTCTGCTGCCACGTGGCTATCGTACAGTTGGTGATGTCAAAATGTCAACATTATGAGCCCTGAATGAACGATATTTATTTTTGTCCTCCATCTTTCCTTACGAAAATAATTTCTTTCAAAAAATATTTACTAAGAGCTGTAAGAATAAAAAATAGTTTAATCAAGCTGGACACAGAATGTGAACGCTTAACAATAAGAAAGTATATTGTTCTCAATTCACATGATAGCTAATGTTATTTCATTTACTAAATGTCATGTTGGCTTTGAATTGTTAATAATATAATTTTTATGACATTTTTAAAGTCAAATTCTCTCAACAGGATCGGGAACACAGGGTAGTCGGCTAACGAGGTCCTTATGAATGGAGGAAGAGCATAGGTGGGGGGGGTTGTAATGAAACTAACTTATAGGCTACATTGACTATTAGTAATTCACCATTTTCATCTAATAATTGTGAATAGATTAGAATCATACACCATTCCTAAAAGATGTTGTCAATGTATGAAATTCGTTAATTAGTGATTACCTTTTTCATACATATTGTTTGGTGTTTGATATTTGCTTTGAAATAATTGAGCATCTATTTTAGATGGACACCATCTCATCTTATATATGGAGTAGTAGCACATGCTGTACAAAGATTGCATGTATATTGAAATGTTTGATACATTCTAATTTAAGTGGGAATCATATTACCAAGTGGCATGGTACAAATTTTTGATTGTAAGACTTTAATAGTGGCTGTATAGTGCTAGGGCATGGAGACGATTTCTTATAATATATTTAGATTCGTCATTGGT
>ML782196.1:294545-305956 GCA_009831015.1 Picea engelmannii
TTAAAGTTCACTTTACCACTTATAAAGTGACTTTATGAAAAAGACCCACTTTTAAGTTGTGGACCACATTCCTAGGTAAAAGATTAAAAACCCATAGGAACCACTTGTCCAAGGTACAAATCTTCATTAAAATTCAACAGATGGTGCGCTAATAGAGACGACGCTCTTATTGGTCCAAGACTGCTTGTGGCTGCAAGCAAATGGAACCTTCTTCATCCAACTCAAGGAGAATGGTTTGAGTTTGGCACTTAGTTACAATCACCTTCTTTAAGCCCAAGAGATGAAAAACAGGATGGAGCTTAGAATGACTCAGCAAAACTAACTGGTAGGCCACTTGCCCCTCTTGCTTGAGAATTGTATAAGGACCATAAAATTTCGGAGCAAGTTTCTGATAGTGGTCAACTTTGAGTGAAGTCTGCTTATAGGGTTGCAGACGAAGAAACACCTGGTCCCCTTCAACAAATTGGCGTTCAAAATGACCTTGATATGCTTGTTGCTTCATGCGATTCTGAGCCATGGCCAAATTTGTTTTGAAGGTGCGGAGGATGGCCTCGCGAACTGTAAGATTTGTGTCAACCTCTTGAACCTTTGAGACACCTGGCATGTATGAGAGAACCAACGAGGGCTTTTGTCCATACACTGCTTCAAAAGGAGTCATGCGAGTAGTTGTATGGTAAGATGTGTTGTTCCACCATTAAGCTAGGGGTAACCATTGAGCCCATTTATTTTGTCCATCAGATACAAAACACCTCAAATATGTTTCCAAACACTTGTTGACAACTTCAGTTTGGCCAACAGTCCGGGGATGATAGGCAGTGGTAAGATGCAATTGGGTTCCGTGGAGACAGAACAATTCTTTCCAAAAATTGTTGGTGAAAGTGGGATCTCTTTCAGATACAATAGGATGAGGCATGCCTTGAAGCTTGAAGATATTATCCATGAAAATTTGAGCCACTGTGGATGTTGTGAATGGGTGTTGAAGAGCACAAACATGAGCATATTTTGAAAGACGATCAACTACCACCATGATGACTGACTAATTGCTCGATTTAGGTAAGCCAACAATGAAATCCATAGAATTATCCTGCCAAATAGCTGACCGACGGAATCAGGAGCGGTTGTGGTGTGCTCGGGGCCTTGATTGTTTCTCCCTTATTGCATTGACAGACATCACATTCAACCACAAAGGTGTGGGCATCCTGTTTCATACCATTTCAGAAAAAAGAATGTTTGACCCTTTCATAGGTTTTGGTAAACCTTGAATGCCCAATTGTGGGGAAATCATGAAGCTCTAAAAACACCATAGATTTAAGTTGCGATTGTTTTCTTAGATACAGACCGCCTTTGTAGCGAAGCTCATCATTGTGCCAAGATTACCCTGGAGAAACTGGAGAATTGTCTTGCAATTGTTGGATCCGGCAAGAAATTTTGGGGTCTTGTAGCCATTCCTGGTGAACAACTTGGAGCCAATTTGGTACAAGGAAGGACAGAGAAAAAAAGGGACCCTTCTTCTTCATACTTCCTGGAAAAAGCGTCAACAACCGCATTTTTTTTCCCTTCTTGTAAATGATCTCATAATTATATCCAAATAGCTTGGTCACCCATTTTTGTTGCTCCGGGGAGGAAATTCGTTGTTCCAGAAAATGCTTGAGGCTCTGATGATCAATTTTAATTTGGAAGAATTGCCCCAATAGATAAGGACGCCAGAGATCCACAATATATAAAATAGCCAACATTTCCTTTTCATAGATGGATTGGGCCAAATGTTGCTCTGAAAGTTATTTGCTAGTGAAGGCCAAAGGTCGTCCTTCTTGCATGAGGACTGCTCCAATTCCTTTCCCAGGAGCATCACATTCCAGGACAAAAGTTTTCTTGAAGTCAGGAAGGGCCAAGACAGGAGTTGTGCACATAGCCTCTTTCAAAGCGTGGAATGGTTGATCAGCTGCTAGAGTCCAATTGAAAGCATTCTTTTTAAGGAGAGCAGTGAGAGGTGCTGCAATTTTGCCATAATTCTTAACAAATTTGTGATAATAGCCTATTAAACCCATAAAACCGTGCAATCTCTTGAGAGTTTTGGGGCGAGG
Organism: Picea engelmannii; assembly: GCA_009831015.1. NCBI lineage: Eukaryota > Viridiplantae > Streptophyta > Pinopsida > Pinales > Pinaceae > Picea > Picea engelmannii. The sequence continues at coordinate 296,630 of ML782196.1, forward strand.
CCAATCCTGTATAGCTTCAATTTTCTTAGGATCCACCCTTACACCATCCTTGCCAACAATATGACCCAAATACTCCACTTCCGAGGCGCCAAAGGCACATTTAGATTTTTTGAGGAAAAGTTGGTGCTGAGAAAGGAGATGGAGAACTTTATCCACATGGGAAAGATGGGCTGTCCATGTTTTACTATAGATGAGAATATCATCAAAGAAAACTAAGACAAAATGACGGAGGAAAGGATGAAAGACATGATTCTCGAGACTTTGGAAAGTGGAGGGAGCATTTCACAGGCCAAAGGGCATGACCAAGAACTCATAGTGACCCTCATGAGTTCGAAATGCAGTCATGGGAATGTCGACCTCTTTCATACGTATCTAGTGGTAGCCAGAACGAAGATCAAGTTTAGTAAATTATTGAGCACCACTCAATTCATCTAATAGATCATCAATGACATGGATGGGAAACTTGTCTTTGATGGTGAGTTTGTTGAGGGCACAAAACTCTAGACACATGCGCCATGTGCCTTCTTTCTTGAGGATCATCACCACAAGAGAAGAATAGGGGCTGGTACTAGGGCGGATGACACCCGTGTCGAGTAATTCTTGAACAATTTTCTCAATTTGATTCTTTTGGGCAAAGGGAGACGATACGGGTGAACATTGGGAGGAAGATTGCCCAGAACTAGAGGAATGGAAAGCATGAACATCGCGGGAAGGGGGAAGTCCATGGGGAGTGGAAAAAAACAGTTTGGTGTTTGGAGAGGATGGATTGGAGGTCAAGATGCACAAAGGGTGTCTCAACTGCTTGAATGGCATGGAGTTGGGCAATAATTTCTGAATGACCTTTTTTGAGGAGCTTTTCCATGCGATGGGAACTGATGATCTCAGGGGACCCTGTTGTGATGCCGTGGAACTTATATTGCTAGCCTTCTTGTTGAAATTGCATGGTTAATTCCTTAAAATCCATGAGGATGAGATCGAGAGTGCATAACCATTTTGCACCTAACACAATGTCACAACCAACCATGTCGATAACAAACATATGTGATTTCAGGTTGTACTGGCCAATTTGGAGATGCACATTTTCACAATGCCGCCCACATTTCATGGAACCTCCATTGGCAATCATGATTTGAAAATTGTTGACTGCACGGATAGCAATTGGTTTCTTGAGTAATGCAATGATGAATAAAATTATGGGTGCTGCCAGTGTCAATTAGGATGATGACCTTTCGATGTTTAATGTAGCCAATTAGCTTGAGGGTTTGAGGAGCAGAGAAGCTAGTGAGTGCATTCAAGGAAATGACCGGTTCAACTTATGGTGGATCAGATGGTGGGATGAGATCAGTTGGCTCAGGTAACTCTGTCGCAGGAAGAGACTCCACCTCTTCATCAGAAACATCCTCATAGATGGCCATAAACAACTTCTGTTCCTTACACTTGTGCTTCGTAAAATATTTTTCATCACAATTATAGCAAAGACCCTTGAGTTGGCGTTCAACCATTTCTGCTCGGGTTGATTTTTGGATCTTGAGAGGGGTGGGATGAGGGGCAGGATTGGGAGGGCGAGGGAGAGGAAGAAAAGAGGGTTTGCGGTGTTGGGAAAAAACAACCTGTTGTGCTTCCTTGGCACGTTGAGTAGCTTCCAACCAAGTCTGGGGGCGAGTCATGAGGACCTGGGCTCAGATTTTATCCTCGAAGCCACCGATACAACATTCTTGGAAAAAAGTATCAGACATGCCCTTTGTTCTGAAAGCCAATTGCTTAAATGTGACGATAAACTCTTCCACGGTATCAGACTGTTTCAATTTGGTCAAACGACCTAGGGAGTGTGTGTCAGTGTCAAAGCGTTCATAAAGTTCGGCCACAAACTGTGTCCGAGCAACATATCCTTGGCGTATTTTGTGATGCCATTGCCACCATTGCCAATGTTCAAGATCCAAATAGAGGACATCGTTACAAAATTTGGCCAAGTCATCAGTGATGCCATGCAAGGAGAAGTAATGTTCCATTTGAGTGACCCAAACCAGTGGAATTCGAGCGATCAAATTTGTTCACCTCCATGTGTGGAAGACATAGATCATGATGAAAGGGGTTGGACTGAAAAGGCTGGGAATTGGAGGAAGCTGTACCTTCGATGTTAGAAGGTTGTTGAGATGAGGTATGGACTCTAGGAAATGGCAGTTTTTCCAGGACCTTGGTAGCAAAGGAGTCAAGCTGAGAATCAAGGTGGGATGCAAGCTGGTTGGCAAGGTGGGAATTGATGTCCTTCTTTAGTTCCTCTTTCATGTAGTCCATTTTGGCCTCTATGTGGGTACTGATGCGGTTTTCAAGATCTTGGTTGCGAGTGTTGGCCATGGTGAAGATAAAATCATAGAAAGAGGTGGTAAAGAAGGGTGTCTGAAAAGGGCGGGTGGGTCCACGGACAAAAAGGCTTACAAGTGATAGATACCATTGCGATCAGTGCGAGAAGGGGAATCCAATGGGATAGGTCCCAAATAAGGGTGTCGGGACCACAGGAAAAATGGCGGAAAAATGATAGGTTTGACAACGATCAGGACGAAAAGAGGAGTCCAATGGGATAGGTCACAAATAAAGGTGTCGGGAAGGGGTCGGGGGACCATAGGGAAAAAAGGCTAAAAAATGATAGGTATCATTGCGATCAGGATGAAAAGAGGAGTCCAATGGGATAGGTCTCAAATAAGGGTGCGGGCAGGCCCCAAACACTTTTTCTTCTGCAGAGTTATACTTCGATCTGAATAATACTGCAGTGTCGAAATGCCCAAATTCTTAACATGAAAAAATGTGTAGTAATTTCGCAACCAACATGCAAGAGGCAAGGTTACGCGACAATAAATCTTGTTCGTTCCTTGTTTCTTCTATTTTCGTCCCAAGCGTTAAGGTTTTTTAGGGTTCCCACAGACAAGGGTTTGCCCTGTGCTATAGTTCTCTGATATACATGCGGGGCCGAACGATAGTACTCGGCCCAATATCTCAGGGCACCAACTAAGGAGGCTAGATTGTACCCTTAGTCGTACTATCAGATTACGTAGGTACTAGAGAGTATCTTCTCGAGTGTTGTTCTCAGTGGCACTATAACACTCGGGCGATCGATCTGTTGATCTAGAGTGGGCTTCAAGATACCTAGGCCAGTTTGTATACAAGTGTTGTCTAATGCGCTACCATTCGAAGGGGTGCCAATAGAGGTTACAATGGTGTCAAACAATGTGAGCTTAAGTTCTTGTTGTATTTCCTACGTGTATGCTTCCCTGACCGTAGATTTATGTGCTGAATGACAAATCATTGTAGTTTTAAGACGTCAGAATACGTCTTTAACTTGACGAAAATTTTACCCACAATTCCTACCAAGGAAAGAACTCTGATACCACTTGTTAGGTAACAAATCTATTATAATAGCAGAAAACATAAATATTGTAGAGAATAACAACGAAACAACACAATATATGAAAACACAACACCAAAATAATACCTTTATTGATAGAAAACAATGTTCACTTGCCTCTTCGAGGGGGCAACCTCCAACAAAGCAACGCTCTATTACAATAATTCTATCTTCTAAAGATCATTCTAGAGGAAGATCCTTCTAGAAGCGGAAGCTTCTATTAGGTCTTCTTACATTGACTCGTTCAAATTTATTAAATAGGCATTTTTAACTAATGTTGGCCTTTATTACATGGAATTATATTATTCTACCTACGTGAGGGGTTAAGGAGGTGAGGTCCCTAACATAGTGGGTTGGTTGGTTGGGCCCTCCATTTGGTCAAGTCCCTTAATTGGCCAGCTTGTTGACTTTGACAAGTTGGGTTTACCAACATCACAAGATTCTAACAGAGTGTTTAACACACCTTCTAAAAATTAACAAATCTAGGCTATCAACAATGCAGGAAGATGAAAAAGGGAAAAATAGAAGGGCTTATACAATGAAGGAAACCTTGTTCAATGTATAAGAGAATAGTTAGGAAGAATTAGAACACATTGAAGAAAGGGGACTTTATTGTACTTTCTTATGCAGAGCTCTAAAGGTTTTATCTGGCCATTGGTTTTTTGGAGTAATTATGCCTCACTTTGGCCTTGTCAGTGATCTTGTAAAAAGCCTATAGACTTACCTGCGGTTTATGAAAGTGGTTCTGCAACTGCGGGTGCATTTTTATTAATTAGAAAACAGAAAAATAACTAATATGTATGGTAGAGTCTATAAAATGTCCAGTTCGACTCCTTCCAATTCTTGAGATTGAAAGCTGCCTTCAAATCTGCATGCTTAATACTCATGCTACTTAATCTCTTTGAAGCTGAAGAAGTTTATACACTCTTCTGAGGTATTGTCTTGTTGCAACCATCTCTTAGAGAATATGAAATAAATGTAACAATGGTTCTTTCAAGGGAGTAATTAGTCCCTGGTATAATAATAATGTAAGGGTTCTGGTTGTCTAGAGTTGGCGTGCATCATTTGAAGCCATCTGCTGCTATGGGAAGATAAGGTGATGGCATGTTTAGAACCTGAACACCCCTGGGTTGTTCATTGTAAAATGATGCAGGAGCATCGCTCCACCTTAGCAAATGCGCCAGCACGCCAACACACAGACGCGCAATGGAGAAAGGGAGAGGCACCGACCCTCCCATTTTTAAATTTGAAATATAATCCTATAGGATTTTGTGTTGTAAGGCTGATAAATGCCAGGCCATGATAAATGGTTGCCTGTAGCAGGTCCAGATCATAGTCAGGTTTGGATGAACAGTTATGGAATGTAGCTGTAGAAGTATGGTGCCGTAACTGAGACAGTGATAACACTAAGGCGGTAGAGAGGATAAGCTCGTAGAGCCCTCATTTTGTAAAAGAGACTTGAGAGAGAGATCTCGGGTAGAGAGTCTTAGGAGAGTTAGGAGGTAGAATAGTTCTGAGGAGAGCTTGAGAGAACCGGGACTCTGTTACAGTCCAGTTTTTGTAAACATCTGTATAGACACACAGAGATAATAGAAAAACAGTTTTTCCTGCATATCGTGTGTTTATGTATTTGTATTTACTGTTATGTTTTTATGTCATTCATGTTTTGAATGTATGAACTGGTGAAGTATTGCATAAGTTTCAATTGTTTCTCTTCTTTGAGTTTCCAAGTGCAAGGAGTGCACACAGTCCGCAAAGAGTGCGTCGACAGAGGTGAGTTAACCTCAGGAAAAGCTCAGGAGAGATACCGTTGAACCTTCATCAGTAGAAGTGCAAAGAGTTCACCGGAAGAACTCTTTGCTGAGTTCAGAGAGAACCAAAGTTACTGAGAACTCTGTAGAGCTTTGCCAAGCAGGCATTGAGCGAGTGCAAGTGTGCAGAGGAAGAACTCTGTGATTGAGTTCGGAAATAAATAGAGTTACTGAGAACTTTGTAGAAGTAGCTCTGTAAGGTGTGCATCGAGCAAGGAGAACGCCAGGAGGGCGAGAAGTATTTCTTGTTCAAGAAATCCTTCGGATCTGAGTTTGACGAAATCCCAGAAACGCAAGGAGTGCGTGGGAGATCAGAATCTTCGAGGAGATCAAGCTCAGAAGGGATAATGCAAGGAATGTGTGAGAGACGGACTTATGCCAAGTCCTAAAGCTCAGAAGAGATAGCGTTTTCAAACGCGCAGGCGAGACCCAAAGGTCGGGTTCGTCGGAAAAAGTTCAAAGGCCGAAAACCTTTGAACACTGACGAAATCTTCCAAGTCGGAAGAAATCAAAAGCTCAGGAGGAGGAGCGACAACAACTGTCAGATTGGTTATGGAAGGGAGCCTGGACCGTTAGATCTACGTCCAGTAAACAGAGGAAGCGTGGAGAAGAGAACAAATCTCATCCATTGGATCTGAGCGTAGAGGATCAACTGTCGTCTGATCACGAGAAGGTGCACAAGCTTTAGCGTTGTGTATACACAGGAGAGTGGATTTGTTGAAGGAACGAGCGCACAGAAGGTTGAAACAGCCGAAGCCCGAAGAGCTGAAGAGCCGAGAGCTGTCGATCTGCAAAGGGACACTTGTCAACAGATCGCGAGCTCTAGGTAAGTTTTAGTGAGGTTTCAGTTGAGAACTGAGATCGCCGAAGGCCGAAGTGGTTAAGGGCCGTTGATCCCACAAGGAGCACGTGGATCGTTGATCTGCGAAGGGACACGTGGAGGACGGAGATTCACTTCGTTAGACATCCATTGAACAACCGTTGGATCAAGAGAGGACAGGTGTCAGAGGATCCGATACTCTGGGAGGATTCACTCCGAAGGTTTGTAGTTGTTGAGATTTGAGAACGCCGAAGGCCGAAGTCCTGGAAACGACGAGAGCCGTCGATGCGAAGGAGGACACGCGGCGCCGGATCTAGAATTCCAGAGAAAAGCGGAGGAGGAAAAGGTCCGAAGACCCAGAGAAGATCTCAGTCGTTGATCGAGGAAGGGGTCGCAGGACCGTAGATCTGGGTTGAAAGGTCAAACATCCGAGGTAGGAACAGGGCCGTTGATTTAGCAGGACAGGTGTTAGCAGATCGTTAACTCCGGAGGTCTGAAGTACGGAGGAAAGCGAGGTTTGATATTTCAAACATCCGAAGTCCGGAATCGCAAAGAGATCTGGTCCGTAGCTTTAGAGAGGGCAGATCTGAACCGTCAATCCAGAGGTACCGTCAAGATCGGGAGATTGACGGTCCCACAACATTTCAGGGATTGAAGGTGCGTGAGCTTTAACAGGAAGTCACGTGGTCATGTGAGGACGTCATCCAAGGGGGTTGAGAATCGAGATTCCCAAAGGTCGGACTCACGGAGGAGATCCTGGCCGTAGATTCAAGGAGCTAGATGGCAGAAGATCTTCCACTCCGGAAGATTGCCATATAGAGGAGAGATAAGTTTGAAAGTCGAAACTCCCGAAGTCTGAAAGTCGAAATCAACGACAACCGTTGATCGAGAGGGGAGTTACGTGGCGACAGATCATGGTGTTCTGAGATCGTGCGTAGATGGCAGGAAAGGAGATTCGATAGCAGCCGTTGATCACGAGGAAGCGTCGAGAGACAGGAGATCGACGGACAGGAAGGATTGCGGGGCTAGAACTTGCGCGAAGGATAATTATTCTAGAGCAGGTCGCAATTGGACCCACGATATTCGCAAATGGACACGTGGCAGCACGAGGAGGATTGCGGGACGAAAAGCGGGTTGGTTTGAAACCACTCTTGCCCACGCCCGCAATCGCGCATTAGCACAAGGACATGACCAAGGGTCGTATGAAGGAGGGGCTAACACCAAAAAGGGGCTTACGCCCGAACTAGTGTTTTGGGAGCACGTGGAAATTAGCCCGCGGTTCTGACAGACCTACACACATAAGGAAAAAAGAGGCCTGTGTATATTTGATTTGGGTTCAAAGAGGAACCCAAGGAGTCGATTCGACTCTGCGGTTAGAAAGATCCTAGACCGGGAGGTTGGCAGAACCCCATGAGGGTAGGGGGGCTGCATCATAACACATATACCAGATGCTGTTGTTGCCTTGTGCTTGTTTGCATCCTTTTGACAACGAAGTAGTGGATATTGCTGTAGTGTCATTTACACCAGCAGAACATTGATTATGAGGATTTGGTGCTGCATTATTTTTTATGCACTCATCTAGCCCACATATCCAAGTCCAATATAACCTGTTGGAAATTATGCTGCAGAAAAATGGATCACAGGTACCTGGCCTTAACAATGTGGTTTGTTCTCTTTTAGTCCCATTGACCTACTGTTGTGGTCATTTGTTGGACATTGATAAAATTATCTCATCTCATCTTTTGCCCCAATGTGTTCATTAATGTTGTTACAATGCTTAACCATGGTCGATGAAAATGTTCCTGTGGTTGAAAATTTGCCTCCAATGCAAACCAACTACAATTTCTACCGCCTGTTATAATTTTTTGACATTTTTGGGGGGTTGCCCTTGACTGCTATCCTCACACCATCAAGCATCTCTTCGGTGGCCCTAAATCCGGCCTCTACCCCATGAACCACAGGTATGACGAGTGTTAAATCCTCCAAAGACACTTTTGTTTCTCTCTTTCACAGGACCCCCTGTCCCTATTTCCAGAAAGTATCGACGTCTCGTTCATCGTAAAAAGTGGGAAATCCTTTCCATTAGGAGACATGAGCTTTGTGAAGCCTTCTTCCACTCCTAAAGCCTTTTGGTACACTCTTTTCCCTAGGCAAAATGTTCTCCCTCCTGATTTAGATCCTCAATCCATGTTCTCACATACTACCTCCCTTTGTGATGTCCTTGGGTAACCTCTTGTCAACATCGCCTCTCCCCCCTCCTCTTGTCATATATTTTCTCATGGAAACAACAAAAGAGTTGTTGGGATTATGCGCACTAGCTAGGTTGTTGACGAGGAAGGCTTTTAGGGGGAGCTCCTTATGCATGGCTTTTACTCTCTTAGCTTCCACATTGTTGATTTATGTAATCATGTTATTTGTTCAAGTTCTCATTCATGGTCCCACCATATTGTCCGCTTCATTTTCAAATTGGGAGCTTGTTCAAATCTGAACAAATATAGAACGATGATGATTTGAAACACCTTCACAAAGCTTTATGCGAAAGTGCTTCACTTGTGGTTTTTGGATGAGTTTGAGTGTGGGCACCTTAGGGCCAAATGATATGATGATTGTGCCTAAAGTATTAGGCCATTTTTTATATCGTTACGCTCCATGCTATTATTGAGGAAGCATGTCAGCACTTGTCAAAGTCTTTAATTGTCTAGCAGACTTTCGAAAGACATTTGACTTGATCTTGAGAGAGGACTTGATAGACACCACTAGACTAACTTCAATGAGACTTTGGAGGTGGTCTTGTTGTAGACCCCAAGATAGGCACCACTAGATTGATAGACATATCAACATTAGTCGGTGCTAAAATTGGACTCTCTCACTATAGAGTGCTACTCTTCAGGTTCAATTGAGCAGTGAGTCCTCCATTAAGAGATTCTTCCCTTGACCTTGGTTGCTAGCAGTGATGAACCTCCTCGATCTTGGGTTCTCCCATGATTCCTTAGTGAGGTCTTCTCGGTCCTATGTACTCTCCAAACGATATTATTAGACAATGCACTGGCCCCTTCGCGACATTTGATGACTCAGTTGAGGAGCCTTCTTCTCTCTCCCCTCATTTTGCCATGGCTTCTAGTTCCAAGTTCCAACATGCCTTCACAAACTTTATTGATCCGGATTATTTTCGGTACGAAATGAGAGCGGAGATATAATAAAGAAATGCACAGAGATATTGCAGATATTCAATAATATAACAGAAATGTATCAGAGATGCAACCATAAACACAGATATACAGTAATACACGATTTCT
>ML782196.1:309072-329542 GCA_009831015.1 Picea engelmannii
TGCTAAAAATAGTAAATTGCCAAAATGGCCAGAAAACTGTTTTGAGCCATTTGGAAAAGGTGGGTGGCCCTCGATATCCACCTGGATCATTTATACTTGTCATGGTTTTTTTTTTGCCCTTATTTTGTATTTCGTTTAGCTATGCATGTAGCTCTTTTATGCTTTTGGTAGAGTAGCAATCTCACCATGTATTTACATTGGATGTACTTTTGAGCCTTGTTGACCTACTCATTATGGCCATTCGTTCGACATTCATAAAATTGTCTTATTTTATGATTATATAAAACTGTCTTATTTTATGATTATATAAAACTTTACTTTTATTATATGAAAGATACAAATATGCAATATATCGAATACATTTCCTTTTTATTGGTTTTCATATAATTGTAGTGGAAGATTTGGTAAGAGTTTTGTTGGACAATTTCGAGTCCTTTATGTTATCACATAGAGCTGTCTAAGGGCTGTAGGGTGACCCAATCCTTTTCTTGCGCGGGTATCGGTCTCGATTTCAAAGCGCACCTTTCAAAGCGACCCATTTCAGACTCAAATCAAACAAATAGGCGAGTTCAGCTTCCAACGGCTGGGATTCCATGCGGAGTTCAGATCGGCGGTTCGTGGGTGTTCGGAATCCGAAAGTGCGCGAAGTATAGCACCATAGCAAAAGGTTCGAAGTCCCAAGGTTGAGTAAAGGTTAAATCTGGACCGTAGATCTCATCGAGAGAGATCGACGGTGGAAAATTATCGCGGGAATCGAGAGTTCAAAATATTGTTATAGTTGTTCGTTAAAGGTCCGAAGTCCCGAAACCCAAAGTGAGCAAGAGCTGTCCAATCCAGAGGGATGCGTGGCGCCAGATCTGAGCTGCAGAGAAAGTCACTTCGAGAAATTTGAAAGGAGAGATGCGTAAAGCCCGAAGTGCCGAAGTGGCCAAAGCACGTAGTGCCGAAGTGGTCGAAGCCCGAAGTTTCGAAGCGCTCAGAGGTGGAGCCTCGGGTCACAACCCGAGGTCATATGGGGGGCGTGCCGGGCAAAAGAAACTAGCGCCCATTGCTTAAAGATTTCGTCAAAGCGGGCATCGAGAATTCTGTGGTCTGGTGTTGTGAAAATATCCAAAGGGCGAAATCTTGAAGCATCATATAGGATAAGCGCCAGGTCATAGCCCGAGGTCACAAGCATGAAGGGTTGATGAAGAAGGAGCTTAGCACCTACAACGCCCGTATTGGTCACATGGGAAGATTTGTAGAGCCTCGAGGCGTCAGGATTGACTTGAAGAAGTCGTGGGCACCGCCTGGAAGCATTCATGGGTGTCGGGCCTCGTCCTGATCCCAATGAAGGAAGTTATTGAAGATAGGGGCGACAATTGAGACCTCGTCTCACCCCATAAATGGAAAGCGTTGCAGAGAGCAGCCATGAAGGCGAACTGTCCACCCGAAGCTTCCTCCTAGATGGATTTTTCTGTAAAACGCGTAACTACGCTTGTCTTGCATCTGACATAAGAAGGCCTGCACAGTCTGACAGAGCGGGCGTCGACTGGAAGCTTTGAATGTAGGGGCCTAATCACGCTCCTGGTAGTTGCAGCAGTTCTGAGTATATATACTCAGTTTCAATATTTTGTGAAGGTGGAATGGTTGAGCGAGGTTCCCTGATATTGTAATATTTTGATTGAGAACAACTGGTTCTCTGGTTATGTATTTGTTTTTGAGACATCTTGGTTAATCTAAGTCAGCTTTCTTACTCCATCTTATTTGCCTCTGATATTGAGAGAGTTCATGTTTGATTGATTCACATGGATTGTTGTAACTGTATTATGATAAATGTTTGATTATAGTACTGTTATGATTTCTTTCAGCGTCCTTGAAATTTGAATCCAAGAGGACCTTGTGTTTAAGTTTTTCCTCCTTAGGCTGCTGGAAAATCTGATGTTCATAGCGGACCTCTACACCTTTCTCACTAAATCTTCCTCCTGCTCACCCTTACTCCAACTTACTGACTGAAGTTGATTCTAGACCTCAATTGCTTATGCATGCTAGTCCAAATTTCTGAGTTTGAACGCTATTATTATTGAGTTTTCTCCATTTGACCACTCAAAACTCAATTACCTATGACATATAAACTGATGGGCACTGGGCTTACCTTCAATGCAATCTGAAGGTGACTTCTAGTGCTAACACTTTAAAGTCAAAAGATCCGGCTTGATAAGTTTTTGAATCTTCCCTTCTTACTCATTAACACTTGGTCTTTTATTCTTCTCCATCTATCTGCCTATTTAAGGGCCCAAGAAAGAGCATTTAACTTTTGCATTGTGTCCAAATTTGAGGCAATTTGTATTAGTTTATAAAGGCCCTTTCAACCTCCAAACTTTTAATTTGGGGTCTCTTTCTTACTAAGGCAATAAGATTCTGTGCAAAAAGACCTTGATCACAAATAAAATTAGTATGAAGATTGTGAAGAAAACAATGAACAAGAAGACCCACATCAAGAAAATCATTTTTAGTAATTTGAACATTGTGATCAACATCTTGAAGACACTGAAATCCATACAATCTCAAAATTGCTGAAGTTACTCATGCATCTATGAACACTCCTAATTGTTGAGAATTATAGCTCGGACAAGAACTTCCACATAGGTTCTGTGTGAACGTGTGAGAAGTAGTTTGAGATATTTTTTGAAAAGTAATTTTCAAAAAGTAATTCTATTTTCGAAAAGTAATTCTATTTTGTAATTCACTTTAGTTAAAAAGTGAAAGTTTTATTTTTAGCATTTGAGTCTAAAAAGTGTATTTCATGTATGCATGACTTAGATTATGAGTAATTTCAAAAATAGATTAAGGTTTTGGTCTCAGCGAAACTATAAAGAGAAGTCAAGATAGACAATTAAGATGCACAAAACACTTGAGCAGTGGAACAAGTTGAGTAACAAAGAGAGGGAGAGAGAGTAGGCAGTTAGGAAAGATGCATGATGCAGTCCTGTATAGGTGTACGTAAGTTTGTACAATCATATAGATAGGTCTATGCGGTGGTACAAACATGTTGTACAGGCTGTACAAAAGTTTTGTTGTTTTTGGTTTTTGTTAGTAGACTGCACCTCTGAGTCATGCTGTACAAGCTCAGTTCAAGGTGATTTTCGATAACCATGCAGTGCTGTTTTTTGGGAAGCTTGTGGAGGTTTCCTTGTAAGTTTTTTGAAGGAATGAAAAACTAATTTGATGGAGTAATTACTGGTGTATGTGTGAAATTAATTTTTATGGTTCCGCTATTTGATTTCCAACTATTGTGTGATTAATGCTATGGTCTGAAATTTATTTATGCAATAATTAAATTCAACAATCTACTTGATTGAGATCATAAGGACTTTAGTCACCTAGGGTTTGAGAATTTTCACATGGTATCAGAGCTTATTTCTTCGATTGAGATTCTCTAGGATTTGCAGTGGTAGATCAACTGCATGGAAGGACCAACAGTGAGAGGGTTTCAAAGGTTTATTTTCATTTTTTGGGAGTTTGTGCAATAGATTTTAGATATGAAAGCAACATGCCTTAGGTTTGAGGATAGATTGGATGGTGCCTTGAATTTCTTATCATGGAAGGTGAGGGTTACACTCTTACTAGAAGAGAATGATCTTTGGGATATTATCAATGTTGAAGTTTGTAGCTCGGACAAACATTTCCACATTGGTATGTGTTTTATGTGTGGGGCTCGGATAGACATTTCCACACTGTTCTGTGTTTAACGTGTGGACATCGTCATTAATACTTCTCAGAACTTTGGAAATTCACTTTAATAATTTAATTATTATTTTTTCACTAAAACTGATGAATTTGTGTTAAAGTAAAAGTTTGCCCCAAGGGAAGAGAAATGTATAGTGAGTTCAAAAATTGCATAAATTACAGAGAGGTATCCCCCATGGCATAGACCAACTGCACATGGTTTTCAAAACATTTTTGACTAAGGATTTACATTCATACCCAGATTCAGAGTGTTTAACAGTAAAAATTCTGTAAAATATTCCAAGACAAAACTAAGATAAACTCTGCATTACTCTTCAGAAGAGGGGTTGGCCTTATTAGCCATGTTGGCCTTATTAGCCATGTTGGCCTTGTCTGTTGAGGGTAGTGGAGAATTGAGGTTGGAGAGGGCCGAGCGAGCATGAGAAGATCCTACTTCAGAGACGACTGTATCTTCCTCGTTGTTTCCATGAAGCGCCAAGCGAGCCTGCACACTATCCAGCTGAAGAGGAATAACATTTTCTTCATCCCAAAGAGCCTGGATCGATTGCCTAAGTTTAAGTGAAAGTTCCAGCACAACCAAGACTTGAGCAGAGAGGTTGCTTAGCTTTTCTTGAATTGTCTGCATAAAGTTATTGAGATCTTTTATGTCCTACTCCATCTGGTCCATTCTTGAGCTCAAGTTTCTATAGCTAGCCATGCCAAAGGGGATGTCCAAAGAGCAGGGAGAAGGAGGGAGCTCAACACCGCAGTGGATGGGGTGAATGACGAGCCTGGAAGGATCCAAATTGAATTTGAAGAAGAGGCCAAGTAAGCAATCACGAGGGTTGTCATGTCGGGAGGACAAAAGCATTAATGCCCAATCCTTCCAAATTCGACGCTATGAGTATGAATGATTGCTGGGGATGACGAAATGTGCCATGGCATTTACGACCGTCGTGACCACACGGGTTGGCCAAGTTGACAGAGAGAGGTAGCCCTGTCACTGAGAGATTTGGTGCGCGCAGGCAACGATTAGAGTAGGGGGACGAAATTGAAGGGTCTTATCAGCACGAACAAGGTGAGAAATGAAGTAGGAGAACTCAGAGGCTGGATAATCCAAGTACTGTGGAGGGATGGGCATTCCCATCCACGACCTCCACCACGCTAGGGAATAATTACTAGGGTTCAGGATTGAATTCATGTCGAGTACGACAGGGGGGGAACACGAGCTAGGGGTGAAGGTTCTAGAGACCACGCTAAAGTGGGAGAAGGGAAGAGGCTGCATGAAAAGAGCTAAAGCGTAGGGAGGATGCCAAGTGGAGTGGGTGCGAGGGATGGATCCCAACATGCATTAAGGACGAGGACGTGGGACATGGACAAGGGGTAAGGGTTGAGAAGCAAGAGGGGCTAGGGGATGGGGCAAGGGGCCCAAGCACCATTCAACCGGAGAAACTCAACCTGATCCATAATGTCGAGATTAGCTTGGAGGTCAGCAACAATGTTTAAACAATGAAAGATGTGCCACGAGTCCACTTGAGTGAAATCCTAGATGAAGTTCTGAATTCTAATGAATATGGACCTCAATCTCACATCCGTGGGGAGGGTGTTGAGACGTAAGTGTCTGATGGTATTCTTAGAGTCCCTTAGGACTGTAAGAGTACGGATGCCTTGATCGCTAGTGATGACAAGCCCACGGAGAAGAGCGTATGCCTCTACATGATTATTATAGGCGAGGCCAAGACTCCAAGAAAAGGTCAAGTCCATTTTCCCTCCAGGGCCATATAGCAACCCTCCTGCACCTGCACCTCGGGGTTGTGCTTTGAGGCTCCATCAAAGTGTAATGTATGATGAGCACGGTCTTGCAGATGTTGAGAGAATTCTGTAGGAGTGAGTTGAAACTGCTAGGATGTTTTGGGACGGATTTTAGGAGAGAGAAAACCAAAGTTGAATATGTTGGAACCACATACTTTCCCAATGATTGAGAGCTTCAGGAGAATTGATGTTAAGGCCTCTAGCATTGAAGTGCTCTGAAAGGAGGCCTAACGCTTTGGTTCCCATAGAGTCTGGGGGGAACACATCCCTCAAAAGAGGCCTTTGTTTCTAGTCAGCCAGAGTTTTCAATAGATGAACTTTGGGGAGGGCACACCAAACCCTCTTGAAAATGTGTTTACCATTGAAGGAGCCCAGATAAGCATGCTACCAACGACTCAAAAGATCTATAGAGGATGGCCATCAAGTTCTCTAATTGAGCCCTTGAAGGATCGATGACCAAACAACTCTGGAAAATACACCATGCAAGAAAAGGTGAGAGGAAAAGTCGGAAGCAAAAAAGCAAACAATGCACTTGGAGGGGCCCTGGATGCCTCTTTTGATAAGATTTTCCATCGTAAGTATTTTCCCATGCTTCAAGATCCAATAGAAAGAATTAATTTTTGGGAGGCAGTTCGAGTGCCAAATCGATTGCCACCTTCTTGATTTAGGGGGGAGTTGTTCTTGCATAATTTGCATTTCATACCCCTTTTTGACCGAGAAGCCTTGCTTATCCTAGCCTCTAGAGTCTTTTATGGAAAGCAGCGTGGGAGCGCATCCCTGGAGTTTTTGAAGGAGGATAGAGAAGAGATCCGAAAGGGGATCTGGAACCTCTTCAATATTCCAGCCAGATCACCGACTAGAAGTTTCAACCCAAGACGAGATGTCAAACAGGGTGAATTTCCTTTGCCTGTCTAGCCAATCTTTCAAAATTAAGAGATTTTCGAAATCCACAAGGGGGGATCGCCCATGATGTTGTCCTGCCATATTTTAATCCTTTTTCCATTCCTAGGGATCCAAGTCAATTTATCCTTGAAAAGGAGCGAGGCCTTTAGGCGCCATATTTGAGAGCCAGCTAGGTGATCAGGTGGATCGTCTAGACATCTTAAAATGAGACCCTAATCGGTATTTTCTCAAGATGACATTTTTCCACCATTCCTTTTTGCCTGTTACCAATCTCCAAAGGATTTTTCCTCCAAGGGCCTTATTCATGAGGGAGGGATTCGTGATACCTAATCCCCCTTGAGATTTAGGGGCTCTTACGATATTCCAACTTACTAAATGGAACTTTTTGGAATTGGATTTTCCTCCTTTCCACGAGAAGCGCCTAATTTCACGAGCCAAGGCCATCTTAAAAGAGGCGGGGGCCATAAGAGTAGAAAAGTTGAAGATGAGGAGGGTGCTTAAGATAGATTTGATCAAGACGATTCTCCCAACTGGTTGAAGTCATTGCAATCCTTTTTCCATTCCCAGGGATCCAAGTCAATTTATCCTTGAAAAGGAGCAAGGCCTTTAGGCGCCATATTTGAGAGCTAGCTAGGTGACCAGGTGGATCGTCTAGACATCTTAAAACGAAACCCTAATAGGTATTTTCTCAAGATGGCATTTTTCCACCCTTCCTTTTTGCCTGTTACCAATCTCCAAAGGATTTTTCCTCCAAGGGCCTTATTCATGAGGGAGTGATTCGTAATACCTAATCCCCCATGAATGAGATTAAGGGGCTCTTACGATATTCCAACTTATTGAATGGAACGTTTTGGAATTGGATTTTCCCCTTTCCATGAGAAGCGCCTAATTTCACGAGTTAAGGCCATCTTAAAAGAGGCGGGGGCCATAAGAGTAGAAAAGTTGAAATTGGGGAGGGCACTTAAGATAGATTTGATCAAGACGATTCACCCAACTGGATGAAGTCATTGGGCACCTCATTGTGTGAATTTGGATTTTATCTTGTCTAGGACAAGGAGCCATGAGGCGGAGGATAGGGGGCAAAGGCATAAGGGGATACCAAGATACTTGAAGGATTGCCACTTTTCTTCATAAGAGAATCCTAGGATTCTAGCGATAGCCATAGTAAGTCTAAGGCTGATATTCCAGGTGTAAATTTGGCTTTTAATGTTATTTATAAGGTCACTAGAGGCTTTTGTGAATAGATTCACCTTGCTTTTAAATCTAGTAGCCAAGACAGTGGATGCCCCGCTGACGAGGTGGGTGTCATCAACAAATTGGGAGTGATTAATTATTTTCGCTCCTTCGATGATTTTGATACTCAATTTTTTTTTCTTTCCTTTCATGCTCCAGGGACCCACTGAGAGCCTTAGCCATGAGAATGTAAAGAATGGGGGAGAGAGGACATCCCTGCGTTAGGCCTCTTGAGGCCCAAAAGAAAGGGGTGGGTTGACCATTAACTAGAGGCGCTATCCAAGGGGAGGCAATGCAGGTAGAGAGATAGCAAAGAAAATTTTCTCGAAAGCCAAATTTCTTTAGAACTTTTAACGAGAAACTATGCCGGACTCTATCAAAGACGTTGGCCATCTCAAGTTTGATGATCATCCCCTTCTCACTGCGAGTTTTACTCGAGTGGATGGCTTCTTGCACTAATATGATATTATCCAATATTTGTCTTTTTTCCACAAAGCTCCCTTGGTTCGAAGAGATTAGCTTAGGGAGGAAAGGATTAATTCGATTGGCTATGATTCGAGAAATGATTTTGTAGGAGACATTGCAAAGAGAAATGGGACGAAATTTAGAGAAAGAGGAGGGGTTGACTTCTTTGGGGATTAAAGCTAAAAAGGAAGAGTTGGTGTTACCTTTGATCCACACATATTTCTACACATATCTCACCATCCCGATGAGATAAAACTTGATTGTGTCCCAACATTTTTTGTAGAAGTGGGTTGAGAAGCGGTTCAGACCAAGGGCTTTGTCTAACTCCATGTGATGTATGGTCACATAAATTTCTTCTTTTGAGATAGGTCTGCAAAGTTCTCATTGTCTTCCATGCTGAAGATTTGGGGGATAAGGGGTTCCTTTGCTGGTTCAAAGTATAGGGCTTGAAAATGAAGAAAGGTTGTTGATTGGGCAAGGGAGCTGATTTGTTGGGTTGAAGGTTTGAAGACTACTTTTGCCCATTCTTTTAGTGTAGATTTGAGTTTCTTGAGTTTTTGCTCCCATATATAAACAGGGGAACCAGAGATCCAACAGCTTCAGGTACTTGAGACCAAGTTCTGGAAGGAAGATTCTTGCACCCAGAGGGGGTTAAATTTGAAGGGGATCAGGCCGAGGTCTTTAGGATTCGACAGAAGGAGGAAAATTGGACGATGATCTGAACCTCCCCAGAATGGAGGAAGAAAGAGAAAGAGAGCCATCAAGAAAGGTGTTACTTACCATAAATCTATCCAGTCTTGCAGCAATATGCCAGGTCTAGAATGTCTATTCGTCCACGTGAGTCTGCACTTTTTTGGCTTGATATCTGAAAGATCTAAATGAGAGATGAGGTCTTCCATGTATTCTCTAGATGGGTCTTAGACTCTAGAACCCCCTTTTTTTCCTTAGAGTGCACAGTGGTGTTGAAGTCTACTGCAATGATGCAGTTGATTTCTACTCCTGAGCCTTGGAGAGCAAGCAAAGAGGACCAACGAACCGCTTTCTCTTGAGGGTGGTTAGGCATGTAGACATTGATCACAGAGATCACATTACCTGTCAGGATGTGATTGAGCTTGACCAAGAGGCAGTTGATGGATGAATCGCTGTGTTCCAATTGAAAACTGCTAGGATTCCATATCGTGTAGAGATCGCTAGAGGCGCCTTGGGAACTAACAACAGAACCTTGCCCTGAAGGCCAAAATTTCAAGATTTGAAGAAGGACCTCTGTGTCCTTCAATTTTGTTTTCTGGAGCAAGAGAACTTGGGGCTTTTCTCATTTTACTAAATTTTTAACCAGGTCAGATTTGGAAGGGCTTCCAAGGCCCCTGTAATTCCAGGATAGGGCCTTCATCATTTAAATTGGGTTTTTGGGACCCCTCCTTTGGGGGGGAAGGTTCCACTCTGATTCTTCGGGGCTCTGGGCTCTCTCCTAACTACGCCATCTGAAGATTTTCTGAGGTTCTATGGGCTACCCAATAGCCCTGTCATTTGACCTCTTGTTGGGCACTATGTGTGGGTACTTTCAAACTGTTTTTCTCGCTGTTTTAGGGCAACCTTCTTGCTGTTCAAAACAAAATCTGAACTTTACCCTCTCCAAATCTGCCCATAAATCTTTGGTTTGATGCTCTTTAATGCCTCTTGTTATAATGATTAATTATGGATGGTTTTGCTGTCCAAGTTAGCCTTCAATAACATGCGTTAAACGTCAAACACACCTCTAGGATCTTTAACAACCTACAACTGAAAATACTAAGCAAACATGACAAATGAACACATGTAGTTTTTGGTCAACATGACCCTGGAAAAACCCCCATGGGGAAAACCAGCAAGAGAGATAGATATATATTGGAGATCTCAAAGCAAATGCTACAACAAAGAAATCAAACAAAAGAACCTAATACAATAGCGAGTCTTCTCAAGATGCTTTGGAGTTCTTAATTTCTTTGTGCGTGCTATCCCTTGAAGAATGCGCCCTTTGCCTTGGTGCGCCCTCTTCACCTTGCTTTTCCTTGCCTTTACCTTTGCCTGCTAGATCTGAAGACTTGCGCCCTTTGCCTTGAAGATTGTGCCCAATACAATGGTGCGCCCCCACTTCTTAACTCTCCCTTGCTTCTATGCTTGCACACTCCTCTACACAAGTGCGCCCACATGCAAGTGTGCCCTCACCTAGTTTGTGCGCCCTCTCAACACTAGAGTGCGTCCTCTACAGACTAGTGCGCCTCCTTCTCCCAAGAATGTGCCCTCTCCTCTAGCAAGTTTGCTTCATGAATGCTGGCGCCCCAAAGCTGAAGCTCCTCAAGCCCACATGCCCTCGTCTCTCACAAGTGTCCCTCTTCAAGCTTGAGCTTCCTCCTCAACAATGGTGCGCCCTCTTTCCACAAACTTTCACTTCTCCAAAAACTCTCCTTCTCCTCTCTTCCTCTCCGTCACTCAACTCTCTCAAGTGAGAATGAGACTCTTCCTTACCCTTTTGCCTCCTTTAGCCTCTCTTAGGCCAAACCTAAAAGATCAAGGGCCTAGATCACATCTAGCCCAAGTCTATTCAATGGGTGAGATCACTTCTTATAGATTTCACATAGAAACCCACTTTACTTGAGTTTCCATAGTTTGCTTTATGTCTATTAATTCACCCACTTGTGAATTAATTGTCACTTTATGACTAAAGTGACAAATTTCACTTTATGACTTAAGTCTCCTAAGTCAATGTGAAATTAGAACATAAAGTAAAGGTATAAGGGTAATAGTCTCCCCCTTGTGTTTAGAGACTCACACACACAAGGGGACCACTTTCCAAGGTACCCAAATCTCAACACCATCAAGGGTTCCTTGGGTGCCTTTTTCTTTTTCCTTATTTTTCTTTTCTCCATCTCACGTCTTTGACGATTGGATTTTCGCCCTGGTTTCTTAATTGGCTCACTTTGTCCTGAGTCTTTTTTTGTTTCCTCTCCAGAATCTGAGGACATTTCTTAATTCTCCAAGATAATCGAGAGTTCACCATCCTTTGGAGGAAATTGAGGAGGTGGGTCCTAGGATTTTGATGAAATTGAGACTACACTTTCTGGAGAGGGGTGGCACTCCGAAGGACATTCTATTTCTGGAACAATTGATTCTTCGACATTTTCTTGATCGCTTTGAGCCCCTGGTGGTGTCCTCTTCCTCATTAGCCAAACCATCAATTCTATTGCTGCTAGAGCTAGGGATTCTAGACCCTTTTCATGATCCGTGGGAGGACCTGAGTGTTGTGCTGCCTTTAGGGTTACCTTGTTTTGTCGGGACTCCCTACTTTGGCATCTGTCTTTTCTTTTTTGGTTGTTGCCATTGCTCATTAGGTTCTGAATCTGGTTGGTTCGAGGCAACTTTTGGGCAATTTTTAGCAAATTACCCATACTCATAGCAACCTTTGCATTTGAAAGGCAACTGTTCACAGTCTACTTGCTGCAGGTAAGTTTACTTATCCAGAGTGAGCTGGATTGCTTTCGGAAGACCTTTTTCCAAGTCTACTTCAAAGTAGATGTGAGTACAGGCTTGCATTCCATCACGAGGCTCAACTCCGTCAGTGTATTTTCCCAGGGTATTGCCAATGGTGCGCACCGTCTGATCATTCCAACAATGGAGGGGGAGGTAGAGAAGACAAACCCAGACTGGAACTGCAGATGGAATGTCATTCTCTGGGTTGAAATCAAACATCCATCTGTTTAAATACAAAACCCTGTTGCCTGTTACCGTCCTTATACACACCTACGAACGTGGAGAAGTCTCCAACCCACTTGGTGTGTCCTTGGAGGCACAAGCCTAAGTCTAGACCCATTGTCACCTCGATCTAGACTTCTTCCGTCTAGGCTCACTCCTAGGGAAGCCAAGGGGGGTAGACCGTGTTAAACTATGTGAAATTTGATTAATGATCTAGGAGTTAAATGAGTTAATTTGTTAAGAAACCCAACCCAATGAATGGCAGCAAATGCAAGGATGCAATTTCTTCAATGACAAGCAAACCCTTTATTTAAAACAACAATTAAACCAATGCCTAAAGATTACCACAATGGAGTCCATGAGATATATAACAAAGGTACGATTACACAAGAATGAATGATATTATGAGATATCCACAATGAAAAATAACTTTTGACAAATTATGTTCAGATAAATAAAGAATGCTAGAAATAAAGAGTGCTTTTAACAAATATTCACAAGAGAATTGCTTCAAAGTAAAGTGCTTGAAAAAGTAACTTGCTTTGTAGGTAATATCACATGGAAAACAAATTACACAACTTAAACAATAAAATTGCTTGAAAGATAAACTTGAGATACCAATGTTGTGAAAGTTGTGTTGGTTGATTTGATCAAATTTTAGGTCTCTTTTTAATTAGGGGGAATTAAGTGTGATAGATGCAAGCCTAAAGGAAATGTGATAGATCCCGAATCTTTATCCCTTCAACCAAAAGGAAATGTTGGGTGCTCAAGAAGAAGACAAACAAGGTCATTCCCTAGCTCCACAGGTCAAATCCGGAATGCTTGGCCGCTCAAGCAAGGAGGACACGTAGTGCTGTGAAGCCGTTCTCGACTTCAACCCCTTGTAGCCTCCCAAGTCACCCTTTTTGGTGGGTAGAAGCAATATGAATTTGGGTGCCTAATTAGTCTAGCCTCTCAATCCTTTGCCCTTTCTTAGTTACCCAAGATCCACAAAGTGGCAAGGGAAGGGAATACGGGGCAAAGGCGAGGCACAAGTTTGATTACCATGTACAAATTAAAATTTAGACTAGCCTTCATGATATTGCATGGATGGCTAGGCCAATCTCTTTGCAAGGTGTGAGCGAAATAAATTTTAAATGACTTGAAAAATAAAGTACAACCTTACAACAATGGCACAAGATGGAGGACAAGCCTACCGATTTTGGCCAAGGTGGGTAAAATTAAAGAACTGGAGAAAATTAAATCTAAACCTAGCCTTCACTATATTGCATGGATGGCATAGCCAATCTCTTTGCAAGGTGTGGACAAAAATACAAAGATTATTTACATGTTACAGAATAAAAATTAAAGTGGAGAGAATGCAAGCCTAAGAGACTCTCTTGGGCTACTTACAATTGTTTAGAAAGTGAAGTAGAGAAGAGGGTTTGGTACCAAGACCCTTGGATGTCTCCTTGAGTGTCTTGGGGCCAAAAACATGCAGAAATCCTCTTCTAACCTGCAAAAACCTGCAAAAAACAACAAGATATTCTTGCTGGAAATTGCTAAAATGACTTGGAAAATATTATTTCAGATTATAATAATAAACATAAATAAATAGACAAAAATTTATGAACATAAAAATGAGAGATTAGATTGCAGATTTTTAAGGAAATAAAGCTAAAACTGATGTATAAATGGCTAAAAATAAAAACAAAAAATAGAAGAGCTTTGGATGGCTGAAAAAGATCGATTTCCAGATCTGAAATCCAGTACTCCAAGCCTTTGGTAACCTGCAGATTTTTGTAAACCCTTGCTACAAAATACAAAAGAAAGTGAGAGTGATTTAATAACTTGCAAAATACTTTCCAAATTATTTAGAGACAACTCACAAAGATTAATAGTAAGACTACTACTAATCTATCCCAAGCAAAATACTTTGCTTGAGTCTTCAAGTAAAATGCAAGCAAGGAAATGCAAAAGAAATAGATTGCAGCAATATTACCTCATACACAACAAACAATGGCTCCAAGAATACTCCAAGAGACACAAGAAATCCTCCAAAGCTTCTATTTTATTACATAAGAAAAGATTTGCCCAATGACACCAAGAATCATGAGAGAAAATAGGAGAGATGGGAGAGATTTTGGCATAATAGAGTTGCTGTGAGAATAGATGGAGAAATGAGGAGGGGTAGACATTCTTTTATACTTGGGAGAGAGGAAAGACCCCTCTTGGATGAATTACAAGTGTCACACATCCAAGAGAGATAGACAAAGTCAAGGACGAGGCACTTTTAGGGTTTTGGTAGTGAGTTAAGGTTTGAGGGGTGACATGGGAAGGGGGAAAACGCCTTTTGACTTGTCAAACATGAGGTTAGGCTATAGGAAGGGCGAATTTAGGGTTTATGCATTTTTTCACTTTAATTTTTTACTTTTCTCTAAGTTCATGAGGAAAGGGGGTGCACTTTTCACTAGGGAGACTCACTTTTGGTTGTTGACTTGGCATGGGGGGTCTTTTAAGTGGAAAATCACTTTTCCAACTTAGGAAATACATTAGAAATCATTTCCCCACTCTCTCTCATGACTTTAAACATTTTTACAATTTTTGGTTTTTTTAATTTAGTCAATTATTTGCTGACTTTTGACTAACTTGGACTCCTCATGGACATTGACCTAGCAAAACTTGTCCAATTGAGCTGAAACTTGGTCCAAGGGTGTAGGGGGTCATCTGCCATTTGATTTGAGTACCCACACCCCTATACAAAATCCCCAAGGACCAATTTTTTACATTTTACCTCAAAATTAATTAAAATTACCAATTAAAGAAAAATTTTAATAATTAAAAAAACCTACCAAAACTTAACGGAATTCCACAAGACTTTAGGAGATATCTAGCATGGTCATTTACAATATTTCTAAACCTTATTCACCCCCTGGGCTTGATCATTAGAACGTTTTTCACCACTTTGGAGGATTATTGTGAGTGGAAAACTCAAGGATAATTAAAATGGCCTGTTAGGCCAGATTAATTACCTGAGGAAAAAAACACTCGATGAAAGGACTTCCTTAATGATAAAGTCATAGGCAACTAACCTAAAAAAATGACTCATGTTGACCTATTACATTATTATCCCACGCAGGGGAGCGAACATTCCGATTACATAGAAAGATGTGCTGGGGGCAAAATTTGCCTTGCTGAGCCATAAGTCTTCACAATATGTTGTACCATACGGTGCATAGCTTCATGGTACATGACGTTGACCCCTAGTCGAAATAGGTGGTCAACACTACCCATGAAGTATGGGCCACTTCGAAAGATTAGGTCTTGGTCTTCTTTCTCTTCAAACAAGAAGGCGAATAAACACATCCCACAAAAAGTGTGCGAGAGATGACCCTTAATCAGTGGTTTCCAGTTCTTGTCAACCTAGAGAGCCATAGCTCTTGGGGACGACTAGATGCCAATAAACTAGTCGATCAAACCATTTTCTGCTAGGCGCAAAGCTAAAGACCTAGAGTTTCCTTGATGCACCAGAACCTTGGGAATTTCATTGAGTTTTTTTGACAAACCTCAACTGTTAATCATTTTGGATATTAGGGTTTTGATTGATTCAGTCAAAATTCAAGATTATAAAAACAACGAAGGTGAGAGGAGAAGACACATCACAAGAGAGACATCTATTGGAGTCAGTGACTCATAGAGGGAGCAAGAGAAGGACTTCTTGCTTAGTCGAAAGGAGGAAAAACTGCAACCAGGAGAATTTTAGGAGGTTGTACCAGCAAGGCAGAGGTTGGGAGATTTTCTGGAGTAACTGTACAACCCGTAGGAGTAGCGAGGGAGGTCCTATAACTATCAGCAGGTTGCCACAGGGGTTTTACAACCCATGGGAAACACCGTACAACATGCAGACAATAGTTGTACAACCTGCGATAGGTCGTACAAGTTGTGACAAGGGCTGTACATCTCATGGATGGGCTGTACAGGCTGCCGTACAGTTGGAGCATGGACAACATAAGGCAGAGGGTTTGGTCAGCATAAATTAGCTTGGTTTTGTTGCTGCTTGTATTTTTCTCAGTGGGCCATTATCCTAGTCAGTGAGCCCTTGTATGCTTGGATATTATTTTGAATGAAAAGCAGATTTGAAGGGCAAAAAATATTTGTGTGTTGAAATTGGTTTCATTTGCTTCCGTTATTTAATTTCTGTTAATTATTCCAACTAGTATAAATTATTCAATGAGCTGTAATTAAATTTCTTAGCAAGGAAATCACTAGGAAATAATTATCTAGGTGTTGGGATTAGAAAATTAACATGGTATTAGAGCACTAACTTTGAAGGGAAGCCTATTTCAGAGGATTTTTATAGATCTATAAATCAACAAGGTTATTTCCATGGTAGTTTGTTTAGATTTGAAGAATGACAACATCAAGTCCGAGATTTGAAGACAGATTGGATGGAGCATCCAACTTCCTATCCTTGAAGGCAAGTGTTACCTTGTTATTGAAGGAAAATGTTCTTTGGGAGATTAGCAACCAAGTGACTACCCCATTGACAGATGTAGCGAAGAAAGCAACCTATGATAAGAAGGAAATTAAAGCCTAGTTGGTAATCTTGGACGCAGTTAAAGATCACTTAATTCCTCATTTTGTCTTGAGAAGCAGATGACCAGGGAGATGTTTACTGCTCTAATGAATCTTTTCCAGAGTGATAACCTAAATAGGAAGATGATCTCGAGGAACAAACTCAGATCGGTGCAGATGTCCAGATCTGACTATGTTACCAGCTATTTCATGATGATCACCTAGATTCCTGATCAACTTGTAGCAGTGGGGGAGACAATGTCTGATACAGAGCTGGTTAATATAGGCCTGAATGGTTTCTCAAAGTCTTGGGAACCATTTGTCAAGGGTGTCTGTGCTCGAGAGAAGCTTCCCTCATTTGAGAAGCTTTGGGACAATTTCATCCAGGAGGAGACTCGGGAGGAGTCCAAGGCTAGCAGGCAGGGAGGTAGTGATGAGAAACTGGCCCTTGTCAGTCAAACAGGAAAGGGCAAAGGAAAGGGTTCCAACAAGAAGGGTAACAGTGAGGGGGCAACATCACAGTTGGGGAAGAAGGACTTGAGTAAGCTCAAGTGCTTCGCATGCCACAAGAGTGGTTATTATGCATCTCAGTGTCTAGAGAAGAAGAAGGAAGAGGAAATTCACAATGGGTAACAACATCTGCAGAAACTCAGTTGAGTGAGTTTGCTGCGAAGTTGAGGAGGGTTTCTCACTAGTTTCCTGCCTTTCCACCAACATAGTCATTATTAGTGCGTGGTACTTGGATAGTGGTGCATCGTGTCACATGACAAAAACACGAGAGCTATTTAGCAGTTTGAGGGAGATGGACTTAGGGATCCATGTGGAGCTTGGTGATGATGCCAAGTATGTAGTGAAGGGTGAGGGAACTATTTTGTTCCGACTTGAGTCAGGAGGTTCGTTTGATGCCCAAGATGTGCTATATGTACTAGGACTGAAGAAGAATTTGTTGTTAGTCTTAGTCATGGAGGACAAGGGTTTTGTCGTTATATTTTAGGGAGGGCAAGTACTGATACGTCCAGAGGGAGCTAGCCCTGACACAACACTGAGGATTGGGGTTCGAGAGGGGAATTTATATAGGTTGCAGGGGAAGCCTATTTAGGCCTTGGTACATGACAATGACAACCTGTGTGAGCTATGGCACAAGAGGATGGGACACTTGCATTACAGGGCATTGTCGATTCTGAGGGAGATTGTCGCCGGTCTTCCATATTTCAATGTTGAGCAACATGGTGTATGCAGAGGGTGTGCACTTGGCAAGAATGCCAAGGCTGCTTTTCCAAGCACTGAGAGTAAATCCAAGGGGATCTTAGATTTTATTCATTCAGATGTGTGTGGACCGATGTCAGTCGCATCAGTGCAAGGAGCATCATACTACGTGACATTCATTGATTACTTTTCCAGAAAAACTTGGATTTTCTTTATGAAGACTAAGGATGAGGTCTTCAGTTGGTTCTGGGAGTTCAAGGCCCAGGTGGAGAACTAGGCAAGGAAAAAGATCAAGGTCTTGATGTCAGATAAGGGGGAGAGTACACCTCCAATGACTTCAAAGATTTCTACAAGGAGGCAAGGATCAAGAGGGAGTTGAAAGTCTCATACAACCCTTAGCAAAATGGGGTTGCGGATAGAAAGAACCGTTCCATCATCAATTCTGCGAAGGCTATGATTCATGACCAGGGTCTGCCTATGTTTATTTGGGCAGAGGCATGTACCACAACAATGTATTTGCAAAACATTAGTCCTCACAGGATATTGGGGGACAAGATTCCTAAGGTGGCATTCACAGGAGTGAAGCTAGAGATAGGGCATTTTAGGATCTTTGGTTGTCTAGTATACATCCATGTGCATGTGGAGAAGAGAACGAAGCCGAAAGCTTCAGTAGAGAAAGGAATATTCGTGGGGTACAACAAGACCTCAAAAGCTTTCATGATCTTCATACCAACGTAGTGAAGACAATGTTGAACCGAGATGTTAAGTTCGAAGAGAACTTGGCATCTAGGAAGTCTCTTGAGTTATCACCTGAGCAAAGGACGAGGAGCAGGTGGCTTCGAAGGAAGAACGAAGTTCATAGACTTCCAGTTTAGGGAGTCAACGTTCAGGTGGGGAGGAGTTAGCTCCATCCATCTCTGTCAGGAGACCTAGATGGTTTGAGCAAACCTTGAAGGATGCTCGGGAGCATGTTGAGGCTCCTAGGAGCACATTCAAGGAAATTAGGCCTATGAGGAAGTTTCCCAACTACATGGCACTTATGAGTAGCATCATTGATGTCGAGCCTTCATGTTTTGAGGAAGCGACAAATCGACAGGTTTGGCGGGATACCATGATGGAGGAGTACACCTCGATCATGAAGAATGATGTGTGGGATATAGTGTTGAAACCAGAGGAGAAGTTTGTGGTGAGTTCCAAGTGGATCTTCAAGATCAAGTATGCCGCAGATGGCAACATTAAGAAATTCAAGGCCATGTTTGTGGCGAGAGGGTTCTCTCAGAGAGAGGGAGTGGACTATGAGGAGACATTTGCCCCAGTCGCCAAATATGCTTCCATTCGAGTTGTTATATCTATTGCCTCCATCATGGGGTGGAGGATTCACCAAATGGACGTGAAGAAAACATTCCTCAACAGGATCATTGAGGAGTAAGTATATATGGAGCCAACCTCAGGGCTTTGAGGTACATGGGAGGGAGTTTCATGTGTGTAGGCTTAATAAATCCTTGTACGAACTCAAGTAGGCACCCAGGGCTTAGTATTCCAGGATTGACGATTAATTGCTGAGTATGGGCTTCACCAAGAGTGAGGTGAATCCTAACTTGTACTTTATACTTGTTGGGACTGATCCACTCATCTTGGTATTTTACATGGATGATTTGTTTCTCACGGGTATAGAGGAGCTTATAGCAGGGTGCAAGGCAAATTTGGATACTTTGAGATGAAGGACATTGGCTTGATGCATTACTTCTTGGGGTTAGAGGTATGGCAGAGATCGGGTGAGATCTTCCGTGGCCAAGGGAAGTATAGAGTGGAGATCCTAAGGAGATTCAAGATGGAGGACTGTAAATCAATGGCTACACCTTGGTTACCAATTTGAAGAAGGTTGTCACTTTAGATTTAGATTTGGTGTACCCTAGGTTATACAGACAATTGATACGTTCTTTGATGTATTTGGTCAAAACTAGGTCAGATATATGTTTTGTTGTGAACACTTTGAGCTAGTTCATGGAGGAGCTGAGGCAGGTGCATTAGGTAGCATTGAAGCATGTGCTCAGGTACTTGAAAGATATCGTGGAGTATGGTCTGAGGTATCTTGGAGGTGATGGAGTGAGGCTGCAGGGATATACAAACTTAGATTGGGTAGGGAGTGCAACAGATAGGAAGAGCACCTCGGGGTGCTGATTTAGCTTGGGATCAGCAGTGATATTATGGTTCAACAAGAAGCAAACTTTTGTAGCACTCAGTTCAACAGAGGCAGAGTATATGGCAACGAGTATGGCCAGTTGTGAAGCCATTTGGCTTCACAAATTGCTTATAGGATTATTTGATCAAGAGTTGGAGCCCGCAGTGATATATTATGACAATTAGAGTTTTATCAAACTCTCTGAGAATCCAGTATTCCATGATAGGTCCAAGCATATTGAGATTAGGTATCACTTCATCTAAGATAGGATCTAGAAGGGAGCAATTAAGCTTCAATATATCTCCACAGATGTGCAGGGTGCAGACATTCTGACCAAACCCTTGGTTAAAGGGAAGTTTGTTTTCTTCAGAAACAAACCTGGAGTGGTGTAGAATACCTTCCTCGCTAAGAGGGAGTGCTGAAGTTTGTAGCTAGGACAAGTATTTCCACACTGGTCTGTCTAACATGTGGAAATCATCATTAATACCTCTTAGAACTTTGGAAATTCACTTTAATAATTTAATTATTAAAGTGATTGTCATTTTATAATTCATTGAGTTTAATTTAATGAAATGCCTAAGGTTTTGGCATTAGTGAATTAAATGAATCCTAGCCCTTGATCTCAAGTGAGTTGAGATTTAATCTCAACCGTCAATCACTTTGGAGATTAGGGTTATG
>ML782196.1:333896-391654 GCA_009831015.1 Picea engelmannii
GTCAAGATGGGAGATGTAGGGTATCAAGTGGTCTTTTATAGAATCCACTATGATACTCATGGCATTGATGTCAACATCTTTGAACTTCTCCATAGCTGCAACGTTCTGCGGTTCCTTCTCTTTTCCTTCTTCAAACTCTGGCTGCACGATCTATGATATCCAGTACTTTATTCTTAGCAAGGATGAGGTCAATCCTTGTCTTCCATGCTCTGAAGTTAGAGGCTCCATCTAACTTGTTCTCAGACTTCATAGAGTTCGTCATGGCTGCTTGGCTTGGTCAAACCCTAGATTTGACCAGAAATCCAAACTTCACGTCTTGGCCTTCTAAGAGTGCCAGGAGATGCGCTGGGCTAGGGCGCACTGATCTTTCCGGAGATTAGGTCAATCCCTTCACTTAAGGTGCTTCAACAATAGGATTAGGGTTTCTGCAACTGCTCCTGCTAGTAACCCTAGCGGCAGTGTCTTGGGAGCTGCTTCTGCTAGTAACCCTAGCAACAGTTCCTCAACGAGCTCAATATCCTAGCGGCTATGTTTCCTTCTAGCGTTTAGATTGAATGAAGGAGGTGTGGGCCCATAACTTGTTAGAATATAGAAGATGGTGTGCTCGTTTTACCATTGACGATACCCTCGTCACCCAACCATAGGCCGAAGCCACCCTCCGAGCACCTTAACCTTGACTGAGAATTACTTCGGAAGCAAACCCTAGGCTAGATAGCCAAACAAGGTGTAGCGCATCTTCCTCCAAGGATAGCGCACCAACAATAGCTGATCAGATAGTCCAAACCCTAGCCAAGAGATAGTCCAAGCTCATACTGAAAACTAGTTGCTGTTGCAGCTGCAACTGCAGCTCTCCTCCACATGTGCGCACCAAACTGGGAACTGCAATTCTGAGATGCTGTCAAATGAGAACTGGCGCCCTGTATTTGTACTGGTTCTGCCAGATTTGCTGGGGTCGACTTCTCCTTCTGGATATGTGTCTGTTCAGTATATTATTATTATTTCTGGCCGACTTCTTCTCTTGGAGGCTAATAACCTAATATAAATTATCTTCTTGAGCTGACAAGACTTCTAGGGTTATTAGCCAACTCATTAAGG
Organism: Picea engelmannii; assembly: GCA_009831015.1. Classification (NCBI taxonomy): domain Eukaryota; kingdom Viridiplantae; phylum Streptophyta; class Pinopsida; order Pinales; family Pinaceae; genus Picea; species Picea engelmannii. The sequence goes on from ML782196.1 coordinate 334,992, forward strand.
TTTTCTCTTGCTTTCCGGAGTCTTCTATTCTGGTCAGGTTCACACATGGAGGTAAATACCTCCCACAACTACCATAATATTAACATGTACAGCGCGCGGCTAAGGCCGTACAACCAACAACAGGTTGTCGCAGGGACCATACAACCCACGCATCGTTGTACAGGTTGTGAACAACAACCATACAACGTGCGACTGAGGCTGTACAATAGGAGTAGGGGCAATAGAAGGCAGAGGGTTTCGTTAGTAGAAATCAACCAGGGTTTGCTGCTGCTTGTATTTTTTCTTAGTGGACCATTATCCCAGTCAGGGATCCCTTGTATGCTTGGGTATTTTTTTTAATGAAAAGCAGATTTGAAGGGTAGAAAATCTTTGTGTTGAAATTGGTTTCATTTGCTTCCGCTATTTAATTTTTGTTAATTATTCTAGCTAGTATAAATTATTCAATGAGCTGTAATTAAATTTTTCAGCAAGGAAATCACTAGGCAATAATTATCTAGGTGTTGGGATTAAAAAATTAACAATCAAGAGTGTTGTGACTCCACCTACAGATCTGCAGTAGTTGGTAGCTCACAACAAGAGGGAAGTGAAGGCCAAGCAGATGATCTTGGATGCTATAAAGTATCATTTGATCCCTCATGTATCCGAGAAGAAGACAACGAAGGATATGTTCGATGCCATGGTAAGTCTCTACTAGAGTTAGAACATAAACAGGAAGATGGTATTGCGGACCAAGCTCAGATCCATAGTGATGACCAGATTAGACACAGTCACCAGTTATGACATGACATCAACTCGACAATTGTTTTTAGTCTGAAGAAGCCAGACTCAGGAGTATAGGTTGAGCTTGGTGATGATGCCAAGTACCTAGTAGTAAGAGTTGGTACTATTCCCTTCCAGCTCAAGTTAGGTAATTATTTAGAATTTGATGATGTCTTGTTTGTACTAGGTCTCAGGAAGAACTTGCTTTCAGTTTCGGTTATGGAGGATAAAGGCTTTGCAGTGGAGTTCAAGAACTAGCAAGTCCTCATAAGACCAAAGGAATCTAGCCTAGATATAGCTCAGGTAATACAAGGGTTAGAGAAGGTAAGTTGTACAAGTTGTAGGGTGAACCTGTTCGAGCCTTGGTGCATGATAGTGACAACTTATGCAAGTTGTGGCACAAGAGGATTGGGCACCTGCATCACAAGGCGTTGCTTATCCCGAGGGAGATAGTCATAGGTCTACTAGAGTTCAAAGTTGAGCATCATGGTGTATGTAGAGGGTGCACGCTTGGCAAGCATGCCAAGGTTGCTTTCCCTAGACCTAGACCTAGACCTAGTCAAGGAGATTCTAGACCCAATGACAGAGGATGAGGAGCAAGAAGCTTTGAAGGTTGAGTTAGGATCACTAGTGATTTCTAGAGCAGTACAACAACCTTCAGGTAGAGAAGGGGGGACGATAGCCCCTTACACTTCTGTCAGGAGACCTCGATGGTTTAGTCAGACATTGAGGGATGCTCAAGAGCATGTTGAGACTCCTAGGAGCACATTCAGAGAGCAGACCTCCAAAGAGGTTTCCAGACTATATGGCATTGATGAGTAGCATTCTAGATTTCGAGCCTTCCACTTTTTAGGAAGCAACAAACTAGCAGGTATGGTAGGATGCATGGTGGAGGAGTACACCTCCATTATGAAGAATGATGTTTGGGACATAGTGCCAAGATTGGAAGAGAAGTTAGTTGTGAGTTCTAGATGGCTCTATAAGATCAAGTATACTACAGATGGTAGCGTCGAGAAGTTTAAAGCAAGGTTTGTGGCGAGCGGGTTCTTCCAAAGAGAGGGAATAGACCACGGGGAGACATTTGCTTCAATTTTTATGGGATGGAGGATACAACAGCTGGATGTGAAGACAACTTTTCCTAATGGGATCATTGAGGAAGAAGTGTACATAGAGCAACTTTGAGGCTTTGAAGTAAGTGGGAAGGAGTCCTATGTTTTTTTTGTAGTGAACATCTTGAGTTAGTTCATATTGGAGCCAAGGCAAGAGCATTGGGTAATGGCAAAACATGTGCTCAGGTATTTGAGGGGCACAATGGAGTATGGTTTGAGATATCTTGGAGATGGTGAAGTGAAGTTGCAGGTGTATACAAACTCAGATTGGGTAGGTAATGCAATAGACAAGAAGAGCACCTTAGGGTACTGCTTTAGCTTGGGATCAATGATGGTATCTTGGTTTAGCAGGAAGTAGATTTCCATGGCATTTAGCTCAACAAAGAGCAGAAGTCACTTTGTACGAGCCAAGATTCAAATGGGAGCAATGAAGCTCTAGTATATTCTAACAGATCATCATGTAGCTGATATTCTGACCAAACCCTCAGCAAAAGGGAAGTTTGATACATTCAGAGACAGACTTGGACTGGTGTAGAATTTCATGACAAGTACATAAGAAACTAACACCCAATATTAAGAAATGAAATAATGTACCTTATGTATTTCAAACACCATAATCATCAAATGTGAGTGAGCTAAGAAAAATGTGGGAATCATGTCTGGTCATCTGTCTGTGGAGAACCATGGATTGAATTGGGGAATTAATGCCCACAATCTACCTTGGCTCATGAATTTATCTGCTATTCCTTCCTTGCTAAGAGGGAGTGTTGAGAATTATAGCTCGGACAAGAACTTCCGCACATGTTTTGTGTGGACGTGTGAGAAGTAGTTCGAGTTATTTTCAAAAAGTAATTCTATTTTCGAAAAGTAATTCTATTTTGTAATTCACTTTCGTGAAAAAGTGAAAGTCTTATTTTTAGCAGTTGAGTCTAAAAAGTTTATTTCATGCATGCATGACTTAGACCAGGAGTAATCTCAAAAATAGATTAGGGTTTTGGTCTCAGCGAAAACTATAAAGACAAGTCAAGATAGAGAGTTAAGACACACAAGAACACTTGAGTAGTTGAGTAGGTTGAGCAATAGAGAGAGGGAGAGAGAGAAGGCAGCCAAGAAAGAGGAATTTCCAGGCAGCACACAGTCTCGTATAGTTCTGTATAGTCATACGGATAGGTTTGTACAGTGGTACTACAGTTTTCTGTTGTTTCTGTTTTCTTTTTTAGTAGGCTGTACTTCTCAGTCAAGCTGTACAAGCTCAGTTCAAGGTGATTTTCGGTAACTGTGCAATGCTGTATTTTTTGGGCAGCTTGTGGAGGTTTCCTTGTAAGTTTTTTTAAGGAATGAAAAGTTGATTTGAAGGAGTAATTACCGGTGTATGTGTGAAATTAATTTTTATGGTCCCACTATTTGATTTCCAGCTATTGTGTGATTAATGCTATGGTCTGAAATTTATTTCTGCAATAATTAAATTCAAAAATCTACTTGTTTGATTGAGATTATAAGGACTTTAGTCACCTAGGGTTTGGGAATTTTCATACTAATTGCATTCAAGTGTTCAAAAACATGAAGAATTAGCCTTTGAATTAAAAGAGATTTTCTTAGGTCTCCTTTCAATGAGTTCCCTTGTCATTTCACAACTTAGACTTGTGAGTCTTTATTTTTTGATGATTTTGGTTACTTATTTGACACTTCCTTTGGAATTACCAGCTATCTAATGAAGCCACTAGATAGTTTGACTCCTCTTCTCATAATATTTTTAATAATTCTTCTTGGGCAACTTTTGTCTATTGCTTGACAATGCCCCTTGATATTGTTAGAGATGTCATTTAAAAATTTATTAGTTGTCTTGATGGAACTCTTGGTTTTTGTGGGTTCACCTTTGTTTCACTTGCCTTCTTGTAGACATGATCGTCAACTTTTTTGGAGCCTACTCCCACTTTTGCTGACAGAAACATTGGTTAATCACACAAGGCAATTATATCCACTGGCGAAGTCTAGGATGCAATGGAGGACCAATGCTTTTATAGATGGGAGGCATTGATGGGGAAAATTAACACCTTGTAAATAAAATGTTGTCATCTTAATATCATTTTTATTGTTAACCATAACGTGTTTGGTCCCAAGTGTTTAGTCATAAATTTATAAAGGCCATGTCCAAAGTTTAATATGTCCTAATCCTAAGGTTATGTCTTGTTATTAATCATAATATCCTCATGGGGTATATCCCTTTCTTGCTTTGCATTAGAAAGGGTAGTTGGAGAAATTGTTAATATAATCATGACTTTTGCCAAACATTAGGCATTATCCCCTCACATTTTAATAGGTCGAGGTAGCATGTCTTGAGTGTCTCCTTGCACATAAAATGTTATTGATCAATCTTCCTTCACCTAACAGCCTCAACTTCATATCTGTATACATACATACATAATATTTGCAAGTTAGCATACAATGCAACCTATTGATGATCATTCCTTACGCTGAGAAACCTTCCATCCCATTGAAACAAGAAAGTTATTGCTACTTGATGTTTATTGCCGTTCTTGTTGTTGTGGAAACACTTATGGTCTTAAAGTTGACTACTGTATGGCTCAACCTACTCAACGTGCTCATTGTAACTTGCTTTTTAAAACGAGTTAAAAGTGAAAAGAAATGGGGAAATGTATCTTGTACATGTATTGATCTCGTTGGGAAATATCTTGGGCATTGCTTGTTAATTAATTATGATTCAAGCATTGATATCAATTAGGAAATATCTAGGGTGATGCTTCTTTATATAGACATTCCAATTGTTTATCCCATTGGGAATCCCATATGTTACTTTGTCAATAATGCACATGTGTGTGTCATGCCCTAGCCTCAAGGACCCTCCTCATCCCATTGGACATGTCCCTCCTCTCGAGTGTGGTATGGTGCCCCCGACAAAACTTGAGGGACTTCCCCTTGAAACAATCCAAAATTGTGATCTGTATGGTTGAATCTGATGCCTAGTATCCTTATTTTCAAGCTCTGATTTGCATCCTCCATGCCCAACAATCTGATTTAAGGTCTAATCTGCATTTTCTAGGCCAAGGGATTTGTTACATGAATGGCAACCCCTTTCTTGATCATCGAGAGAGGTCATGCTTGTGGGCAACTTCAATTCTCACATTGGTCCCTCTAGATGTCAATCCATGATTGGGTGGAGGATCTTCTTTGCCTCCACGAGGTAGACCCAATTACCATTGGGGTTCAAAGATTCTCAGCTGACTCTTCCAGTCTTGTCACAACCTATGGGAGGCACCTTCTCTAACATGGTGAATCTTGTGATCTTATCATTTTCAATGAGCTTCCATGTTCCCTGGAGTTTGACAGGTACACATGTTTTCCCCACAACGGTGGGGCTAATAATGTAGACTATCTTGGAAAACTAAGCTTTGCTACTTCAAATCCAGGACCTTTTTGTCTCCTTGTCACCCCCATCGTTGACCATGCCTTCCTTGTTTTCACCCTACAAGACCCCCCTTTCCTCCCTTGCCACCTTGCTAACCAAAAAACCTGCACTTGGATACATTTTGATGTTGAGTAGCAAATGCTTACACAATCCATTTGTCCTAGCGCCTTCCTCTCTTAACCCTCTTTTCTTCTCTTAAGATGGTAAAGGCCAAATACAAATCACTTTCGAATGCATTTGGGAAGTGACTTTAGACTCTTATCCCAATATCATTCTTCATAGAAAACCTATCTACCCTTAAGAGAATGCCACATGATTATTTGGTTTGAAGACAAATGTAAGGCTACGCATAAATATCTCTGGTTTGTCCTTATTCATGACCCTTCCTCTAGCCCATCTATAGGTGGGATTATTTTTCTCTCCATAGATGTAATAAACATGGTTTTCTTGCCTCAAGGAGAGGCAAGCTTTTCTTGATGCTTTGCACCTCTCCTAATTTTTTTTGGCATACTATCCTCCCTAAGAAGGCCTTACTTCCATCCGACATTGACAATCACCCTTGGGTTTGTCATGTTACTTCCCTCTACAACTTAACCAACTTAGTCCCCTACCAATGCCCATTCTGCCCCTCCCCACCTCTTGCTACTTGTTTTCCTCGGGAGACATTGAGAGGGGTATCTAGGTTTTGAATTTGAATGGAGCAACTGATGGTGGGGACTTCTAAGCATAATAGCTCAAACATGGTCTGGTTTCTCTCACATTTCATATTGTCAATCTCTTCAATGAAGTGGTTTTCTAGGCCTCCTCCCCATCATGTTCTTAACACATCATCGACCATAGTTTAAATCAAGCAAGATTTTTGATTTGAAAAACTATAGGACCATCATGATTGGGCACACTTTTACCCAACTCAATACCACGGTTCTCAACATGTGGGTATCGATATTTCGAGAGGAGTAAACTCAGGTCTATAGAGCAAGAAGGTCTCTAGAAAAACGACCATATGATGGATCATGTTTTCATACTCAGTGCTATTATTGAGGTTAGGCAACAGTCTTCCAAATTCTTTTGTTGTTTTGTAGACTTTTCGATGGCTTTTGACATGGTTTCGAGGGCATCCCTATTCCAGAGGTTGTGGTACATTGGTCTCCTTGAGTCCCTCATTCTGGTCCTCCCAAGGCTCTATGAGATGGTGGAAGTGTGACCTGCACACAACAAGGCTTTTTTGACTTAATCAAGGGCACTATTGGGGTCAAATAGTTTTGCCCCTATCTCCCACACTGTTTGGGATCTATATTGATGAGCTAGGGAAGTTCTTTAGGTAGAACACTCATCCATATGATGATTGCATCTTGCGCCATGTCTTGATTGCCATACTCCTATTTGCAAATGACATGGTCCTTTTATCTTCCTCCCCGAGGGCCTTTAGGGGTGTTGGACACTTTTGTAATCAAAGCATATGGTGGTCAACCTTAGCAAAACTAAGGTCATGATTTTCAACATCTCTAAAATATCCTTGGTGAGTTTTCATTTCTTTTCGTTGGGGGTGAATTGGAGGTTACCACAAGCTACACATTTTGGGGGTCTAGTTCACAGGTCTTGGTTTCACCATGAAGTGTGCTTTTCAACCCCAACTCTGCAATGGGTATGCTTCCTTGGCCTTGCTTGAGTGGAAACATTTCCACTTGCATTTCCAAGGCATCCTTACAAAAATACTGCTTTTTGACAAGCCCACAATTGTTAATGGGGTTGAGCTTTGGGGACTGTTTATGCCCTCAATTGATTGGTGTGTGTATAGAGGGTGCAATCTATCATACTCTAGCGGATGATTTGTTGCAAATAGATGGTCCCCTAGGCCATTGTGCAAGTTGAGTTTGGGGGCCATCCTTTATGCTTGAAGTACTCTTTCAGACTCGTTTTCTTCTTTCATAAGGTTTGCATTTGGCGGTCTCGGCATTTGCTTGCAGTAGATACCCCTATCTCGCTCTCTACTCTTCTGAGGAGATTGCCCCTTCTGGATGTAGACAATGTTGGTTTTTCGAGGCCACTTCGCTTCTCAAAGCATTGACATTTCTATGGAGTGTCTCCCTCCTTTTAGTTACTCTTTGGATGGCCCTGGTCATCTCCTCCCCACTAAAGGAGAGATCAACATGGTTGTTAGGGATGACATCTATCAGGCATACATTCGAAGCACATGGGTCCACCCCCCTAGGCCATAAGATGGGTTTTATTATGAGCACTTCATGTAATTGTACAATGGCCTCATTCTTTGTCTTGATTACATTCAACGACATTGGGTTCAAGGCCTTTGGATCCTCGAGCAATTACAGGTTTTCTCCCATCATCTATGGATCAAGACAGATCACCACATCCCACACTCTCAGAGGATTTGCTAGTTGTGCCATCTCCAAGAGATTGAGTTTCAAGTGCAGATTGTTTCATATACCCCATTTACTACGAGATCTCGGGGAGGTTCCACTGATTGTTCTAGGACTTAAGGGGGTTCCCTTGCAATTTTCTTTCGCTACCTCAACCAAAGATGCTTGGCACTATACCTCTGTGAAGTGACAATCCACGTACAAGAGACTTTGCGCGACCTCTCTAGACTATGCACTTCCAAGCTCATCACTTCTTTCTTCCAACATATCTTGACTGCTTGTGGTAGTAAGCACCAATCGGACTCTCCAGTTATTGACCTTGTTGGCTGCAGATTAGTGAGAGAACAAACTTCTTCCCACCTCTCATATAAACACCTCCTTCCCCCGGAGACCTTAGTTCCAGACCTGCATTATGCAGAGTACTATCAACTGGGTTCACTTGAACAACCAAACTTCTATTGAGAGATTCTTCCCCTTGCCCTTTGATGTTATAGGAGAGAGAATTCTTTTTGCTCTAGATCTCCTCCCAAGGTTGTGTAGCCAAGCCCACTTAATGTTGGGTACTCTCTGGAGGACATAATTAGGGTTTGCATCAATCTGTTCACATTGATAGACGGATATAGGGATACCCATTCTCTCTCTCCTGCCTCTACATTTACTTTTGTTTCCAGTGATGATGTTGATGTTGCACTGTGGCCTTTGATGCCTCTTACGGTTTTCCTCCTTTGCTTTACCAAGATCTTGCTACTATTTTTTTATTGTCAATCACGTCTTTCCTTTTTTGCTAGCTTTTTCGCATCTAGGAGTGTTATGGACACTTCGATTGTCTATTGACCACTGGTTGTACTCTCCAGTCCCATTGACCTATTTCTTGGTTATTGTTGGACATTAAATAAAAATAATTTGATCTTATCTAGTAAGTCATCTTAAGAGTTTGACATGCATATTTCATGCCCACCTAGCTTATATAGAGGTTTAAACCTTAATCTCGTATTTTATGTCCATTAGCTGTACAAAGGTTGAATTTGTATTTCCTATTGCCTGGCAACCTATTACAGAGATCTAACTCGTGTGTCCTGTGCCAAAATAAAGATTGTACCTTCTAACTTTCCTCAAGATTGTACTTCCTACAACTGTGTACCCTTGGAGTTTTCGCAGAACCATACAAATTGCAGAGTACTGATGTTCAACGATGTATAGAGTTTGATTTTAAATTCAGATCACAGAGTTTTATGTTTTATATAAATTCGAGTTCTGTTTTTAAGATATTTTATTTTTTCCTATATTTCATACATGCGTGGGTGTGTGATGCATCTCCTACACACCTTGATTTTAAAAATGGCTTCCCCACACCTGCACCCACAAACCCTGGCACACGTGTGTGTGTGTGTGTAGATCCTATTGGGAGTTCCTTCTGAAGGTATAACCAGTTTTAATTTATAATTTCCAATTATAAGGCAAGAACCAAGGCTCATGCTAATGCGGAAAATCATCAAGAGGGAGCAAGAGAAAGATTCTGTGCATAATTAGAAATTATAGTATCTGCAATTAGTTACTTCCTTATATTGAGAAGATCCTCTGGAAATCAAATAGGTCACTTTAGAAGAGGAATGAAGCAGTAATTTGCGTTCAAAGTCAAGTTGTTATAGTATAGTAGGGATGTAGCAGAAGTACAACTATCTTCATGTGTTAAGATGCCCAAGTGTGTAATTTACCAAAATAATTATGAAATTTGTTAGTTGTTGAATCTGCTCCAAGTAGGAGAAGAGGTGCACATTTAATAAGCTAGAATGCTTGATTATTTACGGGGAAATGGCAGTCACCTCCCCTTTATATATTAGTCAGTGCTTATAATTTATTAGTTTTTTAACAGAGTCACGTTTATGGTAGCCTGCATGAATTGCAGGGTGGCTGCTACATTAAATGCAGGTTGTCCTAGCAATGATTTTTTTTTCTGCAATAAAGCTGCCCTCAACAGACTGACGCTGCATTTTGCTGTTTTATTGTTAATGTTAATTGTTTTATGTAGGGCTGTAACAGGAAGCCTTGCTTCTCCATGCCTATTATTTAATATTCTTTTTCTTTAATGTAATCAAGATTCAGTTATGCTACTGTTATGCTTCTCGATAATGCCTCATCCTTTTTTGTTTGGCTCCTTGTTTGTGTGTGACAGCTCTTTGCAGATTCTGACATGGTTTCGTGGTTTTTGACATCCTGGGGTATTGTTAATATGTTTTGGAGAACATACTGCCGATCCATCTCAGATGACAAGGAGTTGATGAGCCAAAGTCACAGATATGATTAGCATGTCCAGTATTTATTGATAAATATACACGAGATTATTTCTGTATATTTCTTTTGCGGTGGAGAATTTTTTTGCAAGGAACATTCATCTTGCTGATTTAGAACTCGACAATATTTCAAATATCAAGATGCAGAGCGATAACAAGCTTAAGCCTTTTAGGAAAAATAAAAACTTTCTGAAAAACGGCTTTGCTCGGATCTATATGTTATATGTTATTCATTTATCAAGGTTGGAGCATTCCAGATATTATTGACGACAGACTTAATGATGTGAACTGTTTAAGAGTAGTCAGTTTAATTTCATATACCTGGTTGTGTTTTCATCTTCTAAGCATGGCAATATTGAGAACTACTCATATCAATAGGAAAACCAGTGAGCTAAAGCTTCCTCCTGCTTTTTAAATTTAGTTGTAAATTGCTTTGCTGCTAAGATTTGCATAACATCTTATCATGATGTCTCGCTTGCAGACGAAAATTATGTTCTAGATGCTTCACATAAATTTTTGCACTTTGAGAAGTTATTTTAGGTATGCCATTTGAGGAGAGACCAATTTTACTAGATCCGCTAGAGAATACTCTTCTAAAAATGGCAAAATTGTTGCAGCAAATTAAAATACACATGTTATTGTACATCACATTGTGAATTACGTGCCACACATGACCTGTTCTCAATTCTGTTTAAGGGATCAAAATCTTGGATGAAATGACAATCACATATTTTACATTCTAATTAAAAGCCATGGGTGATTATCATAGAAGATAGGATAATAAGGATTTTTAGGGAAATCTTTGGCGAGGAAATTGAGTCCAACAAGAACAAGGATGACAACTTTTTCTTGCTATTAAAATTTAAGGGAATCATTTAGACGGGAAGAAATTATTGTAGCTATTAAGTTATTAACACATTTGAAATAGATAATTTTATTGATGTCAATTTGGCCAACCGCTTACAAATTCTATTCTATAACCCATTGTTATTGAGAATTTAGTAGCAGTTGAAAAACTGTCATTGCCTATGAGATTAAAGAAGAAACAAGTCATTGTGATAAAATATAATAAAAAAATGTTGCATGAGACGGTAGAGATTGCTTTAATTCCCAATGTAGTTAAAAGATGTTAATGTGATTCTTTGTGCCGAACAATCTGATATGTAACATTTTCTCCATGAGTTTTCTACTCTAATTCATCAAGTTCACCTTGGATGGGAGACATTATGATCTTCTTGGTAATTGATCTCATTTTCTCTGTTGAATTTTTAATGCTTAGCTTAAGGACATGTAGTTTCTTTCAATTTAGCATGAACTTGAACCATAAACAATGCAACAATACAATATACAATAGCTGCAATAACCAAGATCACAAGAAGAATAACCATGCACAAGAACACAAGAAGTTATCCTGGGAAAACCCTTCTCAAACAAGTGAAAAACCCAACAATCCTTTGCTATAGAGTGAAGAGAAGATCACCCTTTCACCACAAGCCCTAGTGCACACAAGAGGGTGCTCTATGACCAAGAAAGCTAGCGAATAAGATGAGTGTGCAATTTGGCCCTACACGTAGGCGTTGAGAGAATGAGATAATGAATGAGAGAGTGATCCACAATGGGGATCTAACTCTCCTATAAATATATGACCTAACACATCAAATGGATGTGTCTATTGGCACAATAGGACTGACTTGTACGACTCAAAATATAATTAATCTTTTACACAATATTAATTATTTTTACATGGTGGGGCAGACTTGTACCCTTCACAATACAAAATTAGGGTTTCACAATAATCTTACTCTTAGACAATATAACAAGGATCTCTCACACATCCTCTAGTGCTCTGCCACTAGGGACAAGTCCACATGTGCTCAACCATAGGGGCGTCACTCTCAACAGATCAACTCAACTAAATCCATAGGCATACTATTTGGAGAGCCTCTCTAGGCAACTCAACTAAGGCTATACGAGTTCGATAGGAGACCATCTCAAGTCATCTCAACTCGGTCCAGAGGAGTACGACAAGAGACCACACACGTCATCTCAACTCGGTCCAGAGGAGTATGACTCACCCATCACATGGACGTTCTCACAGATCGTCTCAACTCAGTCCAGAGGAGAACGACCTGGAGAATGTCTCATGAAGCTGCAATCATCAACACTCCCTCTTAGCTAGGGAGACATTCTCCACTAGGCCAAGTCTCTCACGGAAGTACTTGAACTTCGTCCTGGCAAGCGGTTTGGTGAAGACATCTACAACCTACTCGTGTGTAGAAATGTATTGCACATGTATTGCTTTCCTCTGCACCATATCTCTGATGTAATGATATTTGATCTCGATGTGTTTCGATTTATCGTGAAACACAGGATTCTCGGAGAGCTTCACACAACCCTGGTTATCGCAATGGATAACGGTGGGATCCATCTTATGTTCAAATAAGTCTGCAAGGAGCTTGCGAAGCCACACTGCTTCGCAGACTGCCACACATAATGCAATGTACTCTGCTTCTGCGGTACTCAAAGCAAATAAACTCCGTTTTCTGTTGCACTAGGAAACCATGGCAGATCCCAAAGTAAAACAACAACCGAAGGTGCTCTTCCAGTCCGCAGTGCGCTCCCTGGCTAATCTGCATTGGCATATCCCTGCAGTCTCATGTATATACCGGAGGCATATCTCAGTCCATAACCAACCGTGCCTTGTAAATATCTCAACACATGCTTTGCTGCTATCCAATGTCTGTCTCGACTGACTCATAAACTAACTAAGTAGACTCACTGCATAGCATATATCAAGTTTGGTGTTAACCAGATACATCATTGATCTAATCAGCTGTCTGTAAAGATGTGGATCAATCTCGCCTGAATCGAAAGAATTCTCGCTCAGTTTCTTCAGATTCATCATCGACGGTCTAGCCATGGGCTTGCAGTCTGTCATCCCGAGTTTCTTCAATATCTCAAATGTGTATTTCCCTTGACTCAGGAGAATCTCATCAGTGCTCTGCCACACTTCTAGTCCCAAAAAGTAGTGCATCATACCAAGGTCCTTCATCTCGAATTCAGAAGCCAGTGCACGCTTGCATTCAACAATAAGGCTTTTTGAACCTGTGAGGAATAAGTCATCAACATATAGGACCAAAATCAGGCACTCGTCACCAACAATGTTGTAGTATAGGTTAGGATCAACAACACTCCTGCTAAAGCCCAAACTCATCAAGTATCCATCAATCTTCTCATACCATGCACGAGGTGCCTGCTTTAGTCCATACATGGATTTCTTCAACTTGCACACATGAGACTCCTTCTCATGTATCACGAATTCATTTGTCTGCTCGATGTAAACTTCTTCCTCAATCTCTCCATTGAGAAAGGTTGTCTTTACATCCATCTGATGTAGTCTCCAACCCATGGATGCTGCAAGGGCAATAATTGTATGGATGGAAGTGTATTGGGCAACAGGAGCAAATGTCTCCTCATAATCTATTCCCTTCACTTGAGAGATTCCTCTAGCCACAAATCTCGCTTTGTACTTCTCGACACTTCCATCAGCTGCATGTTTGATCTTATAGATCCACTTGGAAGTCACTACAGACTTCGCTTTCGGTCTCAGAACAATATCCCACACATCATTCTTCATGATGGATTGATACTCTTCGGTCATGGCATCTTGCCAAACCTGCTGACTTGCTGCTTCTCCGTGACAGGAAGGCTCTGTATCAATGATGTGGCTCATAGCTAAAACATAGCTCGAAAATCTTTGTGGTCTCTTGCTTTCTTGGAATGTACCACAAGGAATTGCATGTCCCTCTGCCTCCTGCAGAGTCCGTTGAGCCCATGTAGGCCTCTTTTGGCCTACTGCAATGTCTATGGGAACATCCATTGGAGCTACGGGATCAACTGGATCAATAACTATCTCCCTCTGAACCACTGAAGGGGGAGAAGGTACTGTCTCTTCTTTCTTCTCGCTGTCAATTTCCATGTGAGATTCTCTGGATCTTCGGAAGGCTATCTCTTCCTCAAAGGTGACATCTCTGCTAACCTTGATTTGTCTCTGACCAAGGATGTAGATCCGGTATGCCTTCAAAGATTCACTGTACCCCACAAATGTACCCTTTCTACCTGAAGGGTCTAGCTTGGTCCTCTTTTCCTTGGGTACATGAATGTATACTGGACACCCAAATATCCTGAAGTGTCCAACCTCATGCTTCACTCCGGCGAAAGCTTCTTCGGGAGTCATGTTCTTCAAAATCTTATGAGGATTCCTGTTTTGAACATACACAACTGTCATGGATGCCTTTGCTCACAGAATCATAGGTAGATTATGATAATGTATCATTGCTTTGGTTGCCTCAACAATGGATCTGTTCTTCCTCTCCGCAACCCTATTCTGCTGTGGGTTATAAGGAACGGTGTACTCCCTCTTGATCCATGCCTCAATACAAAAATCACTGAAATCCCTAGAGGTGTACTCTCCTCCATTACCTGATCTCAACACCTTGATCTTCCTCTCGGTCAGGTTCTCAACATGAGCTTTAAACTCTTGAAATCTTGCAAGGACTCCATCCTTGGTCTTCAAGAAGTAAATCCATGTCTTCCGAGAGTGATCATCGATGAAGAGCACATAGTACAAATATCCGTTCAAGGAAGCAACAATCACGGGTCCACAAACATCTGTATGTATCAAGTCCAAGATCCCCTTGGATCTACTGCCACTGCTCGAAAATGACCCCTTGACATTCTTTCCAAGAGCACAACCTCTGCAAACGCCATCATGTTCGATATGTGTCTCTAGAATACATGTCACCATCTTCCGCAGAGTGGGAAGAGCTCTATAATGTAAATGAGCAAGTCTCCTATGCCATAGCTCGCTCAAGCTGATAATATCATGTAACACGGCCTGGACTGGTCAGACAGTCAATCTGTGAAGAAGGAGGAGGAGGAGTTTGAGTTTGAGGAGGATCACTAGGGTCTTCTTCATCTTTCACTTGACTTGGGCCTTCTCCATTCTTTCTTCGTTCTCTGTACAACTCTTCCACCATGGCTTTCATGTCAAGAAAATCTTGTCAAAACGTTCTTTTAGACTCAGTGAGGTCTTCTTCCCCTAGAGATACCATTGCTTGTCATTGGAATGCATGTATTGTACCAATATCAATATTGTTAACATTGTTATCTTCAAGCGATCCTTCTCTGCGCTTGACCTTAGACCTAGTTAACATTCAACACCAACACTTGAAAATCCTTCATCAATCCTGCTCTGATACCAACTTGATATGAAATTAGAGCTTAAATTGATTTTGTTATGCTAATTGCAATTTCCTACAACTTTATTAATTAAATGGACTTAATAAAGTTTAATGAGCAATTAAATTGACAGAAATGGAGAATAAACAACAATAAATAAAACAAATAATAAGAAGTTGTTAACGAAGTTCACCCCTCGTGGGCTACGTCAATCTACTAAGGATAGTCGATACATTACAACATTAGCTCAAACAAACTAATTGGACAACATAATTTCATAATAAGGTATTTCATTACGATTTCATGACTGAAGGAACGAAATCGGAACAAACTCGTGTGCTGTATAGGAATTGGTTTGATCATTGACCAGAAATAGCATGCATGTTGTTGTACTGTTGGCCAAATTGGGTCATGGATGTCCATGTTTACGTGATTCTCTACAAAACCCATATCTTCGAATCGGCTGGAAAGAGTGGAAAATATCTTAACTGTCGAGGCAACTACAGGACATGTTCAACAAACTACAAGAACATTACGATAACTTCATCAACTTGAGCAATTAAATACATTTCATTCATTAAACAAGGAAAAATGAAATACTTAGGCTATATTGGCGCTGTGCGCAATTGTAAGACCTTAGGTTTAAGCTATCTTGACCATCAAAATCTTTCAGACACCGTCCCTTTCGACATCACCTGCATGCAAATGAAGTCTCACCTGAGGTATCTATTGGGACTGCAGGAACCAGGTTTTTGCAGTGGTGAGGGAATGGGAGGTAATCATTCTATTCATTCTTACTTATTGGTTCTGTGCACATTGTTCTGTCTTTGTTCTTCTTTAGCCACTTAGTGAATTCAGATTCATATTACCATTATATTCCAGATTACAACATAAACCCTTCACTGTAACAGTCATAAATATTGCACAATGATTACACATAAGACAAATCTAATCTAATATGCTTCCATACATAATCCATGAACAATCACACAAAAGACACTCAGCACAGTAGTTAACATGGTTCACCCAACTCTAGGCTACACCCACAATGACTGGCATCTTTATTATGATTTTGATAATTGTCTCAAGCTTGTGCACTGTGCTTACAAAGATACATCATGGTTATCTTTCCCTTCTCCTAGACTAGTCGCTCTGCGTTTCAAGTCTTTCTCTCTCTCTCTCTCTCTCTCTCTCTCTCTCTCTCTGCATCATCTCCTTAGTATTTAGACATGGACTTTTCCCTTCTCAGCCTATCTTATCACTCTTCTTACCGACGAGAACTCTTGACAACTTGGAATAGGCTCCACAATACTGCTCTAGAAGAATCCCTATTTTCCCAACCCATAACATATTTATAAATAAATTATAGGGCTTAAAACCCTATTTTGTTCATCCCAAAACCCTATTACAATACATGATAACTCAAGTTAACTTGCTATTCAGGCTGCGTCCACATGCTTTTTCGTCTGCATGCTACTTTTGCACCCTGACTATTGTTGTTCCTACTTTTGCGTGTCCTCCTATCTTTAGCACGTTGGGTTGTCATCCTTCCTTTTCACCCTCTCTCTTCTCCTTCTTTCTTCTCTACTTTATTCCTTTGTTTTATTCTTCTATCTTCTCACTATACTCCTGATTGTGCCTCAACTGCGCACCCCCGAGTCTTCCTTCTTCTTTTGCGCATATATTCTATACTTGGTATTTTTATGTATATTATTTCCAAAATTCCTGTCCAACATGCCGCCAACAGTCACCTGTGGCTCGTCCCGAGCCATTTAGGTCTGTTGTGCGCTCCTCCATCATGGGATGAAATCTTTGGAGGCTTCATGAGTTTCCACAACTTCCTTTATTATCACTATCTCTATTTCCACAATCTCTTCGACCCCCTGCGTAGTCAAGGCTGTAAGTTTTTCTTCTTCTTCATGGGATGTTTGTTTCACCTCTCCCTGTGTAATGGCCAGTTCGCCTATCACTCTCAATGCTTCTTCCTGCAACGGTCCTAAGCACTGCTAAATGATCGTCTGTTGATCCCTCATCTTTTCAACTTCCACGTATGATTTCCTCTGTGCCAACATGACTGTCATACGTTCAACTAGTGGAAGTGTGTTTATTCTCTCTAAAGCTTGTTGGGCCTTTTCCTATG
This sequence comes from Picea engelmannii, assembly GCA_009831015.1. Lineage (NCBI taxonomy): Eukaryota > Viridiplantae > Streptophyta > Pinopsida > Pinales > Pinaceae > Picea > Picea engelmannii. The sequence continues at coordinate 352,337 of ML782196.1, forward strand.
CTTCTCTTAATTTGGCCTCCACAACCTTCATCTCCGGATCTTCTACTAGGTCTATCCATATTTGCGCGCTCTCCTCGCAGAGTTTTGTGCATTCTTCTTCCACCTTCTTGTTGTTGGCGATGACTGTCATCGTAGTTCTTTCTCTTCTTGTTTATTCCTCCGGTGGTGTTCTCGACGTACTTCGCAACTGTATTTCCTCATTCTTTGATCAAAATCCTTTGATGACTTCGTCAATCTTCAATACCTGCTCTTCCATAGTAGCCTCTACTACTATCGAGACTTCTAACATTTCCTTGTACAACTTCTAGATGACCTCTTGTGTCTTCTAGTCCATATTCTTGGCTTCATCCTTTTCCTTTAGAGCTTTCCTAACCCTTTCCTCAGCCTCATTCTTTTCCTTCCTTACTCCTTCCACTTGCTCGTCCTCTTCGTTTTTTTATTGTAGAACAATTTCGTACTGTTGCTGCAATCGAGCCCTTTCATCCTGTACTTTGTTAGTTCCCATTGTGCTTCATCTCCTTGGAGCCTAATCTTATTCAACATGCCTATTTGCAAGCCTTATAATATGTGCATAGGCATCCATGACACCACTATGTTTAGATGTCTTAGCGCCTTCATCCATTCTTGTAGTTCTGTCATAGGGAACTCAATTCAGTGCGTCTCAATTTGTAGGGTTATGTTCCCAACTGCTAACTTGGTTAAGACTGGATGAGTAGTCTTTGTTTCCCCCACTGGAAATGTGGACGTTCCTCCCTCTGATCTGCACTTTGTTGTTATTCTGACTTCTTTCAAGAGTTGTTGTAGTGTTACCAACTGATCATGCACCTTCTGGTGTTGCTCTTCTTGTTTCCTCATTTCTTCCTCAACGACTTCCTACGCGACATCCCGTATTTGGTAGCCGATTCGGTCCATGTCATCATTGGTTAAATTATAGATTGGGGGTTCCTTGTGCGCTTTGGTTTTCTTGCACACACCTCTTGTTGGCTCCTTCCCCTTGGGGATTGTCTATTGTGCCTATGCTATTGATGGGCCAGACGTGTTTCCTGCGCTATTGTTCTGGTCATTCTCCCGCCCCTCATCCAGTTCTTCATCACCCTTGTCCTGTTCTTTTTCATCTCCGAAGTGGCCTGTTTGTTCTGCTGGATATTTCCACCCATCCTCCCAATCATTAGTGATCAGGGAGACATCCTCTGTAGTCAACCTATAGTTGGTTGGCAACCACTGGCGCACATGGTCCTTCTTTGCTTGCACGTACATATGGTGCATCCTACTTTGAATCGCGCAATATCCTTGTAGATTTCTACTGTCTCCACTAAGATGCACGGTGTATGTTTGATTATATACCTGATTGAGTCAAAGTATGCATAGAATGTAAAATTATTGTCTTGTTGCCTCCTTTTGTTTGAAGTATGCCATAAGTTGGCATACCATGTGGCCAAATTACATCTACCAGTTGTTTCCATGTGTTGGTAATAGCCCGGTTCCTGCCATCCTATCAGTGCAATCAAAATCAGAAGCCATGCATAATGAAATTATGTACCCTTCTCTTGGGCCTCAATATAGTTTGTCAAAAAATGATTCACCAAGAAGGTAGCCCAGTTCATTTGGACCCCTTCTGAGCATTTTTCTGTGGTTGCTATCACTGCAGCTGGTACTTCATCCTTACGACACTTGCACAACGATTTGTAGACCACCACCTTCATTGCAAAACGAACACTGTCATCATTGATGTTTGCGACATCCAATCCCCTTTTCCCCTTGAAGGTGTGATATTTCTCCTTCATTGCTTCTTATAGGGCTCTCTCCCTTGTTATTTTGAAAAAGGTGGTTGGATCCTCTCCTACTTTTGATAGTCCTGTGATCCGCCCAATCAATGCAATATCAATTGACACTGGTGGGTCAAACCACAATGTCCCTCCATGGACATAATTGAGTAGTAACTTAACACATGAATTGATTTCCAGGCTATGGCCAAAGTGTGGAATCTCCAATAGGTTCATTATTCCTAACTTCTCGAGCCCCGTTTCCCACATTTGCATTTCCAACAATATCGCTCTTGTGCCCGGTACACACAAGTACTTTTCCTTGTCCATCTATGGAAACTTCTGCTTGTCTGCGATATCATTATTCACAAACTTGAGGGCGACAACCTTGCCTAGAATGTCTCCTTCCATACTTACACTAGGTGGGACTAGTGATGTTGCCAATGGGTATTTCCCATCTGCTGGTACTTTGACTTGAGGCGGATTGTCTTTCCTCTAAGGGATATAATCCCCATAGAAGTTTTCTTTTGAAGTTGAAGATGAAGCTCCAGGTATTTCCTCAACCTCTGGTGCACTTGATGGTTGTTTCGATTTATTTCGTGTCGTTGCTAATGGCGCTCCAGCTTTCAGCGGTGCCATTTTTTTGTGCGACATGTTCCTTTACTTTCTTTGTGGATTTTCTAGTGTGGCTGTAGTTCGGCTCTAAGTCACTCAGGTTCGCTCTAGTTTTCTCTGGTTCCCTCTATATTGCATGCAACTCTTAGTAACAATAATTTACGCTTGGTGACCTTCAATTTCTTGTGCCTCCTTTCCAACTGTGCATGTGTCTTCATGCCTTAACTAACTTGTCCAATCCGCCAATGGGGTTGATGAATGGTAAATAAATGCGGCTTTATTACCAAATCCGCCGTATGAGTTTTTCCTCATACTGCCAGTCTGTCATGATTTCCAACGACTTTTACCATTTAAGACTATACGACGTCTTTATGACCTATCATTTCCACATTGTTGTCGTTGTTTCCCTGCTTTAATGCTTTTAATGGTCTTGTCAGTGCCAAAATGCGCAACTGTTTTTTCTTTTGCATCTATTTGCTTCACAATCTTTTTATTTTGTGTATTATTTTCTTAACTGGCACAGTTCCATCCCGATGCACGATAATCATTCCTTCCGCGCAAGTTCTTATGCCTTTGTACTCTATAATATTTTTCTTTTTTTATATCTACTTTTTATTTGTTTTTCTTCATTTTTTTACTTTTTATATGTTTTTCTGTGTTTTACCCTCCTACTATAGTACAATTACTATGATACATGTCGTCAGATGTAGCCCAGATCATTGTGCACGTCGGCCGTCTCTATAGAGTTTCAACTGATTTCCATTTACTATTCCTCCAAGGAATTCTCCATTTAGGGTTTCCAACTACACAACACCTGTCTCTGTTACATGTTGAATCACATATGGTTATAACCAATGCTTTATAAACTTTCATGGATGCTACATGAACTTGTTGTCATAGAGTAATATCAAGTCTCCCATTTGAAACTTTTTTTGTTTAATGTGTCTATCATGCCATGCTTTCTATTTGGATTTCTAAACTTGCTGATGGAAACTTGCGACAAACTGATCTTCCTCAAGTTGTATCAATTGTGACAATCGCTCCGCTATTGTGCTAGAGTCTGAAAGATTAGTGATCGCTGCAATGTGCAAGCTAGGTAGAATAAATTCCATTGACATCACTACTTCTTGCCCATAGACCAACCTGAAAGGTGTCTTCCCTGTCAAATTTTTTCTTGTAGTCATGTAGGCCCATAAAACTGCATGAACTCTTAAGTCCCAGTCATCTCTCCCTACATTGCAGATCTTTGTCAAAGAATTCTATAGGATTTTATTGAAATCTTCCACTGTTCCATTGGCCTGAGGGTGATACGGGATACTCTTCTGATGATGAATTTGAAACTCCTCAGTCAATGTTGCAATTGTTTTATTCATGAAGTGTGTTCCTTGCTCACTGAGCAATATGCGCGGACATCCAAATCGTGTGACTACATTCTCAAAAAACAATTACGTGACAGTCTCCGCAGTGCAGTCTGTGACTAGTGCTGCTTCTGTCCATCTTATCAAATACTTCATCGCATTGATTGTGTACCTTTCCCATGATCTTCTATCTTGTGGGTTGATTGTCCCCACAAAGTCTATGGCTCATTTATCAAATACTTGCAAGGTAACCAGTTTGTTTAGAGGAAATTCATCCCTCTTGGATGGCTTTCCCACTCTTTGACATACATCACATGATTGACAATGTTCTTTATCATCTTTATGCAGCGTGGGCCACCAGATCCCCATGCACAAAATCTTTTGCGCAATCACGTTTCCTGCATAATGTCCTCCTGCAATACTTTCATGCGCCTCTGTGAGTATCATAGGTATTTCATGTTCCAATACACATTGTCTCAATATTCCATCTGCACCCAACTTGTATAAATTCCATGTAATCAACTGATAATCAACTGCTTTCACTACTAATTGTTTCTTCCATGCGATTGTCATGTCTGATGGAGCCATTCATGTACTTAAAAACTAAATGATGTATGAGAAGTAATCATCCACCATTTTAACTGCAAATAGTTGTGCATCTGGGAAGCTATCATCTAAATTGCATGCATATTCTCCTAATAGTATGCGCGATAGATGATCTGGTTTTTCATTCAACTTCTCTAGTTTCACCACAATATCAAAATCGTATTCCTGGAACAACAATAGCCATCTTCATATCCTCTCCCCCAACACTGGCTTGTTCACTAAGTATTTTAGTGAATAATGGTCTATACACATCTTAATGTGAGATCCCAATAAATAATGTCTGAACTTTTGTAGTGCATATACCATTGCCAATCCTTCTCGTTCTGTAGTGGTGTAATTCTTATTTTCTATGGACAACTTCCTACTTGCAAACACAACTGGGTGATCTATGTCTCCCTCCCTTGGGTTGAAATAGTATTACGCCCAACGCTATGGATGATGCATCTACATGAACTTGAAACCCCTTGTTCCAATCTGGAAAGATCAAAATCGACGTGGTCACTAGTTTTTGCTTTAAGGTGTCCAAACCCTTATGACAGTCCTTGTTCCATTGGAACTTTGCTTCCTTCTTCAACAAATTTTCAATAGGTGTTGTGATCTATGCATAGCCTTTGATAAACTTCTTGTAATAGCCTATGTGACCCAAAGTTTCTCTCAATTGTCTGACTGATGTAGGTGGTTCTAAATCCAAAATTACTACAATCTTGGCTGCATCTACTAGTAATCCCTTCTTGCAGACTACATGGACCAAAAAAATTCCAAACAATGTGCAGAAAAACACTTCTTCAAGTTCAATGAAATATGACACTCGCTACACCTATCCAACATTAGCATGAGTACTTCTATGTGATCCTTTAGTAGTCTGAACACAGTACAATCATCCAAATACTTTTCAAGGAACTTATGAATAAATTCCTTGAATGCTGCAACCACAAATTTGGAAAACACCGCAGGGGCATTCTTTAGTCCAAAGGGCATTACGGTATACTGATAAATCCCCCACTCTATCGCAAAAGTAGTTTTGTACTGGTCTTCCTACACAATTTTCATTCGATGGTACCCCGAGAATCCATCTGTGAAAGAATAAATTTCTTTCCCTCCTACGTTCTCCAGTACCTCATTTGTGAATGGTGTTGGGAACGGGTCATGTAAACATGCAACATTCAACTTCCTCAGATCCACACAAATCCTGATACCTCTTGTCTTCTTGTCTTGCACTACCATTGGGCTTATCCACTCCGAATCTACTACATGTTCAATGAATCTTTCATCCAACATTTTGTCTATCTTTGCTTTAACCTTCTCTTTATATTTAGGACTTAACCTATAAGGTCTGTATCGCACTGGCTTAGCACTTGGTTTCAAATGAATTTTCATCTCTCCTAAGTCTCCAACTATTCCCTTCATCTCTGGAAATGTAGTTGGGAATAAGTCTTGATATTTGTGCAACAAGTTTGCAATCTTCTCTACTATCTCATTACTCCAGTAATCCTGTATATGTGAAAACTTTAGATTCATTTCCGTCCCAATTTTTACCTTCTGTGTCTTTATTGGACGTGTGTATGCGGCGGATTCAAGCTCTGGCACTTATACTACCCGTTCTCCTTCTGTTTCAAGTACTTGTACATTCACGGGATCTTCTTCATCACGTTCTTCCTTAGCAACATTTTAAAACTCTAGTAACTCATGGACAATCATAGAAGCTTTGTGCGCATCACAAACTGGTACCACTTCCATCAACGCTTCTTCTGATAAGATCTTAGTTTGAATAGCCTATAGCGCTACATCTATTGATGGAGATTCATATTCAAATGTAAATGTGACTTTTAACCTCTGAGTCAGTGCATCCCAGTTGACTGTTTCTCTATGCATTTCCAACTCCAGATACCAGTTCTTAGGAATTGTATCCAGTGTATGTATATATCTATGTATCCATTCTTCCTTTGGTATCACGTTCAATCTATCCCTGCACTGCTCCACATTATCAATCAAGTCACTCTCCTCTATATACCTTTATGCAATATTTTCAACCTCAGTTCCAAGTATGACTTGCATTATCCATGTACACCGCGACCAATATTTCATTCCTTTGTGTGCAACCCACCATCTGGTTGGAGTCGCTTTTAGGAAAATATATAGTGCCAACATGCTTTGTTGTTCGGGTACCTACAACTCAAATTACTTTACAAATAAACCTATATCAGTCAATTCATCATGCTTGGGTGGATCACATAACTCTGTTCCAATCCAACACAAGGATCAGGTCATGTGTGCACATCATCTAGTTGATACTTCATGCATCCTCTGTTGCCAATTCTCTAGACCTTCCTCTGAATTTGATGCACATGAATTGGTACTTATCCAACTTAGCGCACCATCTACAGTAGGGTTAAAATAATCATCCATCCGCGCAACCATGTTATACACGTTGTCAACATCGTTTCCTCTGGCAGGCTCTATGTATCTCTTTCCTTTCGTTGGTTCCAATGGTGCACTAACTTTCAAATCTCTGATTTCAAATATCATTTCTCTCCGCTTTAGATTGATGATCATTTGATTATCAAGTTCTCATTCAAGTCCCATCAGTGTTGGATATGGTTGACTATCATCCACGATCTCAATAACTTCAAAGTCTGCCACACTGCACACCCCATCTATGTTCACACGTACTCCTATTAATCGACCAATCGATACTATTTTTTGTTGATTCATGAGCCTTAACTGAACAGGGGACCATCCTAGCTTGGGTTTTCACATAATCTCCTAGGTATGCTTTGGCATTACATTTACATCAGATCCCATGTCCAATATGACATTATCCACATCATACTCCCTGATTTGCACATTCAATCTGAATTCTTCGTTGGTCCTCCTCTTGCGCAATACTTGATTCACCACCCTCTATGCAATGGGAGTTTCCATTCCTTGCATGCAATGATCAATAATTTCATATAATGCATTCAAAATAGTTTCATCTTTCATTAGTTCTATGCAACTTCTCAAGAATTCTCTTAGAGTTCTTACCTTTTTAGTTGGCCTCTCTGGCACAACAGGATCTCTGACATGAGACACAAATGATGTTGATGCTCCCCAATCTTGTCCAAGTAACTCTTTTCTTGACCTCTGGAATGTCTCATTTTCTTGCTGAGGATCAAAGGTTGCCAAGGGTCCTGCTGACTTCCTCACCCATTGCTCAGCCAACTTTCCTCCATTCGTCACATCAACTCATGTTCTATCTCCTCAGTGCGTAACAACTGCTATTCTAGGTCCTTCATTGTTTTTTTCAACTGATATCTTCTATAAATTCTGATTTGGATTATGGTTTTGATTTCCTCTTTCCTGCAATTTCACAACTAGTTGAGGACAATATTATGTTGCATGGTCCAATGCTTGACAGTATGTGCCCGCTGTACACAGATTCAGAAAGTCACGGGCTAAGTTTCCCGACTGGTTATAATTGTAACATATTATTGGTCCTCTTCCTCCTCTGCCTCGACCTCTGCTAAAATTTCCTTTGTTACCTAGATTAAATCCCCTCTGATTATTATACCATGGATCACCTCTCTCTGTTGCAACATTCTCCTCCTAAATCATGTACATATATGTAGTGTGCTCCCTCATCAAATTGAAAGCATGAAAATCATTTTCTTCATGTCCAACTGACTTGCAAAAATTGAAAAATAAGTTCCTTGGTGTACTCTGATACTTCTGTAGTAGTGGCCATTCAATTGGATAATGCCCCCATTTCTTACATATCTTGAAATACCCTCCTCCTGCTAATGTATTCGACGCTCCAGTCACCAAATACTACGCGAATGATGGGCATTCATCCTTGTGATGACCTTCAATCCTACACTTGGTACACCAGACTTGTTCTCATTTATCCTTCCATTTCGTAAGTTCTTCTAGTTGAATCTTCAAAGCAAACAACTACGTCTGAACCTACACCATCCCTCCACTATCTCCTACGAGGGATGATTCCAATTTCATTGCAATTTCTAGAGCTTAGAGCTATGACACAACCTTCTGTTGAATCAACGACCTTTGAATGTGTAGTATAAGTCCTGTAATAAACCATTCTTGATGTTGTTGATCGTGGATCTGGAAAGTCAATCTACCCATCAGATCCTTAAAACGTTGGTCATAATCGCAGACTGATTCAGTCTGCACCTGTTTAATTTCCTTTAGCTCTGTAATATACTGTGACTCATACTTTGGATTCCTGAACTCTTTTAGAAATGCTCTTCATATATCTGCCAATGTCTTGGCCTGTACTGTAGGTGTGGTACTTTGCAACTTCATGTACCAGACTAACGCATGACCTCTAAATGTCATTGCCAATTGCACAATCTTCACGACCTCATCCTGGAAAATCTTTGTGGCCAAAATTGTCTCGCAGACAAACATATATTGATCTAGTTCCTCTAACCCAACTCCCTGGAACTCAAGTAGTCTAAGGGTGTTATCTACCCCTGCCATGTTGCTTTTTGTAGTACCTCCTCTTCGTGATGTTGGTTGACTTTGACTCTACACATTTCTTCCATTGATTTGATTGCTACTACCCTGTCCTCCCGTGCTAACTATAAGTTCTTTTGATAAGTCTTCAACTGCTATCTCTAATTGTGGTGATGCACATGGGGGCGTGGATTCAACACATGATCCATTCTGAGTAGGACTTAACAACTCCTCTATTATATTAATGGATTGGGACTCCTCTTCCTTTGCTCTTATGTGTGGTATCTCTACAATTTGTACTGTTGCGCAAGGTCCTCTCTACTCTAGATCACTGTGCGACTCTCCTTTCTCATCCCTAGTCTTTCACCTCTTGTACCCCCATCCTCTACGCAGTTATCCAAACTCATATTTTTTCTTCTGATATACCTTCTTCGGTTCTCTGCATCCTTAGTCCCTCCTTTCTTTATTCATTACTTACTTCATTCTCTCATGTACTCAAACTTTCCTCTTGTCATCCCTCGATTCCCCTATCAACCAGACGATGTGCATGATGAAGTATCAAATAGACGATGTGCACACATGACCCAATCCTTGTGATGGATTGGAACAAAGTTATGTGATCCACCCAGGTATGATGGATTGACTGATATAAGTTTATTTGGAAAGGAATTTGAGTTGTAGGTACCCAAACAACAAAGTCTATTGGCACTAGATGTTGTCCTAAAAGAGACTCACACTAGATGTTGGGTTGCACACAAAGGAGGAATGAAAGATTGGTCATAGTGTAGAGGGATAATGCAAGCCAGGTTTGGTACTGAGGTTGAAAATATTGTGCAGAGGTATAGATTGGAGAGTGACCCAGTGGATCATGTGGAGCAGTGTAGGAACAGATGAACATGATACCAAAGGAAGAATGGATACATAGATTTATAGATACAATGGATACAATTATGAAGAACTGATATCTGGAGTAGGAAATGCACATAGAAACAATCAACTGGGATGAGCTGACTTAGAGGTTCAAAGTCACATTTAAATTTGAACATGAATCTCAATCAATATCTGCAACACTATAGACTATTTGAACTAAGATATTCTCAGCAGAAGGGCCGATGGAGGTGGTACCAATTTGCGATGCACACATAGCTTCTATGACTGTTTATGAGTTGTTGGAGTGTTACAATGTTGCCAATGAAGAACATGATGAAGGAGATCTCAGGAATGTACAAATACCTGAAACAAAAGGAGAACAAGTAGTAGAAGGGTCAGAGCTTGAATCCGCCGCATACACACAACCAATAAATACGCAGAAGGTAAACATTGGGACGACAAAGAATCCAAAGTTTGCACAAATAGGGAATTACTGGAGTGATGAGACATTAGAGAAGATTGTAGAATTGTTGCACGAATATCAAGACCTATTCAAAAATGCATTTTGAGAGATGAAGGGGATAGTTGGAGACTTAGGCCAGATGAAAATTCATTTGAAACCAGGTGCTAAGACAGTGCGAAAGAGGATTTAAAGGCTAAATCTTAAATATAAAGAGAAGGTTAAAGCAACAATAGACAAAACGTTGGATGCATGAATCATTGAAACCGTGGTAGAGTTGGAGTGGATAAGCCCAATGGTAGTGCAAGGCAAGAAGACATGAGGTATCAGGATTTGCGTGGATCTGAGGAAGTTTAATGATGCATGCTTACATGACCCATTCCCAACACCATTCACAGATGAGGTACTGGAGAACGCAGGAGGGCAATAAACATTTTCTTTCACAGATGGATTCTCTGGGTACCATCAAATAAAAATTGTGCAAGAATATTGGTACAAGACTACTTTCGTGACAAAGTGGGGGAGTTATCAATATACCATAATGCCCTTTGGACTAAAGAATTCTCCTACGTTGTTTTCCAGAGTTGTGGTTGCAACATTCAAGGAATTTATTCATAATTTCCTTGAAGTGTATTTCGATGATTGAACTGTGTTCATTCTACTGAAGGATTACATAGAAGTACTCAAGCTAATGTTGGATAGGTGTAGATAGTGTCAGATTTCATTGAAATTGAAGAAGTGTAGCTTTTATGAACCGTTTGGAATTTTATTGGGTCATGTAGTCTGCAAGTATTGATTACTAGTAGATCAAGCCAAGATTGCAGTAATTATAGATTTAGAACCACCTACATTAGTCAGAAAACTCGCAGAAAATCTGGGTCACACAGGCTATTACATTAAGTTTATCAAAGGCTATGCATAGATCACAACACCTATGGAAAAGTTGTTGAAGAAGGAAAAAATTTCCAATGGAACGAGGACTATCAGAAGGGTTTGGACACCTTAAAGCAAAAACTAGTGTCCGTGCTGATTTTGATCTTTCTAGATTGGAACAAGGAGTTCCATGTTCATGTATATGCATCGTCCATATCATTGGGTGCAGTACTATCTCAACCAGGAAAGGGAGACATAGATCACTCAATTGCGTTTGCAAGTAGGAAGTTGTCCATAACAGAGAATAATTACACCACAACTGAATGAGAAGGATCGACAATGGTATATGTGCTACACAAGTTCAGACATTATTTATTGGAATCTCACTTTAAGATGTATACAGACCATTCTGCATTAAAATACTTAATGAACAAGCCAGTGTTGGGGGGGAGGATATGCAGATGGCTAGTGTTTTTCCAAGACTATGATTTTTAGGTTGTGGTGAAACCAGGGAAATTAAATGCGAGACCAGATCATCTATCGTGCATACTATCAAGAGAAGATGAAGGTAATTTAGATGATAGCTTCCCAGATGCACAACTATTTGTAGTTAAAATGGTGGATGATTACTTCTCATACATCGTGCAATTTTTAAGTACGTGAATGGCTCCGTTAGACATGATAGTCGCACAAAAGAAATAATTAGTAGTGAAAGCAACAAATTATCAGTTGATTGGAGGGAATTTATACAAGTTGGGTGCATATGGAATATTGAGATGATGTGTGTTGTAACATGAAAGGCCCATGATACTCACAGAAACGCATGGAGGGATTGCAGGAGGGAATTATGCAGGAAAAGTGACTGCACAAAATACTCTGTGCACAGGGATCTGGTGGCCCACACTAAATAAAGATGCTAAATAAAATTCTCAATCATGCAATGTATGTCAAAGAGTGGGAAAGCCATCCAGGAAGGATGAAATTCCTTTAAACCCACAAGTTACCTTGCAAGTATTTGATATATGGGCCATAGACTTTGTGGGGCCAATCAACCCACAAGAAATAAGATCAGGGGAAAGGTACATAATCCTTGTGACAAAGTATTTGACAAGATGGGAAAAAGCAGCACCAGTCACAGACTGCACCGCAGAGACTTCCGCACAATTTTTGTTTGAGAATGTAGTCACACGTTTTGGATGTCTGCGCATATTACTCAGTGATAAAGGAACACACTTCCTGAATAAAACAATTGCGACATTGAATGAGGAGTTTCAAATTCATCATCAGAAGAGTACCCCGTATCACCCTCAGGCCAATGGGACAATGGAATCTTTCAATAAAATCCTAGAGAATGATTTGAAAAAGTTTTTCAATGTAGGGAGTGATGATTGGGACTTAAGCATTCTTGTAGTTTTATGGGCCCACAGGAAAACAAACAAAAATTTGATAGGGCAGGAACCTTTCATGTTGGTCTATGGGTAAGAAGTAGTGATGTCAATGGAGTTTATTCTACCTAGCTTTCACATTGTAGCGATCAATGATCTTTCATACTCTAGCGCAATAACATAGCGATTGTCATAGTTGTTACAATTTGAGGAAGATCGGTTTGTCACAAGTTTCCATTAGTAAGTTCAGAAATCTAAAGAGAAGGCGTGGCATGATAGACACATTAAAAAAAAAAGTTTCAAGTGGGAGACTTGGTATTACTCTATGACATCAAGTTCATGTAGCATCCAAGAAAGTTTAGAATGCACTGGTTAGGACCATATGTGATTCAACATGTAATAGAGACATGTGTTGCACAATTGGAAACCCCGAATGGAGAAGTCCTTGGAGGATTGGTGAATGGAAGTTGGTTGAAACTCTATAGAGATGATTGACAGATTGCGCAGTAATCTGGGTTGTGCCCAACCATATGTATCATAGTAACTGTACTATAGTAGGAAGGTAAAACACATAAAAACATATAAAAAGTAGAAAAAGGAAGAAAAACAACTAACAAGTAGATATAGAAAAAGAAAAATATTATAGAGTACAAAGGCATAAGAACTTGCGCATAAGGAACGATTATCCTACATCGATATGTAACTGCACCAGTTAAGAAAATAATACATAGAAGAAAAATAGTACAAAGCAAATAGATGCAAAAGCAAGAACAATTGTGCAATTTGGCACTCACAAGACCGTTAAAAGCATTAAAGCACATAAATGATGGTGACAACGTGGAAATGATAGGTCATAAAGACGTTGTATAGTATTAAATGGTAAAATATGTCGGAAATCACGACAAACTGGTAGTACAAGGAAAAAATCACATGACGTATTTGGTAGTAAATCCACATTTATTTAACCATTCATCAACTTCGTTGGCGGATTGGAAAAGTTAGTTAAGGCATGAAGAGACATGCACAATTGGAAAGGAGGCACAAAAGTAGTCGAAGGTCACCAAGTGTAAATCATTGTTACTAAGAGCTGCATGCAAGAGAGAGAGAACCATAGCAAACCCGATCGAACCCGAGTGACTCAGAGCCGAACTACAACCACACCAGAACATCCACAAAGCATGTAAATGAACTTGTTGCAGAAAACAATGGCATCGCCAAAATTTGGAGCGCCATCAACAACGACACGAAAGCAATCGAAACGACCATCAGGTGCACCAAAGGTTGAGGAAATACCTGGAGCTTTGGATTCGACTTCACAAGTAAAATTCCACGAGGATTATATCCCATTGAGGAAATATAATGTGCCTCAAGTCAAAGTACCAACATATGGGAAATACCCGCTGGAAACATCACTAGTCCCACCTGGTGTAAGTATGTAAGGAGACATGTTAGTCAAGGTTTCTTCCCTCAATATTGCGGATCCCGATATCTCAGACAAGCAAAATTTTCTCGAGTTGGACAAGGAAAAGTACTTGTCCACTAAGAGCGTACCGGGCATAGGAACGATATTGCTGGAAACACAGATGTGGGAAACATGAATCGAGAAGTAGGGAATATTGAACCTACTGGAGATTCCACACTTTAGACACAAGCTGGAAATCAATGCCTGTGTTAAGTTACTACTCTACTGCGTCCATGGAGGGACATTGTGGCTTGACCCACCAGTGTCAATTGATACTGCATTGATTGCACGAATCATAGGGATACCGAAAGCAGGAGAGGATTCAACCACCTTGTTCAACAAATCAGGGAAGAGGACCCTATCAAAAGCAATGAATGAGAAGTTTCACACCTTTAGGGGGGAAAGTGGTTTGGATGTCACGAACATCAATGATGATAGTGTTCAGTTTGCAACAAAGGTTTTGGCTTGAAAATTGTTGTGCAAGTGTTGTAAGGATGAAGTACCAACTGCGGTGATCGCAACCGCAAAAATATGCTCTGAAGGGGTCCAAATGAACTAGGCCACCTTCTTAGTTAATCGATTTTTGACAAACTGTATTGAGGCCCAGGAGAGGGGTACAAAATTTCATTATGCATGGCTTTTGATTTTGATTGCACTGATAGGATGGTAGGAACCGAGCTATTATCAATGCATGGGAACAACCGGTATAGGTAATTTGGCCACGCGATATGCCAAATTATGGCATATGTCGAACAAATGGAGGAAACAAGACAATAATGTTACATTCTAAGCATACTTTGACTCAATTAGGTATATAATCGAACATACACCACACATCTCAGCGGAGACAATAGAAACCTACAAGGATATTGCACGATTCAAAGCAAGGATGCACCATATGTACGTGAAAGCAAAGAAGGACCGTGCATGCCAGTGGCTTCAAACCAACTATAGGTTGACTATAGAGAATTTCTCCATGATCGCTAATGATTGGGAGGATGGGTAGAAATATCCAGCAAAACAAATGAGCCACCCGAGATATGAAGAAGAACATGACAAGGGTGATGAAGAACTGGATGATGGGCAAGGGAATGACCATAACAATGGCACATGAAACACGCTTGGCCCATCAACAATAGAGGAACAATAGACAATCCCTATCGCAGGAATGAAACAAAAAGATAAGAGGAAGGAGCCAACAGGAGGTGCGCACAAGAAGACCAAAGCACACAAGGAATCCCCATTATATAATTTGACCAATGAAGACATTGACTGAATTGACTACCAAGTATGGGACGTCGCAGAGGAATTCATTGAGGAAGCAACGAGGAAACAAGAAGAGCAAAACCAGAAGGTGTAGGATCAGTTGGTAACACTACAATAGCTCTTGGAAGTAGCTAGAATAACAAAAAAGTGCATATCAGAGGGAGGAACGTCCACATTTTTGGTGTAGGAAGCAAAGATTGTTCATCCAGTCTTAACCAAGTTAGCAGTTGGGCACATAATGCTACAAATCAAGACACACATAATTGAGTTCCCTATGGAAGAACTACAAGAACAGATGAAGGTGCTAATCCATCTGAACATAGTGGTGTCACAAATGCCTATACACATATTACAAGGCTTGTAAATATGCATGTTGCATGAGATTAGGCTCCGAGGAGATGAAGCACACCGAGAATTGACAAAAGTATAGGATGAAAGGGATCAATTGCAACAAAAATATGAAAATGTTATACAACAAAAATTTCACTGGAAGGGCAAGTGGAAGGAGTAAGGAAGGAAAATAATGAGGTCGAGGAAAGGGCTAGGAAATCTCTAAAGGAAAAGGACGAAGCTGAGAGCATGGTGCATAAGACACAAGCAGTCGTCCATAAGTTGTACAAGGAAATGCCATAAGTCCCGATAGTAGTAGAGGATACTATGGAAGAGTAGGTATTGAATATTGGTGAAGTCATCAAAGGATTCTAATCGATGATTGAGTAAATACAATTGCGAAGTACGTTGGGAACACCACTTGAGGAACAAACAGGAAGAGAAAGAACGATGATGGCAGTCGTCGCCAACATCAAGATGTGGAAGAAGAATGCGCAAAACTCTGCGAGGAGAGCGTGGAAATATGGAAAGACTTGGTAGAAAATCCAGAGATGAAGGTTGTGGAGGCCAAATTAAGAAAAGCACAGGAAAAGGCCCATCAAGCTTCAGAGAGAATAAACACACTTCCACCAACTGAACGTATGAGATCCATTTTGGCATAGAGGTAGTCATACATGGAAGTTGAAAATATGAGGGATCAACAAAAGATCCTTCATCAACATTTAGGATCGCTACAGGAAGAAGAATTTAGGGTGATAGGTGAACTGGCCACTGCACAGGGTAAGGTGAAACAAGGAACCCATGAATAAAAAGAAAAACTTACAGCCTTGATTGCACAGGGGGTCGAAGAGATTGTGAAAATAGAGACAAAAATAATAAAGGTAGTTGAGGAAGCTAAGGAAGCCTCCAAAAATTTCATCCAAGGATGGAGGAGATACGCGCAACAGGACTAAGTGGCTCAAGATGAGCCACATGTGAGTGTAGGGGGCTTGTTGGACAAATTTTTTGAAAATAATATACATAAAAATACCAAGTATAGAGGATGTGCACAAAATAAGAAGGAAGACTCGGGGGTGCGCAGTTGAGGCACAATCAGGGGTATAGTGCGCAGATAGAGGAATAAAATAGAGGAATAAAGCAGAGAATAAAGCAGGAGAAGAAAGTGAGTGAAAAGGAAGGATGACAACCTGACATGCTAAAGATAGAAGGACACACAAAAGCAGGAAGAACAACAGTTAGAGTGCAAAAGCAACTTGCAGATGGAAAAAAAAGGTGGAAGCATCCTGAACAACAAGTTAACTTGAGTTATCATGTATTGCAATAGGGTTTTGGGATGAACAAAGTAGGGTTTTAAACCATTGAATTTATGTATAACTATGTAATGGGTTGGGAAAATAGGGGTTCTTCTGGAGCAGTACTGTGGAGCCTGTTCCAAGATATCGAGAATTCCCGTCAGTAATAAGAATGATAGGATATGCTAAGAAGGGAAGAGTCTATGTATGAATTCTAAGGAGATGATGCAGAGAGAGAGAAAGGCTTGCACTACAGAGTGGCTAGGCTAGGAGAAGGAGAAGATAACCTTGATGTATATTTGTAAGTGCAATATGCAAGCTTGAGACAATTACCAAAAACATAATAAAGAAGCCAACCATTATGGACCTAATCCAGAGTTGGGTGAACCACATTAAGTACTGTGTTGAATGTATTTTGTGTGATTGTTCATAGATTCTATCTGGATGCATATTAGATTAGATTTTTCTTATGTGTAATCATTGCACAATAGTTACGACTATTACAGTAATGGGTTTATGTTGTAATCTGGAATATAATGGTAATATGAATCTGAATTCACTAAGTAGCTAAAGAAGAAAAAAGACCGAACAACGCGCACATAACCAATAAGTAAGAATGAATAGAATGATTACCTCCCATTCCCTCACTACTGCAGAAAATTGGTTCTTGCAGTCCCAATAGATACCTTGGGTGAGACTTCATCTGCATGTAGATGATTCTGAAAGGGTTGGTGTCTGAAGGGTTTTGTTTTTCAAGATAGCTTGAACCTAGGGATTACAACCACACACAGTGCCAATAGGATGGGATAATTACCTTTGAGACAAAAATGTGTTTTGAAGCCAAAATGGTAAAATATATGTTATTATGAGGTAAAAGGATGGAAAATGGAAAGGTAAGTAATCAATACAAGGTTATGTAGACTGTGTTATCCCCAAATCCTAGGGATAACTAAGGAGATGATGTCTCGAGGCCCTCAAGTTGTAGACATGGAGTATCGAGATACAACTTGACCAATAGTGTTCACTTTCACAGATAGAGACCCACCTCACCACCACAGTTCCATGTTCATCATGACGATATCCACCACATAAAATGACTTTCGGAAGACATTGAATCTTGCTCCATGAGGTACAAGTTAGGTATTATGGTGAGTGTCATTTTAGTATTTGAGGCATTTGAGTTTATTTCATTTTAAACTTCTTTTGATTATGTAACATATGCTTTGACATTATTCTCTTTGCCATGTTTCACTTTGGTGGTTGACATTGCGCCCTAGTAAGTGGGTCACCCTTGGGGATATGTTTTCTACCGGGAGGTCCTCTTGACGAGTCATTGCGCCATTCCTGACCATACTTGTGACTTTCCACACTTCATCCCCTCATCTCCTTACCTTTTTGGATTTTTGGGTATACTGACCCAAGAAGGGGTTGTCCCTCATTTCATGGGAAGAAGGGGCTAAAGGCCTAGAGGTTTGTAGCTGACAAAAGATAAAATCCAATCATAAACTTTCTATATTCTCAACTAGGGATCCCCAGGACAATGAAATGTATCTCATAAGAAACTGATGGTACCCGTGAAAAATAACTAATATAAAATGTCAACTAAGGTGGAGCATGTTTGGGCACTATTTTTCATTCTTATGTAGAAGCCTTACACATGTTTCCAACTTGGGGAAGCATGATGTGACCAGGGTAGAGTCAAGGTGGACATTTTTTTCATGCTTAGGTAGAAGCCCCACCTTAGCTTCAACCTGTAAACATCTTAAAATAATAAAAGGCAATAGACAGGCTTGAAAAAAGGTTGCATTGAAAACCAAGGTGAAACACACCCTCTACAAAGGCACCCATAAATGAGACACTACAATACATTGCATGCCATGAACCCCATGCCCAAAAGATTTTTCCCCCATCCATGTCACTTCATCCACATGACTTAGAGAAAGGTCCCCTTGGGAAACACTCCTAAACTTGAGGTACGATTCACCCAATAGGTCACTTTGTCAACCCTCCCATACCTAAACCTGGAAAATTGCATAGGGTCTTTGAGCACTTGTTTATTTTGACGAGGTAGTTTGGATGTACATGCTTGAATGGATCTTTTATTGACTTGATTTACTCATCATGATTCATTTGAATTTATATCCTTTGAGGGTGTATTCATTGTCTTTGTAGGACCTAGTTGGTGGAAAGATTTGGAAGAATAAGCCTAGCTTGGGATTCCTTGGGGCTTGAATCCCACAAGTTGGATACCAGGGCCGACATGCTGGATGATGATGATTTCCTTTGGATGCATGAGATGACACCATGGAAGACCTAACCCAACCTATCACTAGCCCAACAAATTAATCTTGGGGTCAAAGCGCCATATAAAGAGGGCTTGATGTCACGTAAGGTTGAGGTTGTGGTGGTAGAGTTGCTACAAATTGACACTTGGCACGATTTGGTGGGAGATGACTTGAGGAGGCTATAACATATGAGAGGGAGGCTCTAGAAGCCCCAACAATCTCAACCTTCTACTCCAACAACTTTCTCAAGGGGTCAAGACGTCACCCTTAGAGGGATGACATCACCTTAGGGTTTCTATTGTGCATATTTTAAAAAGTTAAATTGAATTTTATAATGTAAAGGGAAAAAGTAAGGGTTGTTGTCCCCTTACTTTATGGTTTACCCTAATTTTTGTGGGAAAACTCTTATTAGAGGTTTTTGTATAAATAGAGATCATTTCTATCTCATTTGATCATAGCTCTCCCATTGTGACAAGACTACAGTGGATGAAATTTACGCCCTCCTTGGAAAATTCTCTCTATATATCTTGGTTACATTATCTTGTTATGGTTTATCTTATGCTATTGGATGGATGGATGACGTGCTATTTCTCTTGGAGGTTTGTTCTTTCTTTATGGTGGATTTTTCTCAGTGAATTAGGGTTTCATCTTGTTAATGCTTCAACTAAGTAAGGATTTCATGTTCATTTCTCTCTTTTCTTGGTTGTAAGGTTAATGTGATGATATCTTGGTGAGTATAAGGGAATACAACCCCCTCCAAGTCCATTATAATTGTTTGGAATAATATATTGTGCAAAGGATACTAGGAGTAAAAGGGCTTACACTCTCCTAGGTTCTCCTTATTGGTTAGGGTTTTCCTTGGGGAGTAAAAGGGCTTGTAACCCCAAGGAATTAACTCATCCAATTTGTTTAATAAAGAGACTCCATTTTTCCAATAGAAAGGAACTAGTATTCATGCATTGGAGAAATAAATTATTGCATTGGTAATCGTGAAAATTTGAGATATTGAAATTGTTTTAAGTGGAAATTAAACTACATGCTATACATGTCTCTAAGCCACTAGGGAATCTCATTTGGCCAAGAAATTCTTATTGTTGTTGCAAATTTAATCTACATCCATTACAATTGCATAAAACTCATCATAACTTTTGATTTTAGTCTCTTATCAACCGTCAAAATTTGATAAGAGTTTGCCAAGATAATCTACTAGCCCTAGCACATCTTTTGGGTGGATTCTTTGCAAGTTTTGATGGATGTTTTTTCTGCTGTAACAAATTGTTTGTTATGGCCATAAGGATGAAAATATATCTCTGCAATAATCATCTATAACAACCCTACATCTGATTCTAAATTCTATGCTTTTATACTTGAGTTGTACTTGTTTTTACTAGTTTATCTCTTGCATCATTTGTTAGACTCTTAGCATATTGTTTAGCTTCTCTAATAATCATCTCATTGCTGATATATATATCTTTGTTGACCGCTGAAAATAGGGACAACAATATTAACCTTCTTGTCCAATTCACATCTAGCTTGTATACTTGGCTATTCTTGTGTCTCAGGTAGGTACAATCACTTTTTACAGGTACTCAAAGACTTGGAAACCCTAAATTACACTCGAGACTCATTACCAAGCCTTATTCCACTTAGAAACTTGAAATATATGGGAATCCATTCATAAGTATCACTTTCCATCTCATTTCCCCCTAGGGTCACTCGATATTCCCCCCTTGAGGTGATCAGTTCACCTTTAAAGTGACAAGAATACCTATTTGAGGTGACGATGGGTAGGTGTTGTCATAGTTGTCTCCATATTGTGGTTGGGTTGGTATTTTCCCAACTTCCAACCTATGTGATAATAAACTATACCAAATTCATCAAAACAAGGACTCTGCATCTCCCCCATGTCTGAGGAGTTGCATGTCCTCATGAAAAGTTGGACCTCCAGTCACCCTTCAAAAATGATTCCAAAATTGTTGATACTTCAACAAGTCTTATGTTAGGCATCGACGACCGCATGAGTAGATACATTGAGTTCAGAAGTCCCTAGCTACAGTCCTTCAAGTATGGTCTTGAGCCTTGGATTCCATAAGCGAAGTTTCTTGGCCTGCCTATACCATCGTTGAGCCTTTCTTAGCGAATTCTTGTTTTCCTTTTTCAACTGGGAAATATCTTCTTGGAATTTGACACTAGATTCCTTCAACAATATATTTTTGTTTTTAATGTACTCATTTACGACTATCATCTCCCTGATTTTTCTCTTCATTCTACCAATCCTCTTGGCCTTGGCCGTTGAGTTGTCTACACTAATTAATTCATCCATTGACCGTTCTCCTAGGATTTCATTTACTGGTAAACTACCCAATTGGATTTCCTCAACAATTTTTGTGATCTCACTGTCACCATGAAATTCATTATGCTCTCTAGACTGCTCGCACACAATTATCATTTCACCAAGAATCTTTGAATGCTTTTTCTTGGGAGGGGTCTCGAGCATTACCTCTTTCTATGTTGTTCTTATAGGTTGACTTAATTCTCTAGTGAGTCTGGCGGCTTGTCTCCTTGTCATCCTTGGTGGAGTAGGTATTACAAAAACTCCCATGCTTCTCTGTTCTTTTGTCTTCTTTAAGATCGATATAACCTGAAAGTCTTTATCCCCTTCCTTGAACTCGAGGTTGGCTTCATGATATTCATTCATGCCCGAATCCTTTTTTGCTTCCTCAGGTTCCTCTTTAGGTTCCTCATCTTCTTCACATTCTTATTTGTCCTCCTCAAACTTCTCTTCGTCCCCTTCAAGCTTCTCTTCGACCTCTTCACAGTTTGTCCCTGCTTCCTCAGGATCAAATTCCTTTTCTTCTTTTTGAACTTCCCCAAACTGGTTGCGGGCTAGGAAATTCTCCTAGGTGTCATTTTTCTTCTTGAGCTCCTAAAAAACTATTAGTTTCACAAGGACGCGATGATCCAAGTTTCACTCCATTGTTCTAGTGTAGACTTTTGTCTGTGTCGTGCCTGTCATCTTGGTCAACAAATTCTATAAAAATTAGGGAAATTTAAGCTTTTGTCCCTTAAAGTGCAGTAGGATCCTGATATGTTAAAGGAAGGTCAAAATAAAGTGACCCTTGCATGTAATATACTTCAGTAGCATAATCAATAGGCTTCTATATATCCTTTTCAATAGGAATCATGTTTTCCAATTAGACCACTCTGTCTTCATGCTAGTTGGCTTCAGGAACGAATCCCAGCTTGATTTCTCTACTTGCCTTCTTTTGAACCAACATTCACCATCTTGAGGGAGCTCTATTGCCTACACAATGTATTCTTCTGAGACCATGAGCTCCAAATCCCCAACAATTTTCTTGCTTCAATCAAACCCTAATGCAAATGCCTTGGTAACTTTCGGGTTGTGCCCATTGTATTTAAGGAAGAAAGGCAACCAACCTGCTTTCTCTATTTTCCTCCTACATTTTGGGTAGGATTCCAGTAGCTCGACCCCATCTAGTTCAATTCAGAGTGCGCTCTTCATCCTTCCTCACAATGAGAGATGCAGGGTTTTGTTTGACGATATTCGGCTTAGCCTACAGAGGGAGGAGGGTTCACGATATATTGGAAGATGAGGTCGAAATGAGAGTTGATGGTAAATTGTGATCATGAGGATTTAATCATCATGATCTGATTTAATAGTTCACGTAGGGTAATGATCAACACAATATATTTGAAATGATGGTGATTCGTGCATCCAACGATGGAGGATTATGCAATGGTTCCAAATCAAGGTAATGGATCATAGTTGGTGCATTTATATTCAAAGGTTGCCACAATATTATAATTTTCAAATTTAATGAACAAAATAAATCTTTAATAACTTACCCAAGCTTCGATTACCTGGAATTACCTTATTGTTTGGTTGAATAAGCGTTGTTGAACCATACCTCTTATGAAAGTTCTGATTTATGTGTTCTAATGCAAGGATTTTTTTCTATATTGAGTTTTATAAGAATACTTTGCGTCATGGATTTCTTATAGGAAAGTGTGGGCCTGCATATAATTCTGGTAGCAATCCATCTGTACTCATGGCGTCACATTGTTCCTATGCTAGAATAGAGATCCCTTGTCCTTCATAAACCAAAATGACACAACATCTGTGAGAATCTGAACCGTTGTATGTAACAATTCTAATAATAAATGATTTTGGATATGGAACAAGAACATGAACAACTACTATTGGAACTTGAAGACTGAATGATGCATGCTTGCTTTGGCTGAACTGCTACAAAATCTTCTTCCTTACCCACTTTTGTACATTTCTCTCCATGTGAATAAATTTCTTCAAGTCGAACATGGAGGGGAATCGTTGGATTACCAACCATTATTGAATGTCGTTAACCAATGCGAGATAGCTCACCAATAATGTCAATGAACATCAAGGTAATTCAATGCACCCTTTCAAGTACAAATGAATGTGTTGAATTCAAGTAACTTGTAGGAACTGGAAGTCAGGGGGAATTGATGTATCTCCAATGTTGTCAGTGATAGAATTTGTTGTTAAGGAATACATATCCCAAGGCATTGTCAAAATCTCTAATCTTGGAGCCCAGATAAGGAGTTGAAGTTGATGGGATGAGATTGTTGGAAGGAGAGCCTTAATGAATCCCCCATCATCCAATGTGAGAACCATAAAATGGTTGAATAATTTGGAAGAAAAATGAATCGTCATAAGATACAATTTTATTTGGGAACCTTACCAACTAGAATCCCAGTTTTCAAGTAAGGTTTTGACCCAACTGCCCTAGAATTCCTAGTTTTCACAACTGAGCATGATTTTTTCTTCACTTTTTATTGTTGTTTTTATTTTATTTTTTGTTTTATTGAAAATGGGAGAACTAATAAGAGGAAGGTGTTGGGGAAGCCCCTCACCTACCATCTGCAATTCAACTTGCTCCATGATGTCCTTGACAAACTCCTCCTTACATTTGGGATTTTGATATAACTTGAGCATGTTCCCATTAACTAAGATAGAGACCTTTTCATCATCCATAATTTGAATCTTAGCATATCCATTATCGAATATGGCTTCAATCTCGTAGGGTACAAGCCAACGACTGTTAAAATTCCCCTTGAAGTCCTTGAATCTAGATTCGAACAAAAGTGCCCAGTCACCTACCTTGAACCTTTTCTTCTTAATGAATTTTTTTTTCCACTTTTCCCTCTGCTACTGGATGAGATCGATATGTTGGAAAGATTCCTGATGCATTTCGTCCAACTCATTGAGTTGAACAATTATTTCCTTCTATGCCTCAATCAAGTCCATCCCTAATTCTCCTATCATTCAAAATGTTTTGATCTAAAATTCTATGGGAAGAACATGTTTCCCATATACTAACTCATATGGGGAAAAACCAATAGTACTCCTTCCATGTTGTCCTCTAATCCCATAAGACTTTTGGAAGTCTGTTTGCCCAATCCTTCTTGTGTAGTTGAATTTTCTTTGTCAGAATTCCTTCCAAAACCTTATTTGTAGAATCCATCGTCTCATTGGCCCGTGGGTGATATGGGGAAGATTTATTATGCTTAATGAGATACTTTTGAGTAATTGCTTGTACCAACTTGGATGTAAATTTATTTCCTTGATCAGTAACAATTTCTCTGGGTACCTCGAAACGAGTAATAATATCTTCAAACAGGAAATCCACTACTGTTCTTTCTGTTGCTTTGAATAAAGCCTTTCCTTCCACCCATTTTGTAACATAATTAGTGTAGACTAAAATGTACTTCCTACCCTTGGATGGGGGGTTTATTAGCCCTATGAATTCCAAGGTCCATTTTTCAAAGGTTCCTATAAGGAATTGTGGCTGAAGAGACATATCATTTGATTGAACTGGATGAGCCATCCTTTGGCCGCTGCCACATCCCTGGATATTATTCTTGACATCTCGAAAGAGAGTAGGACAAAAGTATCTTGAATGGAGGATCTTGTAAGTTGTCCTTGCAAATTGCCCCCCTGCAAGGCTCATCATGACATGCTTTGAGGATGTTGAAAATCTCATCCTCTCTCACACATATGTGAATAATCATATTGGGACCAGTGTAAAAGAGATTCCATTTAATCCAGGAGTATGGAGCACTCATTTTAACAATCCTTATCTTTTCCTTGGGTGATGAGTTTGGTGGAAACTTTCCTGTAGTAAGATAATTGGATATGTCTTAAAACCATGATGAATTAGTAGATATAGAAAATAGATTTTCATACAGAAAATTGTCATCAACATGAATATTCTCACCTTTATTATCAAGCCTAGAGAGGAAGTTTGCTACTTGATTTTCCTTATTTGGCCGATCCACAATGGTGATGTTGATTCCTGCAACAACAAAAAACATCCAATGATCCTTCCATTTGTAATAGGTTTATTCATCAAGTACCTGATGGTAGAGTGGTCATTATGAATAAAGACTTCATACCCTGTGATGTAATGCCTAAATTTATTAATTGCATAAACCACTGCAAGGAACTCTTTTTTAGTCAAAGTGTAATTTAATTCAACTAGGGATAGATTCTTGTTTATAAAATAAATAACATAAGTTAAGATATTTTCCTTTTGAACCAATACAACTCTTATGGTTGAATCTGATGCATCGATCGAGATATGGAATGGGAGGTTCCAGTTTGGTCCTCTCAATACCAGGGCTATGGAGAGATTTTCCTTGAGTATATCAAAGGCACATTGGTCTTCTTTGTCCCAATAGAATTCAACATCTTTCATAATAAATTTGAATAGGGGCAGGGCTATTTTCGTAAAATTTTCTACAAACCATCAATAGTAGACTACATGACCTAGGAAGCTTCAGACTCCCTTTTTATTAGTTGGAGGTAGTATTTTGACAATTACTTCTATTTTAGCTAGATCTAATTTTATTCTTGCAGCTTACACATGGTGACCTAATATGATTCCTCCAGTCGTTATCATAAAACATTTATAGTTTCTTAATGCGAGATTTGTCTCTGTACATCTAGTCAAAAAAATTTCAATATTGATTAGAGATTCATCAAATTAATCACCTATCACAATAAAGTCATCTATATATACTTCCATACAATCATGTAGCAAATCATAAAAAATGCCAATTATCCCTCGTTGAAATGTGGTTGGTGCATTTCAAAAACCAAAGGGTATTACCTTGTAGGCATATATCCCCCAAGGACATGTAAACATTGTCTTGTCCTTGTATTTCATAGCAATCTGGATCTGGGTATATCCGTTGAACCCATCTAGAAAATATAAGTATTTTTTTCCAACTAGTGTGTCCAAGACCTGGTTAATAAAAGGTAGGGGGAAATAATCTTTTAGGGTGGCCTTGTTTAATTCCATATAGTCTATGCATACCCGCCATTTCCCATTCTTTTTAGGAACACTCACTAATGGCGACACCCACTGGCTGTCGGAGATGAGATAAATGAAACAAACATTCAAGAGTTTATGTAGTTTGGCCTTCACTATTTCCCTCAAGATTGGATTCATTATTCTTTGTGGTTGTTTGATAGGGATGGCATATTTATGGATATAGATGTGATGGATGCATGATTCTGGGTGAATTCCTTTCATATCAGTATATTCCCATGCAAAGGTATCTGATTTTTTTTTTAAAACTAGATTAATTTCCATTCTTGTGTATTGTCTAAGGCATAATTTGCGTTCAATGTTTTCTCAGGAAAAATTTCAACAGTCTTATAATCAGATTCAAAAATTGAGTGTACATGAAATACTGATGAAAAGACAGAGGATAGTTACTCTTCAGTGCAATTCTCTTGAAACTTTTGTTCAAGAAGATTGTCAATAGAAGTTTGAATGTGAGATGATGACTGCACCCCAAAATACCGCGAGAGATCTAGATTAGTGATGAAATGATTAATCATATTCTCATTAGTATTTTCCTTAAGGCTCATGGATTTTCAATAGTAAGAATAGGTTGAATAATTTAATCATTGTGGTCTTCATCAATCCATTGTGTGCATTCAAGTTTTGATGTTGGTCTATCTGGTGGGTATAGGGTAATTTGTTTGGTCTTAGTGAAATGTGTAATTGTCATATTACATGACCTAAAACCGATGAAAGCATTAGCTATGGCCAGCTACAGTCTCCTGAGGATCAAGGAGTGCCCACCTAGATTGGTTTTGGGTTGTATGATATAGAAATTTGTTGGGTACTCCCATGAGTCCAGCGAGACAATCACATCTTTTAAAATACCATCTGGCTTAAGTTTAGATTGATCATCCAATTCAAACACAATGGGTGTAGGGAGGAGATTATAAAGTCTAAATTGATTTAGTGTTTCTAATGTCATTAAGTTTATGGTTGCACCCAAGTTGATTAGGGTGTTTGTAATGGGAGTCTTATTAATAAAGTTTGTGACTACAGGGTTCGTGGGGTCCACATATTTTTCTGCAATGATTTAAGTGGAGATGAGACTCAACAATTTCCCTACGACTTGGATGGTTGGGGGGTCATTTTTTCATCTACCGGGATTTTTAATGCATAAGTCTCTAACTGTTTTAGTGTATATGGGGATTTCCTTGATTTCTTGTAGCAAGGGTATCTTAATACAAATATTCTTCAGTTCTGACACCAAATTGAACTCAGAAGGTATAATTGGTTTTTCTAGTGCCAACCTCTCTGGAATAGGAGGTTGATCAGATTGTAATAATTGTTTCTTCTAAGGACCAGTTTGTGGGGTCGTTTGAACTTGAGACTGAATATGATATTGAGATGGAGTTTAAAAATTTTCAGATTGGATAGGTGTCTCTTATTCTTCATTTTATTGGAAAATTATTGAGGGTTTTGGGTTAATAACTTTCCTCGACCTTAGGAAAATTTATTGCAGTGATACATGTGTGATAACATATGTGGGAAAGGTTTGAAGGTCAATTCCATACATGACTTGAACTTGCTTATTATTATTAGGATTTGGGATAGGATGGGCAAGAATTTGGGTTGGATGTGGAGGGTTTTGAGGAGCTAGTAATTAAGGTTACTATGGTTGATTGATTTTTTATTGAGGAGCCTTTGAGGGGTATGTATATGGTGGTGGTGCATGATAAGGAAAAGTGGTCGTTACATCATAAGATGGACCACACCAACCTTGCTGCCAATTCTGTTGTGTACTAGGATGAGGTGGCCAATGCTGCCATGGCATAGAAATGTTCCACGCCCGATTATGAGAATAAGGAAATTGAGATGCAAATTTTTGAGCCATACATGGAGGTCTTTTCCATGGTTTTTATGGTGCCATCACATATAGTAAACTTGGGGCTCCTTCCTCTCCATGATATATTTCCTTGATTCTTGGTAAGAAAGGACAATCCTTGGTGGCATGGGATTCCTCGCAAATTCCACAAATTTCAACATTTTCCAGTGGGAATTCTTTCCAAGGGTGTTTCTCTCGGCACATAGGACATAATATAGACATATATTTTTCTGATGATTCCTTCTTCTTAACCTGCAAAACATCCAATTGTGAACTTAAAGAGCTAAGAGTATCAATTTTAAAATTTTCAAACATGCTACCAATTTCATCCTTTGTGACCCCCATTATTGCAAAAGATTTTGTGAACCTGGAAGTGGAATCTATGGAGCTTCTACTAGCCTTGGAGTTTCTCCTTGAATATCGACTGCATAAATCATAGATCTCATCATACGACAACTGGAAAACATCCCCTAATCCCATAACATTGACAAATTCTAAACACCCGTACCTTATGCCTCTTAGAATAATTTTTCTCATTGGTTCCTTGCTCAACTGACTTTGTTTTGATCTTTGAAGATTATACTAAAATCACTCCACATATTCTTCCAAAATTTCATCCTCCTTCTGCATCATTTTGAAGATTTCTTCTCTGGGTTCTCTTCCCTTACAATAGTCTTGATATTTCTTCAAAAATGATTTCTTCATCTCGTCCCAAGTTCGAATGCTATCCCCATCGAGGCCCATAAACCATCAGAGGGTTGCACCCTTCAGGGTGGAAGGAAACAATTTTAACTTCTGGGCAGTCGTAGAGTAATCATAGATTCTACAAAGTACATCAAACTCAAATAATAATGCATCCGGGTCTTCGCTAGCCAAACCATGAAAATTTGGTAGAGAAGATGGGGGGGTGTTCTTCATTTGTGTTGTTCCACCAAGATCGTTGATGGAGAACTCAAAAGTGATTGTCTCCTCAAGGTTGTTGCATTTTAATTCTTCGTCTTCCATCTCGTACCATAGAATGAAATGTTGTTCTTATGCTACAAACGCTTCATAGGTCGTTGCTGCTATTTTTGGGTCTTGAATAGGATTGGTTTGGAATTTGATGTCAAGATACCCTTCAACAGTAGGTGTAAGGATTGTTTTTGTTGTGGGAATCTCTTCCTTCACTGGTTCAAGTATGGGAACTCTCTTAGGTCCCTCAGCTCTTATTCCTGAAGTTCCTCCTCTATCCTTTCCTGCCAAGGGGTTAGTAGAGTGGGTTTCACTTGCAACACCACTAGATGGGGTGATAGGCTTGGG
The DNA here is from genome assembly GCA_009831015.1 of Picea engelmannii. Lineage (NCBI taxonomy): Eukaryota > Viridiplantae > Streptophyta > Pinopsida > Pinales > Pinaceae > Picea > Picea engelmannii. The sequence goes on from ML782196.1 coordinate 381,893, forward strand.
TTTATTTTGAGGATTTTTATCTCTAGTTCCCTCAGGCTTATTCATACAGTCTTTATCATTCTAAAAATTAAAACTACCAAAAGTTCCAACATGACAAGAGCTCTTGGAGACTCACTAGAGTATTCTGCATAGGCTTTCACCTCCCATCTTACTGTTCCACCTTTCGAGTCGAAATTTTTTGGTCGTGCAAAAACTAAAAGAAAACAATTGCACACCCTCTTTAGATTAGATCCTTCAACGCTTCCCCGACAATGGTGCCAAAATGTCAGGCAGATTATATAGTAGTAATTTGGTACATTAATTATCAATCCAGGTTTGTAGAATTACGAAGCACTAGGCACAATATATGTAGAACAAATATCAAAGGCACACCATTCCAATAAGCTATGAAATAAACAAAAACTAGTTTCTCATATAACAATGGATATTCTAAGGTAGAATTGGAGGTTGGATATGGATTTCTATACCCAATAGTACTTTGTTGGATCCACTGTGTCAGTTATATTGACAACCATTTAACTAAAACAAAAGCAATAGAATCAAAACTAATACATGTGATCAAGGTATCTATCATGGGAAGTTGTCGATCAATGAAGAATGACAATAATCAATTGCATAAATTTGCAGCTCTTGACAATTCTTCTCAAAGAATCAACGATTAAATTGTCAAATAATCAAGCATGAACTCCTATTCTCACAAGCATCATTTGAACTACATGCATGAAATACAATTGCAACATTAATTAATTAACCTCACTACAAAATTCTATTAAACTGTCTATTGGAATCAAACTTAATGAATTGGTACTTGTAACGAAATTACGATTAATTCTAATGTAGAAAATAAATAAAACAAACTAGGGCATTACTTATGAGATGAAGGGGGCCCTGCCTTCCCTCATAATTATGCCTGATATACACTTACACACTCAGAAACTCAACAATTGAATATGCATAAACCAATCTTTATATCCAGAATTAACAGAGTATATAGGTATATGCTGAACAAAGTTTGATCTGCTTCTTCTTAATATCATAATCAATCTATCAATCCATATGTTTGGGCACCAATTCCTTTGATATTTATACAATGATATTCAAATTAAAAACTAACAGTTCTTAAACTTCCAATCACGTACAATCTAGTAAGGATAGTCGGGACATTACAACATTAGCTCAGACAAATTAGTTGGACAACATAATTTCATAATAAGTTATTTTGTTACGATTTCATGACTGAAGGAATGAAATCGTATCAAACTTGTGTGCGCTACAGGGATTGGTTGGATCATTGACCAGCAATAGTTTGTTTGTTGTTGTAGTGTTGGCCAAATTGGTTGTTGATGTACATGTGTATGTGATTCTCTACAGAACCCATATCTTCGAATCAGCTGGAACGAGTGGAAAATATCTTAATTGTTGAGGCAACTACAAGACTTGTTAATCAAACTACAGGAACATTCCGATAACTTCATCAACTTGAGAAATTGAATATATTTAATTCATTAAACAAGGAAAAATGAAATACTTAGGCTAGGATAATTATCTTTGAGCCAAAAATGTGTTTTGAAGCCAAAATGGTAAAATATATGTTATTATGAGGTAATATGATGGCAAATGGCAAAGTAAGTAATCAAGACAAGGTTCTGTAGACTGTACCAAATTCATCAAAACAAGGACCCTACATATAGAAATCCATCTCCAACTCTAGATTGACACTCTTTTTTCTATATTATCATAAAGTCAATGCTAGTGTTTCACCCTATAGTAATTAGGATTTAACACAAAACCTAAATATTTCATTCCATTGTCAAATATAGATTCTTTGAATAGTAGAATTTGTATGATCCTTTGTTCTTTCTCATTTGCTAGGTTATTGAAGAGATTTTTTGATTTAACTATTTACTTCCATCCCCATTGCCCTAAAGTATTGTTCTCATATGCCCTTGTATCTTTCAATGTTTCTCATTGTACCCAATCCAAATAGAATTACATCATCAACAAATAATAAGTGGGATAGTGCTATAGATCTACCAATTTTTATTCCTTTAATAGACCCTTCTCTTTTGCTTTATTTTATTGCCCTAATTAAGCTTTCAGTGACTAGGAGAAAGAGAAAATGTGACATTTGACAACCTTGCCTTAGTCCTATGGATGGATAGAGGAAATCAAATGCCAATTTATGTATTAGTACAACAAAGGAGATTGAAAACACAAATCTCATAATCTAATTTACCATTTGAAGACACATTTCAATGTGAATCAACATTAGTCTCAATCACAACTAGGTTACCCTATCATAGGTTTTTGATAGGTCCACTTTATGGACCATTGTTGGGATATTTTGTCTCTTTATGGAATGAAATCCCTCTCGTGCCACCATTACTACATGAATCTATATGTTGAATAGTAATATAAGCTATTCTTGTGATATGGAGTCTAAAAAATCCTTTTAACCTTGAAGCAATGACCTTAACTATTATTTGTATATTGTATTACATAGAAAGATTGGCCAGTAATCCTCAAAACCTTAAAGATTGTTGTTCTTTGGAATCCATGCTACAAAAGTTGAGTTTATTGATCGGCTTAGCACTCTACATGCATTTTTTATTCCTTTGCTACCGTCAAAACTTGCCATATTCCACAAGTTCATAAAATATTAGGTAGAATTCCACAATTCATCCATCTGGATCATGAATTTTGGACGTCTGAAAAGATTCTAGAACAACATTAAGTTCCTCTTTAACATTTCTGCTATGATTTCCTCATTTTGTTCATGGTCCAAGAATCATGGGAAAAAGGTCATTTTGATGATTTCCTCAATCTTTGATCTATGTGTCTCCTTATATATTGTTTTGAAATGTTCTACCCCCAATTATACAATATCTTGGAATTTTCTAACCTTCATCCCATCCTCGTTATTTTATATCCCATATGGTGTTTATATTTTCCATGTGCTTTGCATAGTTTTAAAATAACTTTGTGTTCTCATTCCCTTCCACTATTCAAGTTTCTCTACTTTTCATTCTTCGTTTAGTGTATTTTCACTCCAACAATTTTCTCTTCTTTTCCTCCAAGGATTTTAGAACCCTTTTTTCCTCTTCATAAAAAATTTCACTATTATTAGAGATGAGGAGTACCTATTTTCTCTTCAACCTCCTCTAAGTCTTTTTGAGAATTTTGAAAGTTTAATATTTCTAAATCTCTTATGACCTTCTTTACATTCTTCAAAATTTATAAAAATTGAAACATACCAGAATTTCCATATGTCAAATTATACATATTTCAATTTTGAATGACCAACATCCGAAAGTCCTCATTTTCCATCCATTTAGGATTGAATTTAAATGGACCCAAAGGTTTTTCCTCATCCCTCTCTATCTGCAGCAATATTGGGAGGTAATATGAATATCCCCCCTTTCTAACCCATGAGTTAATTTGATATTCCTCCTCCATTACCCTTTCTACTACCATAAACCAGTCTAATGTTTTGGAAACCCCATCGGTTCCCACTCTAAAGTTCCTCTAGGTCAAACTAGCTTTATTAGCTCAAAATCACAAGTATTGAATCTTCATACAAATGGATACAATAATACGACAGTAGATCCGCCCTTGCATTGATACCCCAAACTTCCCCCTTCTCTTTGTTAGGTTAAATTCCCCCCCAATAATTACATTATATTAATTAAGGATGCTTAGTGAAGCTAGGGTATCCCAAAAGGCCTTTCTCTCCTCACAAGGCTTATATATATTAAGAATTAAAAAGGATTTCCCTAATTCCATTGGACACAACTCAGTCAATGCACCTGTGATCAAAGTAGATGAATTTATGATATTAAATAAGGAGTTATAACCTATTACTAACCCCCCTAATTTTTATTGGAGTTTAGAGTAACAAAATGTCAATATTTTAGGAAGGCTGTGAGGATTCATTTCTCTTTATCCTCTCACACAAAGTTTCTTGTATCAAAATCACATATGGCTTAAACTAAGCCATCATATGTTTGAGGGATATTTTTTTTGTGAGAGCCCCCATCCCTATTGCATTTAGAGAGAGAATGATCATGATTTGATTTTCCGTGAGGTTTTCCCTCCTCTAAGCCCCCCCTTAATGGTTTGTTATTTTCCTTCAATAATTTCTTTCTATAATTTTTTTCCTAATGACATGAAATATTTTCTACCTACTTTGTTAGGATACACAAGATCTAATGTCAACCCCCCCAAACTTTCTTCTTCTCCTGAGATATGTTCTCCTTTCTAGGGTCTTAAGGAATATATAGGGGTTTTGGATTTCCTATCACCCTTGCATGGATTTTCACTATGATTAGGAGGAATATCACCTAAATCTCTTCTCTCCAATATCTTCAACTTACTAATCATGGTTATTTTCAAAAAATTAGGGGATAACCTTGAGGATTGGCTCATTTGGCTTCTAGAGACTAAGGGGATAGGGGTATTTTCCTTATATTTTTGGGCTCAATGAGATCAATGGAATTGTATTCTTTGAATTTTTACTATTGATAGAGAGAGGAGGAGGATTAATATCCATTTTCATACCTTTTGAAGTTGCTTCCAATGCAAAGATATGCTCCTTGCAAACAACTTTGATATATTTAGAGCCATATACCTCTTATTTATATGTAGTGATTTTTGGATCACTTTAGCTTCAGATGGATCCATGGCTTGGAATTTATCCATTATAAACCTTCCTTCTAGAACCCTTATTACCTTTTCCATGTAATCCATAGTTTGGTTCTTATATAGTTCTTTGTTGATAATAGGGATTTCCTTAGGATTCTTGTCTCCCTTTATTTTTTCCACCTTTATCCATTCTCATATCCTTATAAGGTGAGAAAAATCCATCACCAAGTGTCCATGCTCATGACATATTAAACATTGCAATGGAATTTTCCAATAAATAAAAAAATTGAATATATTTCCAAGTATCCCATTCAAATTCAACTACTTTTGAAAGCCCTTCCCTCAAGTCAATTTTTAACAACATTTTCGCTATAAAAATCCAATCATTCTTCCAAATACCTCCAAGATTGATTTATTCTAGAATTCTATTGGTAGCCATGGTAATTTTACCCAAATAAGTTGCATGGAACTTTTTTCCAACCTAGGATCAAACACAACGACCACCTTCTCAACATCAATAACATCGAACCCCAATCCCATTTCCCTTCCAAAATGCTCTTAGAATCTTCTTCCAATTGGAATTAAAAATCCAACCATCCTATAATAAGAACATGGAATCGACATGTATAGCTCATCGTTCTATTCCAAACCTTGTCAATCCATCAAGATATAGATTTATTTGATACCTCCATTCCAAAAAAAATACCAGTCAAATCATTCCTACATATTAACATTACAACCTCCATTGTTACTTCTTCACCAACACCAGTTTAATCTTATCCTTCTTTACCTTAACACATTTCTTCTTCCTTCCAAGAGACTTCACCTATGAAGTCTTCACGTCTTCATTTTCAAATGGAGCCATACCTCATTCAACTATATTTGATACACTTAAAGCTCCAAGCCCTAATCCATTATTCAAACTAGTCCTTCCTTGTTTCTTAGCTCCTCCCTTTACTTTTGGTTCCAGGAATAAATAAAAGGATATATAACCAGGCCTATTCACCATAGGTGTGAACCCTATGACATTCTTTTATTCCCTTGAATGCATATTTGATGGAAATCGATCTTTGCTTGTCGAAGGATGTCCATTGTTAGAACCCATACTCTCTTGGACATTAATCTGTAGGGTTTTTTGGGTTCCTAATCCCTTGGTCTTGTTTCCTAGGCCAATGGTGGTGATGTGGGAGTATCTTTGGCCTCAAGAAATCCACATCAACCAAAAACATTTCAAATTCAAGTTGATAAATTGTAAGGTGAGATAAGTGTTGCAACTCCAAATGTTGTAACACCTGTTGCTATAATACATTGTTGTAACACAATGCTATAACACATTGTTGTGACACAATGTTATAACACGTTGTTGTAACATATTGTTGTAACATGTTGCTATAACACAGTCTTGTAACACGTTGCTACAACATCGTGCTATAATTCTAGTTGTTGCAACATCGTGCTATAATTCTAGTTGTTGCAAAACTATGTTGAAATGCTAGTTACTACAACACCGTGTTGAAATACCAGTTGCTACAACACCATGCTAAAATTCCAGTTGTTGCGACATTGTGCTGCAACTCCTATTTTTGAAATACCAATGAAGTTTTATGACTCTAGGGGTGTGTGAATTCCATTATAGTGACGTGGGTTATGTTGTGGCATACTACACATATTTTGGGCGAATTTTTTGGAATTTGGTGGACAAATTAAAGAGGAAGTCAGTTGGATGGAAAATGGTTGAGAAGTTGGACCATTGTAACTGCCTAGATTCCAAATTATAATTGGTAGGGAAGAAAAAGAAAGAGATGATTAAGAAGTGAAAGAAAATAAAATTGTTCATCTTCCAAGAAAAGATGGGAGACAAGGTAAACAAAAAAACATGTTTTTTCGGTTCGGTTAGGGGCAGAAAAAGAAGAGAGGAAAGGGAACAAAAGAATGGACGTATGTAGAAAAGAACAGAGCAGAGGAAGGAACACTAGTTTTAGTTGGACAATGTGGAACAACAAGCAGGATTTCCAATCATGGAGTCTGAATGAACATTGTGCCAGATTTTGGTTGAAAAAGTAATTAGATTGTGGAAGACAATTTTATGTCTGGCTAATATGTAAATATGAGTCTCTATTTAATGGTATTCTTTATTTTGTTCCATTTTTCGTGACTATAATTTCTCTTGGAATTATTTAAGTTGTTAAATTTTTGTTAATATTGTTAATTGTTAGTTTTGCACCCTATGGGTAGAAACCTGTTCATGTAGGTGATTTAGTACATGATTGAGGGTGACTACATCAAGTGGTACCATAGTTGGTTTAGCTCCTAAGTTGTGGGAAACAATGCTCGGAAGTAAGTCCTGTCAATGTTAGTCCGAGTGAGGGATGCAAGACAAGTTGTAAGGATGCCTCTACAAAGAGCAGGAGCAACACGAGAAGGTGCTAGAAACAAAGAATTAGAGGAATTGCGGAGGATGATAGAAGAGCTAGAAAACAAAAGGCTTGGAGATGTTGAAACATATTTAGAGTCTGAGAATGAGCATGAAGAAGAGAGAAATTTTGAGGAAGTAGAACCAACACTACGTTCAATATCTTTTATGAAATCCAAGACTCTCATTGACTGGATAGGAGATCTCAAAAGATATTTTGAGTATGAAAATTTTCAGGATCCCAATTGGGTTCGATTCACCGTGACTAAATTAAAGGTTCATGCTGGACTTTGGTGGGATATGTTATAGAAGGAAATAGTACATAATCGACAAGAGAAGATTAGAACCTTGAGGAATATGGTGAGAAAAATCAAGGAGAAATTCCTACCTATCGATTACCAACAAAATTTATGCAAACAAGTGCAAAACTTGAGGCAAAAAGAGACATTTGTTCATGAATATACTGAGGAATTTTTCAAATTGTCGCTTATATAAGGGATAAAGGAACCAAAATATCAAATAGTGGTGAGATACATAAATGGGTTGAAATATCATATTTAGGATGAGATGAGTACACATTACTTTCGTAATGTAGATGAATCCTATCAAATTTCTTTGAAGTTGGAAGAAAATATTGACAAAAGGTTGTGACAGTAGTTCTGTGGAAAAGGAACTAGAGTCAAGGGTAGAGCAAGTGCTGCTAGAAGTAGTGAAAAGGAATATGACGTGACCATCAACCATAATACAAGAGGAGGAAGTGGCGCTAGAAGAGGCAGATGATTTGTCAAAGGTAAGCATGTGACCACCTATTACAAGTGTGGAGTAGAAGGTCACAAGGCATCAGAATGTCCAGAGAAACATAATACATGGAGATGAAATGAGGTCAGGACAAAAATTACCCAAGAAGATGAGGAAGGAAAAATAATTATGAATTTTTAAAAGATGGACAACGATACGTATTGGAGCCAATGGTAGAGACTGAGTAAAGTGGTAGAGATAGATAAGGAAATGACAAAAAAAAATGTTTGTAGCAACAATCGGATTATGATGTGTTCGGCCAAATAATTTTTGAGAGAACGAAAAAAGACCCATTTCTATTTGGACTTAATGCCAAGACAAGTTATAGAGAGTGGATAGATGAGCTTCATGCCACCGAAAATTCAACCTTTGTTGAATGAATTTCAAGAGATTGTTGGAGATGATTTACTAGCAGGTTTACCTCCCTTAAGGAGTATATCACATCAAATTGATTTGATACCATGATCAATTCTGTCGAATAAATATCCTTATCTGATGACTCCAACAAAGAGTGAGGAAGTGAATAGGCAGGTGCAAGAGTTGCTTGACAAAAGATTGATCTAAGATAGTTTAATTCTTTGTTTTGTACCTACAATTTTGACACCAAAGAAAGGAGGCGAATGGAGAATGTGTATTGATTCACGAGGTATCAACAAGATTACTATTAAGTATAGGTTTCCCTTACTAAGGATGGATGACCTCATGGATTGTTTGAGTGGGGCCAAGTAATTTTCAAAGATCGATTGAAGAGTGGGTATCATCATATTCAGATAAGGGAAGGTGGTGAATGGAAGACAACATTCAAGATGAAGGATGGGATGTTTGAGTGGCTAGTCATGTCGTTTGGGTTAACCAATTCCCCTAGCACATTCAAGAGAGTTATGAATGAAGTTTTGAAACCATTTTTGGGAAGTTTTGTTGTTTTGTACTTGGATGAAATTTTTATTTTCAGTAAAACCAAAGAAGAACACCTGGAGCATGTGAGAAATGTGTTACAGTGGTTGAAGGAAGAAAAATTGCTAATGAATTTGAATAAATGTACGCTTCTGAAGGAGGAATTAGTGTACTTGGGATTTGTGATTTCCAATGAAGGCTTGAAGATGGGATTTGATGTGAGAAGTTTCCATGGTTTGGCGAGCTTTCACATGAAATTTATCTGAAATTTCAATGACATTTGTGCACCACTTACATAATGCATGAAAAAGGGGGTTTTCAAGTGGATATCAAGAATATACATCATTTTCTGTCAGTTAAAAATATAGAAGTCCAATGCTCCTCAATCAAGAATGGCCCGAGTTAGGGAATCTGGAACCCTAGCCGCGCGCACAGGCAGCCTCGGCCCTCTCGGCGGCCAGGCTTAGCTTGGCCGACTCCTCCACCTGCTCCAGGTCGCTCGCTGGCAGTAGTGCCTTCTCGGATCAGAGCGGCCCCGTTTTGAAGGTCTGAAGGTTACAATCGGTGCATTCAAAGCCGTGTCTCGGCACCCTCATCACAAAAATCGCGTTCTAGCACGCAGGGCCGTGAGGAAGCGAATCTGGTCGGGCTCTGTTTAGGGCATCCCCAGCCATGGATGCCGATGGGGGCGCCATCCCTAACCCTTCCCCATTACCAGAACTGGAAGCATTCAGGAAGCTGGTCGCTGCAGCCTCCAAGAGAACGCCGTCAGCAGTGCAGCAGAAATTCGTGAAGAAACTGGACAACATTCCCAGTGTTGAATTGCCTTTGGAAGAAACATGCAGAACGACTGTCAACTTAGCAGACAGGGGGCTTATTGGGCAATTTACCGGCCTCTGGCCATCTCCCAAATCCGTAGATGCATGGGTGCAGAGGAACTGGAATCCGCTCATAACAGAAGGAATAAAGAGCCACTTCGTAGGGAAAGGATATTTTGTATTCGTCTTCGACAATCC
>ML782196.1:396822-417534 GCA_009831015.1 Picea engelmannii
CATATTCTCAGAGACTCAAATAAAGAAGCAGACAAACTAGCCAATGAAGGCTGCCTTCTGTCCCAAGGAGAACTAAGTGTAAATGGTGGGGACCCAGTTAAAAAATGTATTCCTTGAAAAGGACAGCAGCTTGCAAAAGAATGAAGATGGCAGCAAACGCTTGAGAAAGATAGCTGGAACAGAAGCTGAAACACAGTGTTGAAACTCAGATGCTGGAACACAGTTGCTGGGACACAGAAGCTGAAACACAATGCTGAAACAGTTCTGGAGATTATGCTGAAACACGGTGTTGCAGCAGCTGAAATAAAGTTGTTGTTACATATGCTGAAACACAGTGCTGGAACAGTTGCTGAAACACAGTTTGTTACATATGATGAAACACAGTTTTGCCACATATGCTGAAACACAGTTTTGTTACTTATGCTGAAACACAACGTGGGAACAGATGTTGAAACACAGTGCTGGAAATTATGCCGAAACAACGATGGATATTATGCTGAAACAGTGATGCATCACAATTTGTAACTGAATTTGTGGCTTTGCCACCCCTCTAATAAAAACTATAACCGTTTTCGTTAAAAAAAAAAAAAAAAAGTGGATATCAACAACCATCAAGTCATTTGTAGACTTGAAGAAAAAACTAACTAAAAAACCAGTTCTAGCGCTCCCAAATTTCAATAAAGTGTTTCAAGTGGACCGTGATGCAAGTGGTTCAACAATTTGAGTAGTTTTGAGCCAAGAAGGAAGGTCGATTGCATTCTTCAGTGAGAAATTGAATGATTCTAAGAAGATGTACTTTGTTTATGATCAAGAATTTTATGTGATTATAGAAGATTTGAAGAAATGGTGACATTACTTCCTATCGAAGGAGTTTGTCTTATTTACTAATCATAAAGTGTTGCAGTACATCAATAGTCAAAGTGAGTTAATTCAAAAGCATCCCAATTGGGTAGAATTTTTGAAAAATTACTTGTTTGTTTTGAAGCACGGGTCTGGAAAGTCAAATAAAGTTGCAGATGCGTTAAGCTGGAGAATAATGTTGTTGAATACTTTGTCAGTTGAAGTTATTAACTTAGATTGTATGAAAGTGTTGTATGAAGAAGACACATATTTTGCAGAGGTTTGTAAAGCGTGCAAAGCGCCTTGGAGCATTGATAGGACATTGTATTTGGATTTCTACATTCAAGAAGGATTCTTGTTCAACAACCAATTTTTTTGCATTCCATGGAGTTCATTGCGACTGAATCTTGTTAGAGAACTGGATAGAGGAGATTTGAGTGTAAATTTTGTTATTGATAAGACCACAATGTTGGTGAAGGAAAGATACTTTTGGCCTAGCATCAACAAGGATGTGAAATGTTTTTTGAGTGTTGTAGAATTTGCCAACTAGCAAAAGGAAAGAGTCAAAACACATGGTTATATACACCATTTTCTGTACCCGAAGGACCATGGGAAGATATAAGTATGAACTTCATTTTGGGACTACCTAGGATGAAAAATAGTCATGATTATATGATGGTTGTAGTAGATAGGTTTTTGAAGATGACACATTTCATACCATGCAAGAATACCAATGATGCTACTAGAATGATTGTTTTATTTTTCAGAGAGATTGGTTAGTTACATGCATTTCCAAGAAGTATCACTTCTGACAGGGATACAATATTTCTTGGACATTTTTGGAGGATACTTTGGAAGAAGACGGGTTCCAAGTTATTGTAAAGTTCTACATATCATCCACAAACAAATGGATATACCGAGGTGGTTAACCAGAGTCTTGGGAATTTGTTGAGGAGTGTGAGTGGAGAGAAGCCAGGACAATGGGATTTGGTCTTGGAACGGGTTGAATTTGCTTACAATGATTCCATTAATAGTTCTGTGGGAAATGGTCCATTTCATATTGTTTATGGAAGATCATTGAAAGGAGTTTTTTATTTGGTTAAGTTTCCAAATCTGGAGGACAAAAGGAGTGTTGATGCAAGTGAGTTTACAAAAAGCATACATGAATTGCATGAGCAAGTTAAGAGAAAACTACAACAAATCAATATCAGATATAAACAAGGAGCATATTTTCGAAGGAGACAAAAGGTTTTTGAAAAAGGAGAGCTAGTAATAACACACTTGAGGAAAGAAATATTTCCCAGGGGTACATATAGTTAACTAAATTACAAGAAAATTGGACCATGTTGAATTTTGAGAAAGATTTCTAATAATGCATATAAGCTAGAATTACAAGAAGATTTTGACATTTATCCAATATTCAATGTGGCTGATTTATACAAGTTTCATGAGGGAGAAGAGAATCATGAAGAAATTACCCTGGCTGAATGGAAGAAACAATTACATGTGAAAACAACTGAAGAATTAGAGCAAATCTTGGCGAAGAGGGTTTGAAACAGGACCTAAAATAAATAATATTATGAATATATAGTTAAGTGAAGAAATAGGGGTTCCAAAGATGCATCGTGGATTTCTAAAAATGAGCTAGCATGCCTACGAGGATCTTCATCCTCCGTACAATCTGCATCAAGAAATTTGCATCAACCAAAAACATTTAATTTCAAGTTAATAAATTGTAAGGTGAGATATGTGATGCAAATCCCATTGTTGTAACACCTATTTCTATAACACATTGTTGTCACATTGTTGTAACACATTGTTGTAACACAATGTTGTAACATGTTGTTGTAACATAGTGTTGTAACATGTTTTTGCAACACGATGTTATAATTCTAGTTGTTGCAACACTATGTTGAAATGCCAGTTGTTGCAACACTGTGCTAAAATGTCAGTTGTTGCAACACTATGCTGAAATTCCAGTTGTTGTGACACCGTGCTGAAAATTCTTGTTGTTATAGCAACATGCTACAAATATCGTTGTTGCAACACCAGTGAAGTGTTACGGCTCCAGGGGTGTGTGAATTCTGTTATAGTGCTGTGGATTATGTCATGGCATACTCCACATGTATTGGGCAAATTTTATGGAATTTGGTGGGAAAATTAAAGAGGAAGTTGGTTGGATGGAAAATAATTGAGAAGTTGGATCGTTGTAACCGCCCAACTTCTAAATTTTAATTGGTAGGGAAGAAAAGGAAAGAGACGATTAAGAAGTGAAAGAAAATAAAATTGTTCAGCTTCCAAGAAAACGGGTGGGAGAAAAGGTAAACAAAAAAGGGGGGGCTTTCAGTTCGGTTGGAGGTGGAAAAAGAAGAGAGCAAAGGGGATGGAAGAAGGGACGTCTGCAGAAAAGGATAGAGTAGAGGAAGGAACGTCAGTTTTGGTGGGACAATGTGGAACATTGAGAAAGCTTTCGAGTCATGGAGTCTGAATGAGTATTGTGCCATATTTTTGTTGAAAATGTAATGAGACTGTCGAAGACAATTTTCTATTTCGTTAATAAATAAATATGAATCCTTGTTTGATGGTATTGTTTATTTGTTTCCATTTTCCTGTGACTGTAATTTCTCTTGGAATTCCTTAAGTTGTTAAATTTATGTTAATGTTATTAGATGTTAGTTGTGTACTATGTGGGCATAAACCTGTTCTTATAGGTGATTTAGTATATGATCAAGGGTGATTGCATCAGGTGGCATACTCCCATATCCTTGACTTATTGCATGATGAGATGTGTTTTTTGGGCGAATGTATACTAAAAATTCCTTATTCCCTAAAGTTTGAGTGTCTTGAGTAGTTTCATCACAAAACACCCTGCTTACAACTTTGTTATGACTAGGAATTATCTCTAGAGGGAAAAGATAAAACCCTTCCTCATTTGCCAATGTTAAGTCTAAAACCCTAGTCTCTTGTTGATAAGTGAGTAACTTGTCTCTTAACCTAAAAAAAAGTTCATTTGGTCTTCTTCCCCTTCCTCCAAATAGTCAACTAGGTCTTCTTCCTCCATGATCTTATTTTTTCTCACAAACAAAAAATGTTGACCTTATCAAAGAAGGGGGTGATTTGTCATATACCTAATGTATACAATAATATATGTCTCTTATTAGAGGGCAAAGAATATGACCCTTCCTCTTTTTCCAATGTTAAGTTTGAAACCCTAGATTTTTACCAATAAGTGAGTAGCTCATCTCTTAACCTAAAAGCAAAGTTCATTTGTTCATCCTCCCCTTCCTTTGAATAGTCAACTATGTCTTCTTCATCCGTGATATTTTCTCTTCTAAACAAAAAGTTGAGCCTATCAAACAAGGGGGTGACTTGAAATATACTTGATGTATATAATAATGTATGTTGCTCATTCAATATTATAACAACATGAAGGGTTATTCTCTTTCCCGATTACTTAGATATACATGGTACCATATATTGAATATATTCACCATATTATCTATTATTCACTTATCTAGTCAACATTTCTTATATGTCAATTTGTTTCTCTAGAACATATGATTGACTAAATGTTTACAAACTATATGCCCCATGCCATCTACACTTAATCCATTGACAATATAAGCCATAATAATTGCATTGCCTCATACATAATGAAGTGACCCAACTTGGTTACCACAACACACCCTCCCATACATCATAAATGCCCGAATCAGGGCGAGGAGATACACATCATATAATAATGAGATTATACTATGCCATCAAACCATTTAAAGATGTTTTCTAAAAAATGTCTTTGTTAGATGTCTGGTGACATATCATTTAACTTTTCATTAGGGAGGACATAGAGTGTATGAATTACGACAACATAGTATCATTCTTAACATTGCATATCAACTTTGTTGAGTTTCTCGTGTAAGTCCAAAGTCTCCATTTTCTTTTATTTTTGGCAAGCAATGTAGAAAATTACTTAGTGATTCATAAAAGTTTATCCTTATGATGTTAAACCCAACAGTTGTAAGAAGGCATGTGGCACAAACCAATTCATGAATCATAAGTGAATTGATGCATTGTTATATGAATATAATGGCATATTCAAGGGTCTTAGAGATGTTCATTTACATTGTCATCTATACAACAATTAATCGACCTAGTCCGCCCAATGGAACCATGTACTGAAGAGTATCTTAGAGATCGACGATAACAAGTGCCAAATCTAGAAAATAATGTAGAAATGGCATATTACGCCTATGATCACCATGTAGAAGCCCAATTACACTCTCATTAAAGAAACATATAATATGGCATATGTGCATTGACTACCTCTATTCTCATGCATAAAATACTTTTTGGACACTCTCAAAGGTGCCAATTGTTTTGCACCGGTCAACATGAAATCATGCTACTTCCTAGGTTTTTAGATGCTTAGGATGTTTGGAAGACCACATTCAAAGCAAAAGGATTATATGAATATTTGGTGATGCGTTTTGGATTAACCAACATGACAATATCTTTTATACACCCAATACATGATGTCTTCTTACCTTTTACATATCAATATGTTGTGATTTACCTCGATGAGGTATTACTCTTCAATAACACATAAGATGAATATATACATCATATCTTGTCGTTCCTCTAGACCTCGTGAAAGTACATGTTGTATGCCAACCTTGAGAAGCGTTCATTCCCCATGAGATGCAACAAACCTCTATAGCAAGTTTATCTATAGATTCTTTCACATTTTTTGTCCTTTTAATCTTTTTTCATGGCAACACCAATGAAACATTCAAATGGGATCAATCACAACAACATGCCTTTTAAAAACCCAACACTAACTATGCTCAAAGCAAATTTTGTGACTACTCAATTTGTATAATCAATTGGAATAATCCATTCGAGATTAAAATCAATGCTTTTGAGTATGCCATGGGAGTTCTTTTAGTTCAATTCATATATATTGTTGTATACCACTTATAAACCTTCAACAATGCCATCAAACATTACTCAGACCTTAGGCTTTGATTGAGAATTCTATTTGATCATCCAAATTGTCAAACAATAGAACATTATCATCCAAGTTTTCAAACAGTGTAGTTTGTAAAGACACAAATCACATTACGTTATCATCCAAGTTATCAAATAGTGTAGTTTGTAAATACAAAAATCAAATTGAAGCATGTGCCAATTAAAGTGAACAACATGTCTCAAAAATCCCATCTAGTGATTAAGCATGATTGTGATCTAATGATTAAGCAATTAAGCATGAATGTGATGTACACAACTCTATTGCAAATTACTTTACTTGACTAACAATTAACACCTAGCCAACCATCGTAATATTAGAAGTAAAACTAAAATAATACAAAGAAAGTATGAAGTATATGAGTCCAAGCATTCACAACCAAAAGATACCCTGTAATATCAAGCAACGTTTATTGCATAACGTTTTCATATATGAGTCCAAGCATTCACAACCAACATAAAAAGACTATGGAAATGTTCCAAGTTAGTGGCAATAACCAAAATTTTATTAAATACACAATATATAGATTAAAAGGAAAGGAACATTATATAACAACTTTAGCAAGTAAGAATGGATGAAAAATATATATAAGATAAAAACACGTTATTGAAACTATTATTTGTTTTTAAGAGATTAAGAGTTTAAATATAAACTCTAACATTGTTTATGAATGTTTTGATTTTGATCCACTTCTTAATTGATAATTTCTTTATACACTTTAATATTGTTTTGATTTTGATTCATCATTTAATTGATAATTTTTTTTTTTTTTGAATAACTATTTTTATATTAGTTTGGTAGGTTAGTTTGAGCAGTTGAATGTTATGAATTACAAGGAGGAGGTTGTGGGGTCAATTTTTCGGGTTGGTTGTCTTTATGAATATTGTGGGTCTCATTTGATGTCTTCGTTGGGTTAGGTTGCTAAAACTGCAACCAACTGATTTATCCTAGATACCATCCTTGGAATGAAGGGAACCACTCAATAAATTTCCTAGAGATACACATTTCATCCAAACAAAAAAGGGTTCTTACAGTATCACAAAAAATAATTATTCTTACATTGAGTTAGGGAACATCATAAGAGTTAGGGAACATCATACTTTTTTGTTTTGTTTGTAATATTCTTTGTTTCAAAGTATAAGTGGTCCACTTTTAGATTTTATATTGGAATTCAAGTCTTTCCTTCTTTTTTTGTGTTATCTATCCATTCATGAGAATTTTTTATTAGTTATCTTTGATATTTTATTCTCAATATTGACCACATTTCATTTCATCAAATGTTTACTTGTGTTATCACTCTGTAATTTCCCTTGGTTGCGGGAGGGAAACCACGGAGGTAACCACAGACCACTTTGGGCTTGGAATCTGGTCTTTCCAAACCAGAGAGGGCTCTCTCAATGTAAATTAGGCTCAGTGGCTAGATCTGAAATAGAAATAAGGTTTTAAGATGTGGTGGATGGCAGAGGTGAAAAATAATTCATTGGGCATGGAGTTGAATTTATTGCAAAGGGAACTAAACCGGTACTAGAGATATCAAGGAAACAAAGGAAAGGTAGATGATGTTTTATTAGTCAATATGATTTTAGCAGTATGGTGGTAGAAAAGAGAATGCAATAGCCCATTACACTAAGAGCATCTAATCGAGGACGAATTCTTCATGCAACTTTAGAGGAAATTTATGGAATGTTTAATTGCTATGAATCAGAGCATCAAACAGGTTTGAATTCTAATCATGTACTTTCCAATCAAACATTGAAGAACACACATTTAAATGAAAACTAAGATAAGAGTTACATACACATATAAATGGACACACTTCAAAAATTCCATCACAAGAATCTCTGGTAAGAGTAACTCTGGACTTCTGACTGATATTCCATTATAATTTAGAAAGATTACAAAATTCTCAAAAGAAATTACCTCTATGCTTCTGCCAACCCCCTTAGTCAATCAAAATTACAAATATATATAGAAATGACTCTTCCCCAATATGAGGAGGTCGAGCTCAACTCCTTCCCAAAGTTGGATATGGTTACAAAATTATAGCAACACGTTTAGAACTACCTGCTAGGAAATATGAATGAATTTTCTGGAAAATAGGGGTCAAAGATAACACCATATCTCTCGAATCATGAAATTGTTACAAAATTGAGAGAGTTTTTTTTATATGAACCCGTTCTTGAGAAAACCCTCTTTTAGTTTTCGAAAATTCCTCTCCAGAGTCTTGAGATCCGTGCCCAAAGACATGACTAAAATAAGAAATCATTAAATGTTTAAATCTAAAAACTAGGTTGTAAATATCCATTCGAATATTCAAAACCATGACATATGTGAAGAAACTGAGAGAGGTTTTTGTGAATGGACTCGTTATTGACAAAATCCTCTTTCAGTTTTGAAATATTATTTTTCAGCATCTCGATATTTGTGCCCAAAGATAATGACTAAAACAAGAAATCATTAAATGTTTAAATCTAAAAAATAGGTTGTAAAGATCCATTCGAATATTCCAAAAAAATGACACGTGTAGAAAATGAGAGAGTTTTTTTTGAACGGGCTCGTGCTTGACAAAAACTTCTTTCAGTTTTCAAATATTCCTTTCCATGTGGTAATAAATTGAGTTTGAAGTTGACTGCAAAAACAGTCATTTCCAGAACTTGCACATCGAACTTGCGTAACGGATTTCATTTTGACATTTTATTCTATTGTTTGGATTTGATTGATGGTTGAAGGTCATTGATTGATAGTTTGAAACTTGAGATGATGATAACCATTCTTAGGACCACTTCATTACCCTTTCAAACACTATTTTCTTCAACATTCTAATATATGTCAAATACTCGATTCAGACTTTGACCCTTGAGAAAATTATAGGATACTAACATTGGATCCAATGGGGATGTTGTCCTCCCTATGAGACAACAAAGAAATCGATGACCAGGTTCCCTCATCCATTGGGTTTTTCTCAACCTGCAAACTGACTTGTATCCTTCTCCAACTGAAATAAAACTGCAACCCAAACTGTACACTAGAATCTAAACTGAAAACTTATTGTTGAAAAGATGCTCAGAGTGTTGAGATTATTCATCACACTTACCCACTATAAGCTGCTAAAAGAACAATGGATCAAATGATACAATAATTCCAATGCAACCAATCAATCAACTTGATACTTGATTGAAGCATGCATTCATCATTTCCAAGCAGACATAAAACCATAGAAAATGACAACTGAAACCCTAGTTGAAACTGATACCCATAGTTCATGAATACAACAAAATTCATCTTTCCTGATGACTTTAATAAAAATGTAAAAGAATCTGTAAGAATCATTTTCCCTTATGATTGCAATAGACTTGCAAAAGGGTCTTGAAAATCAGCAAAAGAACAAGAATATCCCTTATGATTAAATGATGGCTTATGTTCTATTTCATCCATTTTCAGTTCATTTTCAAAATGCAAGGGAGCCATTTGTTCATATTTCTCATCATCTATAGCAAGCTAGGACTTTGTATGCTCTTGTATATATTCAAATGAAAGAGAATTTATATGTGTTTGATGAATATCCATAGGTCCTTCTTCATTTGATTCAAGAGAACAACAATCTTGATTTACAAAGGAATCAAAGAAAACAACAATTTCTTCATTGTCTTCCTCTATCTCAGATTGAAAAGTATCATATATTGTTTTGTTGCTTTCCCGAATTTTTAAATCATAGTTGTTATGTGTAACCGGTGGCTCTTCATGTATGCCATTTTGATTTTCAGAAGAATCAAGAAAAAAATCTCCATGCACATTTTCTTCTTGCAACTGATCATGATTTGTTTCATTGCTTAGAGTTCCTAGGCATGCAAATTCAAAACTCCAGTTTTCACAGAAATTAGAGAAAACAACTACTTCTTCATTGTCTTCTTGAAACTCTATGTCATCAATTGGTTTTGAGTCTAAATTTTTTGTACATACAACTTCAGAGAACGAAAGGAATAAAGATCCATTTGATTGACTATATTGATCTCTCTCTTGGTCAAACAAAAGATGGCAAGACTGTTGCAGAATTTCATCAAATTTAGGAATAGGAATATGGTTGTCATCATTAAAATCCTACTCGGTTTCATTTTCATCTAAGAGACAAGCTACCATTTCTTATTGGTGATGAAAAGGGTGTCGGGTATGTGTTATATTCTTTGCATGAGTAGTATTGTCTACGTTGCGTCGGGCGTGCATGGGGGTTTGATAATTTTTTTTTGCCTCGAGAAACGTGTCTCAATTTTTCCTTGTTTTTCGTGTTGCCTCGATTTTTGTGTCCATTGTTGGGCGTTTTTTCGACACATGGTTTTTGCCAATGGTTTTATATTTTTGGTTAAGGAATTAGGGTTGTTGACTAATCCAGGTCATTGGGTTAGGGTTTTGGATGTCGTTGGCTCCTATATGTATATTGTATTGCAAACAATGTATCATGATGAATGAATATAGAATATGCTAGTTTTTCCGGTTTGAGTTTCCAGAGAAAAAATCTCTATGTAATGTTTGTATTTCCCATTGTATCTTTTTTTTTTCTTTTACTGAAAATCTGTTTGCAGTAAATATTGTACAAGGTTAAAATCTACATTTTGTATCAGAGCTTTGTTGGATTCATGGGGACGCATTTGTGGTTAGGGATTTGGCTCGGGACTATGATAAGCCTTGTTACAGTGGGAGATCTATGGTATTTATTCTTCAGGTGAAAAGAAATGGCAAGAAATTTGAAAATGGAGATCAAGAAGTTTAATGGGAAAATTTTTGAGTTGTGAAAGATCAAGATGGAAGATCTGTTGGTGGACAAAGATCAATGGATCACGGTAGATCCAGGTACTGCACCTACAGGAACTTTAGCAGATGACTGGAAAAAGTTGGATCAGAAGGCAAATAGCACAATCTGACTGTGTCTCTCAAATTCAGTATTACTAAATGTGTCAGAGGAAGCTACAACCAAGGATTTATGGGATAAGTTGGGGAAGTTGTATCAGTTTAAGTCCCTAGTAAATAAACTATTCCCAAGAAATAAGTTGTATAATATGAGGATGGGAGATGGAGACTCGGTGGCAGAGAATTTGAACGCTTTCAATACTATGGTAAGTCAGTTAGTATCTATTGAGATTAAAATTTCAGATGAAGATAAGTGTATCAGTTTACTGTGTTCTTTACCAGACTCGTGGGATAGTCTGGTTGTGGCCATAGGTAGTAATACAACTACCTTGAAGTTTGATGAAGTGGTCTCATCCTTGTTATCGAAGGAGATGAGACAAAATAATATGGAAGGACATAGCACATACGCATTATTTTCAAGAGGACGCTCCCAAGAAAGAAATAGATCTAGGTTCTCAAGTGGGAGATCTAAGTCTAAGGGTAGATATAAATCTCCCGGAAAGTTTGTAAAGTTATGTTGGAGATGTGGAAAATAATGGAACTACAAGAAGCAATGTAGATCCAAAGTTGAGAAAAAGAAGAGATCTGGAGAATCTCCTTCTACAAAAGAAAAGACCTCCAAGGAAGAAGGAGGGGATGTGTACTTGGCTACTTCAAGCACACATGCAGATCATGAGGCATGGTTTGTTGAATAAAGTGCATCCTTTCATATGACTCCCCACAGGGAGTGGTTATGTGAATATGAAAGGTATGATGGAGGTAATGTTTTCTTAGGTGGTGATTCGACAACCAGAATCATAGGATGAGGAAAAGTCAAGTTGAGTCTCATAGATGGAAGGATTAGAAAACTGCCTAGTGTTCTTCACATCCCAGGTTTGTCCATAAATTTGATTTATGTAAGAAAAATGGACGATGCAGGTGTAAAAACAATATTTGAAAAGGAAACATGTAGGATGCTGTGAGGAGCAATGGTGTTGTTGAAAGGAGTTCGGTTTGGAACTTTGTATAAGCTGCAAGGAAGCACTATTAGTGATGTGTGTAATAGTTCCATTGTTCCTGATATTGTATTTGAAGAATAAATAACTCCTACATTCTCTGGAGAAAAGGTCATGTTGTGGCATCAAAGACTGGGGCATATCAGAGAGAAGGGTCTTCGACTACTACACGGTAAAGGTATGGTTGAAGGTATGTCTAACTTCTCTCTGGATTTTGATTTTTGTGAACATTGTGTATATGGGAAGCAGAATTAGGTAAGATTCCCTTTTGGTGCAACGAGGGAAAAAATAATTTTACAGCTAGTTCATAGTGATGTTTTTGGACCTGTGTCGGTCCCATGATTGGGAAAATCTGTGTACTATGTCTCATTTATAGATGACTTCTCGAGGAATACTTGGATACATTTCCCCAGGAAGAAATCTAAAGTCTTTGACATGTTTAAAGATTTTAAGGCTCTTGTTGAGAATCAAACAAAGAAAAAAATTAAGGTGTTGAGGACAGATAATGGCGGAGAGTTCTACAAGAATGAATTTGAAAGGCATAAGACTACTCCATATACACCTTAGCAGAAAGGATGAACATGACATTAATGGAAAAATCAAGGTGCATGCTCAGTGGTGTCGGGTTAGGGAAATAATTATGAGTAGAGGCAGTGGGTACTGCATGTTACCTAATCAATAGATCACCCTCATCAGTGTTGGATGACAAGACTCCACAAGAGGTATGGACTGGTAATAAACCTTCTCTCACACATCTCAAGGTATTTGGCTGTGATGCATATGTTCATGTTCCAAAGGAAAACAAGAGTAAGATAGATAAGAATGTTGAAAAATGTATCTTCATTGGATATAAAGATGGTCTCAAAGGTTATAAGCTTTGGGACCAATAAAATAAGAAGGTAGTGTATAGCCGAGATGTGGTACTTAGAGAAATGAAGGATTTTATTAAAAAGGAAGTCCTACCAAGGAAGAACCAGAGAAAATAGAGTTTGATTTAAAGGATGATGAATCAGACTCTACAGAAGAATAGGAATCAAAAGTAGAAGATCCTCATACTCCAGTATTGAGGAGATCAGTTCAAGAAAGAAGGCTACCGGAAAGGTATACTCCATCTGATTTCCATTCAAATTTTGCTTTGTCTATTACTGATGATGATCCTAGAACTATCAGGGAGACAGTGGATTCATAGGATGGAAATATCTAGAAAAAGGCCATGGACAAAGAAATGACACCTTTGGATAAGAATGACGCTTGGGATCTAGTGGAGTTGCCGACTGGAAGAAAGCTCATTGGCAGCAAATGGGTATTTAAAAAGAAGTTGAATGCAGAAGGAAAAGTGAAGAAATACAAAGCTTGGTTAGTAGCAAATGGTTATTCCCAGGTTGATGGAATTGATTTTGGTGAGATTTTTTCTCCTATTGCCAAGTTAACCTCTATAAGATTTATGTTATCTGTTGTTTTTGCATTTGATTTTGAATTAGAACAGATGGATGTGAAGACAACATTCCTACATGGGGATTTGGAAGAAGAAATCTATATGAAGCAACCATAAGTTTATGCTATGAAGGGAAATAAGGACTTGGTATGCAAGTTGAAAAAGTCCATGTATGGTTTAAAACAATCACCAAGGATGTGGTATCAAAAACTTGATACTTAAATGTTGGGACTTGGCTTCACAAGAAACAAAGAGGATCATTGTGTGTATTTTAAATTAATTGGTGATCATTTGATTTATTTGGTATTGTATGTGGATGACATGTTGTTGATAGGAAACAACAAGGAGATTATCCAGGATGTGAAAACTCAGTTGTCCTCTAAATTTGACATGAAAAATCTCGGTGCTTCAAATTTCATTTTGGGCATGGAAATTAAAAGAGATCGGAAAAAGAGGAAACTTTGGTTAAATCGGAGAAAATATGTCGAGACAATATTGCAGAGGTTTAATATGCAAGAATGTAAACCGGTCAAGGTTCCTATTCCCGTTGGTGTAAAGTTATCTGTGGATTGGTGTCCCAAGACACATGAAGAGGGGGAGGACATGTCTCGTGTTCCATATGTGAGTGTAGTTGGAAGTTTGATGTAAGCAATATTCTGTACTAGACCATAAATTGCACATGCAGTGGGATGTTTGATCAGGTATATGTCAAAACCAGGGAAGGAGCATTGGACAACAGTAAAAAGGGTTTTCAGGTATTTGCATGGCACCGCTAGCTATGGATTGTGCTACCAAGGAAGACCGGGATTGGACAAAGTGTTGGATATACAAGTCTTTGTGGATGCAGATTGGGCTGGAGATCTGGATCATAGGAGATTCACAAGTGGGTATGTGTTTAACCTGTTTGGAGGAGCAATAAGTTGGATGAGCAAAAGACATGTTGTTGTGGCACTTTCAACTACATAAGTTGAATACATGGCAACAAATCATGCAAGTAAGGAAGCAATATGGTTACAAAGATTGTGTTCAGGTATTGGGTTGGTACATCAAGATGTAAGGATAGACTGTGACAGTCAGAGTGCAATTTTTATGGTGAGGAATTCAACTTATCATTCAAAGAAAAAACATATTGATATTCAATATCACTTTGTGAGAGACATGGTAGAACAAAATAAAGTGTTGTTGATGAAGGTGGAAACTTTGAAGAATATTACAGATTCATTAACAAAATCTATGAGCACTGAGAAGTTCTCTTGGTGTAGAGGATCCAGGGGCATTATTGCCCTGGATTGTTGATTATGTAACCCTGTAACCCCATGTATGCAAAGAAAACAAGAAGTGGGAGAATGTTGGGTATGTGTTATATTCTTTGCACGAGTAGTAGTGTCTACGTTGCATCGGGTGCATAGGGGGGTTTGAGAATTTTTTGTGTCTCGGTAAACGTGTCTCATTTTTGCCTCGTTTTTCATGTTGCCTCGATTTTCATGTCCATTGTTGGGCAATTTTTCAGCACATGGTTTTTGCCGATGGTTTTCTATTTTCGGTTAAGAAATTAGGGTTGTTGACTAATCCAGGTCATTGGGTTAGGTTTTTGGATGTCGTTGGCTCCTATATGTATACTGTATTGTAAACAATGTATCACGATGAATGAATATAGAATATGTTGGTTTTCCCGGTTTAGGTATCCAGGGGAAAAATCTTTGTGTAATGTTTGTATTTTCCATTGTATATTTTTTGTTCTTTTATTGAAAATCTGTTTGCAGTAAATATTGTACAAGGTTAAAATATACAAAGGGTTTTCATACAAAGCTTCCAGGATTTTTTCATCCATGAAATCTTCATCGCCATAAAAAATTTCCAAATTTTGAATGAAATTTTCAAAATGATCACAACAATTTTTAACTAGCAACAAAGATGAATATGATTCTTTATAATGCTCATAACATGTTGTATGAAAATCTTGTAATGAATAAAGATTCAAGCAAACGGTAAATTTTCATACCATTGTTTTTCCTTTCCCTCTAAGGTGGACATGAACATCTTCATCAAATAATTTTCATGAAATTGAACCATTAGCTTATGCACATGCATGTGAAATTTAACCAAGTGCAAAGAAACCTCATCTCCTTTCGAATTTTGACAAATATGTATGCCAATATATATGAGGCATTCGATTTGGAAAACTGTTAATGTGAGAGTGATTCATTGGAGCATACTTTGCAAATATGTGATCCATATAAAAGCAGTGGAGTCGTCGAGAAACTCTTTAGGCTACTGAGTCTTTGGACAGTGGAGTCGCCATGAAAATTCCAAACTCTAGATTCTTGAAAATGGAGTCGCCGGGTGAATGATGTATAGTCTTTCTGTGTTTGATTGTTGTTCACCATCAATACTCAGATCTTAACTTTGTCGTTTATCCCAAGGAAAATTTCACTTTCTCTCCCCGACAATGACGCCAAAATGTTATCACTTCGTAATTTCCCTTGGTTGCGGGAGGGAAACCATGTAGATAACCACAAACCACTTGGGACTTGGAATTTTGCCTTTCCAAACCAGAGAGGGCTCTCTCAATGTAAATTAGGCTCAGTGGCCAGATCTGGAATAGGAATAAGGTTTTAAGATGTGGTGGCAGAGTAGAGAGAGAAATCCATTGGGCATAGAGTCAACTTTGAATCAAATGGAACTATCAATGACTAGTGTAAGAACTATTAAGGAAGCAGAGACTAGATAGGTGATACTATTTCAGTTTAAATATTGTTGTTGTATGATGGAAGAAATATAAAACAATTAACCACATTCAAAGCACTAACTGAGATGAATTCTGATTGGGTTAAGAAGAGACAACAATACTTAAATTGCTTGAATCTAAAGCATCAATATTAGATGCATTCCAGACCATTAGCTTTCCAATTTAAGCATGTAAAGGTTGCATATGAAATGATAAAAGAACATGGGAAATACATACATGATATGGAAACACACACTTCATATCACCACCACAATAATATCTGGTATGAATAGTACTGGACTTTTGCACTAATATTTCAATTAACTTCAAAGAATTTACATAATGTTCAAGACAAATCTCCTTTGTGCTTCTGCCAATCCCCTTAGTCAATCAAAATTACAAATTTATATAGAAAATACTCTTCCCCAAGCTGAGGAGGTCGAGCTCAACTCCTTCCAAAATTTTGATCTGGTTACAAAATTATAACAACACGTTTAGAACTACCTACTAGGAAATAGGAATCATTTTTTTAGAAAATAGGGGTCAAAGATAACACCATATCTCTTGAATAATGATAGTTGTTACAAAACTGAGAGAGGTTTTTGTACATTAGCCTATTCTTGATAAAAACCTCTTTCAGTTTTTGAAAATTACTCTCCAGAGTCTCGATATCCGCACCCAAAGATAATTACTAAAATAAGAAATCATTAAATGTTTAAATCTAAAAAACAGGTTGTAAAGATCCATTAGAATATTCCAACCCACGACATATGTGAAGAAATTGAGAGAGGTTTTTGTGAATGGGATCATTCTTGAAAAATAACCCTTTCAGTTTTCAAATATTCATTTTCAGCGTCTCGGGGTCTATCCCCAAAGATAATGACTAAAACAAAAAAGCCTTAAATGTTTAAATTTGAAAAATAGGTTGTAAAGATACATTTGAATATTCCAAACCATGACACATGTGTAGAAACTGAGAGATGTTTTTGTGAATTGGCTTGTGATTGAAAAAAACCTCTTTCATTTTTCAAATATTCATTTCTATGTGGTCTGAAACTTAGTTTGAAGTTGACTGCAAAAACTGTCATTTCTAGAATTTGCACAACGAACTTGCGTATTGAATTTCCTTTTAACATTTTCTTCTATTTTTTGGTTTTGATTGATGGATGAAGGTCATTGATTGATAGTTTGACACTTGATATGATTATAAGCATCCCTAGGACCACTTCATTTGTTAATTACCAGAATAGATCTGAAGATAAATATCAAAATAAACCCACAATATCAACAAGAATAATTCAAACCATTCACCAAAATATTGAACACAAGAAATAGTCAAAACCCTTGAGGTATGGTAACAACATATATTATTCCTTAAGGAAGGAATGCACTCCTCCATCAATGCTTGATACATTCACAATATTTTTCACTATGTTTCATTACATTGCTTACACTTCTTTATATAGCTCTCTCTATCTCCTAGGAACCTTATAGAGAGTCTTCTCACATTTATTACATCTAACTACCATAGTGGTCCTTTATTAATATAGTGGACCTAGTCCATCGTACATTGAATGAATTCCACTAAAAATACATAACCACATTCCCATTGAGTACCTCTCTAGGTACCCCATATTACCTCCCTAGGTATACTACATTCCATCCCCCTTTACATGTTTCATCCTTGAAACACGAGAATAAACCATACAATATGACCGACTAAGCAATGTAGCCAATTGGTACCAAGCACGACCATCCATCCATCCCAATGGAAGTCGAACATGATGTCCAAATGTTTCCTTGCCACTTTGAGCTTGTGTCACCTCATGTCGATGTTTCCATGGACTTGGTTCTCTAGCCTCATGTCTTCATGTAGGCCTCCATGCACCTCTAGATTGGTTTCCTTTCTGGTTCCTTGTTGGTGCATAAATGTGTTGATTCTCACGCCCTTGCATTAATGATTGTTGTTTCTCTATATGATGTGGATGGCGATATACAACAACTATATGAATTTTTTATTCCATTTTCTTCAAATCAACTACACATTGTACCTTTGATTCACTGACCACCTTAGCTTCTTTATTATTTTCGTCATGTGGTTTTGCTTCAATATTTTCTATAGAATTTGTCTTTGATTCAACTTTGGACTCGGAAATAACTTCTTAGTTTTCCTCCGTGGGCCCATCTTTCTTATTAAGAGACACATTATGCAATGCGATTTTATTTTTCTTGTACCATGACTTCAAAAACTTCTTTTGCACATTAATATTAATGGTACCCACTGATTCTATCCAAGGATATCCTAAAAAAAATCCATTTCATCCATATCCATAGCATAAAAATCTAAATACAACACATATTTATCCATAATAAGATTCAAATCTTTAAAAAATTTCACGTTTTCACCCTCGACCTGTGTGCTTTGAATATCCTTTGCAGGAACTTGCAGTCGATTAACCAACTGAACATTGATAAAATTATGCATGCAACTAGGGTTAATAGAAACAATAGCCTTATCCTTATGAATACAACCATGAACCTGTAATATAGAGTTTCCACATGAAAACAAACCCTTGCTGCTCTCTTCATCCTTAAACTTTGCATGAGACCACTTTTCTAAAATTAATTTTACATATGCTTCATCAGAAAGTGTCATCAACTCATTATAATTAAATGAGTTGCATCATATGCGGACATTTTTTTGAAAACCATAGTGTACACATATTCTCCAATGATCTTTCCATGATGAATTTTGAGATTGTATATATTCTTCAATACTAGGACCGTAATCCTTTCGAGTAAAATACATCCTTCTTGAAATAAATTTACAAAAAAAACTAGAGTTTAAAAATAAACTACTACAGAAAGTCGTGGCTTTTTCCGGAAAAACCCTAAAAAACTGTTGAATTTAAAATGCTCATAACATTACTTCTCGGACTCCATTTCGGCCTATTTGTTTTTTGAAATAGGGTATTTTTTTGAGAGGAATTCAAATACACAATTTGTTTGGCCCAATTCTACACAAAAAGTTTCAGATCTGAACCTGAAGTATACCACCCTCTTTTTTCCCTAGAAAAAATCTGCAAAAAGAACAAAAAAATATTCCCTTCTTTGGCCAAGGAAAGTGCTATGATACCAATTGTTAAGTACCAAAGACTGAATACAAAAAGCACCACAACATATATACATGAAAAATATGCAAAATCTCATTATTTATTATCAAACCCTTAGGTTAGGACAACACCATACAATGGATCCTATTATGGAAGGGATCCTCTCATGTTCACTTGCCTCTTTGAGGGGGCATCCTCCTATTGAGTTCAACTCCAAATACAATAATTATCTTCATGTGCCATTACATTGCTTGAACCCCTTTATATAGTGCTACCATCACCTAAGAACATTCTAGAGGAGGAGTTTTCTAAAAGTAGAACCTTCTAGGAAGTCCTCTTACATTTATTATATCTAACTACCCATTTATTATATTAACTACCATAGTGGGTCTTATTTAATAATATAGTGGACCTAGTCCACCTTACATTGAATGGACTCCACTATTATCACTATGGGCCCTATGGTCCCCCTACTACCTCTATAGCTACCTGAAATTCGATCCCCCTTATGAAAGTGTAGTCCTCAACGCTTGATGTACAACCATATACCTAGGTCCCATGGATAAGTGTGGACCATAGTGTTGAAGTAGACAAAAGAACCATTGAGAAATGAAAGCCATCCATCATGCTGAAGTAGTCTAACCGTCATTGTAAACTAGGGTCTCGTGCCCAATTTCTCATGTGAACTCCACACGGAAGATATCGGCACCCAATAATCAACTGAAAATAATGCTCCCAATATTGACACCTATCATGTGGATCCAAATAAAAATATTCATCAACATAGTGGGAAATGGTCAAAGATAAATCAGGAAGGAACAATACCATTGTAGAATATGCAGACTGGACACTGGTAATCATAACTAGCTCATGATGTGTCACATTGATGTTCTCTACAGAAGGTGGAGTAGAGTCATCAAATAAAATATGGAAGTGGTTGGCATCCCATAAATGACAACTATCCATATACCAATCATCACAATCGTCCTCCAAATCATACCAAGCATGCACTTCTTGATGATATTCATTCATGATATTCACCAAATTATATTTCTCTTGGATTCTCACCAAGGACTCATGAATACTACGGAAACCATCCTTGAGATCTTGAAAGTTATGCAATGTGTCATGCATTTGAGATTTGAATGTTTCAATTGTGTGTAGAATTTCCTTGAGGGTTTGAGTGTGAACATACATTGGAAACAACACATAAAATATACCAAACGAAATCTCTTAAAATGATTTATCCAATGGCACTGATCGGGTAGTAATATGAGCACCCTATGAAAAGTTATGAACTCTGCAGTCCCACCGCGTCACAAAAACCCTCCCAAAATAGTTGATTTTAAATCAGCGATATCTTCACTTGCGTAAGTCCGATTCGGACGATTGTTTTTTGAAATTGGGTGAAATTGTGAGAGGAACTCATATATGTAATTTTTTTTGTGCAAATTCAGCCTCCAGATACTACAGAAATAAAAAAATATCGCCTTCGTCCATGGAAAAAACCCTGAAAATTGCATATTTGAAAATGCAAATAACTTTACTTCTCGGACTCCGTTTCAGATGATTTTGTTTTTTAACTTGGGTTTTTTTATAAGAGGAACTCATATATACAACCAATTTCTACAAATTGTGCATCAAAACCTACATAAATCATCTAAAATGTCGTG
>ML782196.1:417806-470186 GCA_009831015.1 Picea engelmannii
ATCTGAAGATAAATCTCAAAATAAACCCACAATATCAACAAGAATAATCCAAACCATTCACCAAAATACTGAACATGAGAAATAGTCAAAACCCTTGAGGTAGGGTAACACCATATATTATTCCTTAAGGAAGGAATGCACTCCTCAAGCAATATTTGATACATTCACAATATTCTCCACTATGTTTAATTACATTTCTTACACTTCTTTATATAACTCTCTTTATCTCCTAGGAACCTTCTAGAGAGTATTCTCACATTTATTACATTTAACTACCATTATGGGCCTTTATTAATATAGTGAACCTAGTCCACCTTACATTGAATGACTTCCACTAATAATACATAACCACATTCTCATTGAGTACCTCTCTAGGTACCCCATATTACCTTCCTAGGTATACTACATTATATGGGGTACCTAGAGATGTACTCAATGGGAATGTGGTTATGTATTATTAGTGGAAGTCATTCAATGTAAGGTGGACTAGGTCCACTATATTAATAAAGATCCACTATGGTAGTTATATGTAATAAATATGAGAAGACTCTCTAGAAGGTTCCTAGGAGATATAGAGAGCTATATAAAGAAGTGTAAGCAATGTGTTCAGTATTTTGGTGAATGGTTTGGATTATTCTTGTTGATATTGTCGTTTTATTTTGAGATTTGTCTTCAGATCTATTCTGGTACTTAACAATTGGTATAAGAGCACTTTCCTTGGCCAAATAAGGGAGTAATGTTTTGCTCTTTTTGCATATTTTTTCTAGGGAAAAAAGGCGGCGACGCATTTCAGGTTCATATCTGAATTTTTTTTAGCAGAATTTGGCCGAAAAAATTCTTCCCTTCTTTGGCTAAGGAAAGTGATCTGATACCAATTGTTAAGTACCAAAGTCTGAATACAAAAAACACCATAACAGATATACAATAACAATATGCAAAATCTCCTTTATTATTATCAAACCCTTAGGGTAGGGAAACACCATACATTGGATCCTATTATGGAAGGGATCCTCTCATGTTCACTTGCCTCTTCGAGGGGGCATCCTCATATTGAGCTTCAGCTCCAAATACAATAATTCTCTTCATCTCCCATTACATTTCTTGAACCCCTTTATATAGTGCTACCATCACCTAAGAACATTCTAGAGGAGGAATCTTTTAGAAGTAGAACCTTCTAAGAAGTCCTCTAACATTTATTATATTTAACTACCCATTTATTATATCTAACTACCATAGTGGGCCTTATTTAATGATATAGTGGACCTATTCCATATTACATTGAATGGCCTCCACTATTATCACTATGGGCCCTCTACCCGACCTACCCCCCCCAACCCTCTACCTCTCTAGCTACCTAACATACTCTTTCAAACACCATTTTCTTCAACATCCTAATAAATGTCAAATACTCAATTCATTGACCCTTCAACAATTTATAGGACACTAACAAATTCTAACATTAACATATTATTATAGTGTTAGTGATCTATCATGTCATGCAATTGTCTTTTTGATAACATATTTATTCTTGGTTTCACATTGTTTTCTTTGAAATATGAATGTGATAACATATATATTGTTAGTATCACCATTGTTTTGTTGGAGAGGGTCATCATTTTTGTTCTTTTTAGGATGCTTTGTTTCCATAGGGCCACTTACTTAAAAATGTTCAAAACATGCGCATTCATGGAATTATAAAAGATACCATATTTTTAGATTTTCCATATACTTATCTTATTTCTCTAGTACCTTACTAGTAAATTGATTTGAATTTATTAATATTCCCTTGTTGAAAATTTGTTATTATGGCATAATTGTATCAATAATTGACTTTTCTTTCTCTCAGATAATTTAAAGTTCCCTACCTCAATTATTTACTGTTATACCGAAATATAGAGAGAGAAAATTAAATACCCCCATGTATGCACTCACTCACATGGTATTTCTCAAATTACTCCCTTAATCCATTCATAAGAGTTTTTTATTAGTTTTCTTTAATAGTGTGTTGTGCTATATTGGCCACATTTCATTTGATCAAATTTATATATGTAACGTTAATATCTTATCATATTTGTTGGTTGTTTATCATGTCATGAAATTGTCTCTATGATAACATATATATCCTTGGTTCCACCATTGTTTTCTTGGAAATGTGAGTGTGATGCTATTGTTTCTTTGATAACGTATTTTTTTTCCAAGGAAAAAACTGCAATTTCTATTCCCATTTAGAATGAAAATCACATTCTTCATGTGTTCAAAGCACTATAAAAAATGATGTATGAGCATTACATTAAATAGCCCGTGAACCATAAAGATCACATCCACTCCAAACCTTAAAACGAAAAAGATTTCTTGTGATCAAAACCTTCCTTCCCTTCAACATACCTCAAAACAGGTCTATGATCAACAATCAACAAAAAAATCATAGTCATCTTATAACTCCTTACATAATATATGAGAAAAAATTAAAGTCTTTGTAAATAAGAAATAAAATGTCATTTATGTAGATTCAAAAAATTATACAGACTCCATTGACACAATCAAGGCCTCATCCAAAGACTCTTCCAATAGTAAAACCCCTACCTTTAGTTGATGGCCTTCCTTTGAAAGAGAATATGCTTATGTATCGAGTCTCGAAACATGTTAGTGAAAGAAATATGATCAAGCATCTGAGCAGCCTCCTTAAACTGATCAGCTAATGGATGCAAAAAAACATTATTGATATGAATATCATTATTCATCCATTTGATGACCAAAGATGAATCACCGAAGACCTAGACCTATTGTACTCCTTTTTCCAAATCCACCTTTAAAATAATTCTAAGAGCCATCATTTATTCATAGTTATTGGAGCCAGGTCCCAAACTATCATGTCCCCATTTTTGGGTTCCCTTGTTTTGCAGTGGAAATGAATTATGTGGCTTGTTAGTGGAGAAAAAGGGAGTCACAAGGGGTTATTTAATGTCATTTAGTTAGGAGATGTTATGTTTTTAAAGTGACAAAAAGGAAATGAAGTAACTTTAGATTAATAAGTTGCTTAAACATTATTAAAGTCATTTTTAATCTTAAATTGAAAGTAAAAGGGAAATAAGGGTCATATTTGATTTAGTCAAATAGGGGAAAGTTCTAGAAGGCATGGCACAAGGATAAAAGGAGGGGTATATATTCACTTTATCATTATGTTTTGGATTGATCTCTTTGGAGTGCTCTTGGAGCCAAGGTTTTTGTTAGGGTTTTGGAAAAACCCTTCCATTGTAGTTTAGTTTAGGTGGTGCAAGATCCACCCTAGCTAGACAAAAGAGGAGGATCCATTCAGAATCTTCACTTGAGCTTCATCTTGGAGAGGTTTGGAGGTTGGAGTTATTCCTTCTGTAGTTTATAGGAGGAAGCTTCATCTATTGAGGAGGTCGTCGCACCATTCAAGTTTTTTATTGTTATTGTGTGTTTTTCATTGATGTAATGAAACTTCCTTGGCATGCATTAGATACTTGTTGTGTTTTGGATTCCATTCATAAATAAAATTCCATGGTGACCTTTTCATTTCATGCGTACTGGTAATAATTGTAATTTGTTTGACGAAATCATTTGATGAGAATGAACGCAAAATGTTTGTGGAAAAATAACATAATTGCGTAGATATTCATAATATCCTTGCCTAGCTTTATTGGGGATATTACAGTGGTATCAGAGCTGGAAAATCTTGTCGGCCTGAGGGGAAAACAATTGAGGAGGTATTGGTACAAGGTAAATCTGAATTGTTCGATCTAGTTGAAAGGAGGGATTGGAGAAGGGTCTTGAGGCTCTTTTGAGATATCTATGAAGTTTATTATAGTTGAGCTACCTCTATCCTTGATATTGATAGATATCTGCATATTTTGTTTCAAGGATTCAAAATCTGGGCGTTCTAATCCTACTCATGAAACTCTTACCAACTATTTGACTGCAATAAATATTACTCAACGGGTTGGAAGTTCTAAAAGTTATTCAGACGTTGAAAGGGATGTTTACGATGATATGGAAGTAGCTAGAACATATTCCAATGAAGGTACCATTCTTGGAAATGAAATTCATCATGATCATGTTGTTAATATTGACTCAAGTAACAATTTTCTCAACTATTATTAGCCAAAATATCTTGTAAATGATTTTTCACATTGACAATTCAATATCAGATATCCCAAGGTTGATTTATCATTTTTTTGCAAAGTCGCGTGGTAAAGGAGAGGTTGCGGCATCCTTGTGAGGCCTGTGGGGTTTTCTTCAGTTGGTCAAGGTCATTGGGCATTGCTGAGGGAGTCGTCTCGCTTCTATTTTGTAGGCCAAGGGTTCATGGAGATCGCAGAGGCAACTTGAAGGAGGGTTGAGCTCCTCTTTTGACAAATCTGTGTGATTGGGAAAGCCGTGTGGGTTTCCTGGAGGGGTCGTGAGTTTTATTGATCTGAACTCGGGAGCGATAAGTTTGGAATAATTGGTTGTTTATGTCACTCCTTCAAAAGGGTCAGTTATAGATCTTTTTACTTGAGCGATTTGCAATTAAAGGTAAAGTTGAAGTCTTATAAGCTTGAATCCAAAGTGAATAAAATCCCCTTAGTTTTTCTTATGTGTTATATGTCATGCTTGCATTTAATATCCTATGTGCGGAAATTCATAGAAAAGAAACATAAGAACATAAGACACATAATGGATATGACAATTCCCTTGATAAGGAAATTCACATGATGTGGGCTACCTCTTCGGGTCATGCTCCAAATCCTGACTGCTTTATTCTCCTCGATGTAATGATGTCTCTCATTTACAAGTTGTAAGGCCAAAGTCCATTTTCGGTGACGGAAACAAGAGATCAGAATGTGATAAGGAATGTTTACATCTTCACAAGTTCTCATACTCATGAGGCATCCATGACACTGACATGGACATCATTCCCACATACTCAATACATAAAAAGATGAAGAATAAAATATGACCCCCATCAACATGGAGCCATCAAAAGTCATACATATACTGCTCAGATCTAAGCATAAATATTAGCGCATACAAAAGATCCTGAAACCATGAGATTCAAAACTGCTTCATTGGCCACTTACCATGCAAGTGCCACAATTTATCTATCACATATAACTGATTGATTTGATGTGTAAGAAGAGAAAAAAAGAATAGATAGAAGGAATAAGTTGATCTTGTTTCCTTGCTACAGCCTCTCCATGCTCCTTCAGAGTTGTAACACGCATGCTATGCTGCAACATTTAATGACAAAACAACATAATGAAAAGCATGCTCACATTGGCTTCTCCAACACTTAACTTGTTGATATGAAGCTCTGCTGCAAAAATAGACCTCGTCATTGAATTAGGGTCGCCGAAATACCTAAAAATGTCTGTCAAATTGTCTCCATCCGAGTCGGACACTTTCAGGCCTAAGAGACACCTCTGCCTTGGTTACCATGCCATTGCCTATGCAATAAATGACTCATTCTGGAGTTAATATACAAAATATTTTCTCAGATAATAAAACTAACACCACCATTGCGTTCGTGGTGTCATTTTACTTAAAAATGATTATCTCCACGCCTTGATCCGAGTCGGACACATTTTGGCCCAAGAGGCACCCTTGCCTCAGTTTGTGTGCCAAAATTCATACCAGGTCATACAGTCTATACATATCCATACAGGGGCGCTCAGACCTCTCTCATGCTCCATGCGTTGTTGTGTGTCTCTTGTCTGTCCCGAACTCTGCCCGAAAACCCCTTTTTATAAAAAAACTGGGCAATTGTGGCATAAATGAGTTTGTTGGTTGAGTGGTTAGAGGAGCTAAGTTTAGTCACTCAGTTAGAGGAGGTCCTGGGGTCAAATCTCGTGGGCTCCACTCTTTTTGGCGTGCTAATTTTGGCGGGTGGCCGCTAGAATGGTGGAATCGTAGCTTATTTGGCAGCGAATATGGCGGAACGTGTTATATTTGGTGGAATGTTCTAAATATAGCGGAGGCGATTTAGAGGTGGTTTAATGTGGCGATTGGAGGATATTCTACCAACTTTGGTGGAACCACCGCCATATTTGGCGGTCGGTTTTTATTATATATTTTTTTAATTTTTCATTCGATGATCCTCCTTATGCATTTCGAGGGTGCCATGTGGCGCCTCCCTATTGGGCCACGTGAAATCCAATGATTTTTCCACCCGTACGCTGACATCACCTTGTAACACATGGTGCCTTATGGGTGGTGCCATGTGGCATCACCTAGGGGTGCCACGTGGCATCCTAAAAACCCCAAATCTGAGTGACACGTGGCAGCCTCTGGTGCTACCACATGGCATGTTGACGTCATCATGACACATGTCACTCTCTTCTCTTGCTACGTAGGTTGTACGGACGCTAAAGTCATCCATACTGATGCTGACGTCAGCAGTACGGATGTTGACTCATCCCTGTTGACTAGGCTGGGTTGACCAGAACTTTGACCGCTTATCACTTTTGATCCGTAACTCTGTTTGACGAGTCGTTTGCGTCATTAGAAATCTTGCGACACGCTCTTCGCAATCATGCCATTTTAATTGAGTTTTGGGAACTTTGATTTTTTTCCTTTTTCTGTCTGTTGAAGCCATTCTTAGCATCATGGGTTGCTTATGTGCACTCTGGGACACTTCTGAAACTTCTGTGATGTTCCCTATATCTATCTGAATCACGCCTCCCAAATGAAAGGAATTTTGGTCCCCAAAAGTCATTACATTAAGTTTCATTTCCATTGGACTTACAATAAGAAACCCTTACCCAAACTACCTCACAAGGCCTAACAATATCAACATGTGCCATAAAAAGAAGTGATATCAACAATTATCACTTTTACACAATACCCTTCTACGGGGTCTGAATCACAACATGTGATTTACAAAAGATGGACACTCTCGACTAGCTCAAGGATTTCCCCCATTTGTTCAACCATTTTGTCGAACATGTCCTCTTTACCGAGTTGTCCTTTCTCTGGTAGTTGGCCTTCTCCTGGTGGTGGATTTTTCTACATTATTGCTTGACTAGCTTTCTCCCTCGTAGGTGTCTTCCTATTCTTCTTGTCCCTCTTTGGACGCAGATCTAGATGTAAGGCCCAACAAGTGGCCTCATGATGCCCATCTCTGCTACAATGGTTGCAACAGCCTTCCTCCTTCAGAGGTGCATTCCCCCTGCTCTTTTCCATGTGTGGAAGGAAATATTCCATCCTCATCCTTCTCCTGGTTGCCATAACCTTCCTGCACAAGGATTTTCTCTTCCAACATTGGGACACTGCGTGGTTATTCAATCCACAAAAAGTGCACGGTCTTTGATGCCAAAAGCTTTGTTTTATATGATTAACATGCTTATAATCAAATGGCATTTTAGAGTTTCAAGATTTCTTATACCTCGGTGAGTTTCCTCTGTAGTCAGACTGGCAAGAAGAGTTGGTCTCAACTTTTTCATTGTGATGCTCATCTCTCCCTGGAGATGTCTTGAATCCTTGATCATGAGAAGTTGTGCTCTCGCCCTACACTGAATCAATTTCATCTCTTGATGAACTATTGACCTTTGGAGTCTCAGTGACTGTCATGGGGTCTTCTTCCTGAATGGTTTTGGAGCTTTCTCCAACATCCTTTGGAACATATCCTATCCCAGCATATCGAGGCCAAACCACTACCTCGATGGGAATACCTTGGCCATTGGTTCCAGGGCCTCCTCCTTCGTATCCTATTTTTCTCATCAACTTTAAGTCGATGCCTCGTGAAGTTGCTATTGTCACAAGATGGTCTTATCACTGTCTCATTCGTAGAGCCTTCCTATGTCTGTATCTTCATGGCTTGCAACTACTCTTGCAACCTTTGGTTCTCTTCTTCTGCAACATGCAACCATGTCTTCAATCCATCATTCTTTGCTTGAAGCATTCTCCTCGCTGTAATGATGTCTCTCCTTTACAAGTAGTAAGGCCAAAGTCCATTTTCAATGATGGCAACAAGAGATCAAAATGTGATCAGGAATGTATACAGCTTCACAAGTTCTCATACTCATGAGGCATCCATGACGTTGACATGGACATCATTCCCACATACTCAATACATAAAAAGATGAAGAATAAAATATGGCCCCCATCAACATGGATCCATCAAAATCCTTAGATATGTTGCTCAGATCTAAGCAAAATTATGCAACCCATACAAAAGATCCTGAAACCATGAGATCCAGAACTGCTTCATTGGCCACTTATCATGCAAGTGCCACAATTTCTCTATCACATATAACTGATTGATTTGATGTGTAAGAAGAGAATAAAATAATATATAGAAGGAATAAGCTAATCTTCTCGCCTTGCTACAACCTCTCCATGCTCCTTCAGACTTGTAAAATGCATGCTATGCTACAACATTTAATGACAAAACAACATAATGAAAAGCATGCTTGCATTGGCTTCTCCAACACTTAACTTGTTGATATGAAGCTCTGCTGCAAAAACAGACCATGTCATTGAATTAGCGTCGCCGAATTACCTAAAAATGACTGTCAAATCGTCTCCATATGAGTCAGACACTTTCAGGCCCAATAGACACCTCTGCCTCGGTTACCATGCCACTGCCTATGCAATAAATGACTCATTCTGGAGTTAAGATACATAAGATTTTCTTAGATCAGAAAACTAACACCACCACTGCATTTGTGGTGTCATTTTACCTAAACATGACTGTCTCCACGCCTCGATCTGAGTCGGACACTTTTTGGCCCAAGAGGCACCCTTGCCTCGGTTTGCGTGCCAAAATTGATACCAGGACGTACAATCCATATGGGCGTGCTCAAACCTCTCTTGTGCTCCATGCAACACTATTGTGTGTCTCCTGTCCGTCCCGAACTCTGCCCCAAAACCCCTTTTTATACAAAAACTGGGCAGTTGTGTCATAAATGAGTCTGTTCCCTGAGTGGTTAGCGGAGCTAAGTTTAGTCACTCGATTAGTGGAGGTCCTGGGTTGAATCCCGTGGACTTCGCTCTTTTTGGCGCTCTCCGCTAAGTTTGGCAGGCGACCGCTAGAATGGCGGAAACGTAGCTTATTTGGCGGCGAATATGGTGGAACATGCTATATTTGGTGGAATTATCTAAATATAGCGGAGGCGGTTTAGTGATGGTTTAATTTGGAGGTTGGCGAATATTCTGCCAACTTTGGTGGAACTGCCGCCATATTTGGCGGTCAGTTTTAATTATTATTTTTTTTAATTTTTCATTCGTTGAGCCTCCTTATGCATTTCGGGGGTGCCACATGGCACCTTATGGGTGGTGCCACATGGGGTCACCTAGGGGGGCCATGTGGCACTTTTTTACTGGTCCACGTGGTGCTCTAAAAACCCCAAATCTGAGTGACATGTGGCAGCCTCTGGTGCTGCCACGTGGCATCCTGACTTCATGAGGACGTCATCATGACACGTGTCACTCTCTACAATTTCCGCGTAGGTTATACGAAAGCTGACATCATAAGTACTGATGCTAACGTCAGCAGTACAGATGTTGACTCATCCATGTTGATTGCGTTGGGTTGACCAGAACTTTGACCGCTTATAAATTTTGATCTGTAACTCTGTTTGACGAGCCGTTTGCACCGTTAGAAATCTTGCGATGCATTCTTCATGATCATGCCATTTTAATTGAGTTTTGGGAACTTTGAATTTTTTTCCTTTTTTGTCTGCTGAAGCCATTCTGAGCGTTCTGGGTTGCTTCTATGCGTTCTGGGACACTTCTGAGACTTCTTTGATGTTCCCTAGATCCATTTGGATCATTTACACAAACTATAAGATGTGAGAGGAGGTTCGTGTGGCCATTTCTTGGCTCAAGGAAGCATCACCTACAAGAAGAGGTTGTGTTCAATCTTATTGAGGCCAAGTTTCTCTTCAGTGGGCTACCTGTCTCCTTAGAGGGCCGAAGTTGTTGTTGTGAGGACAAATTCGGAGTGTGGGAAGATGTACTTCTCTTGCTGGATTGTATCGTTTTCTATAGGAGACAAATTCTCTTTTATGGGCATCCACTTTTACCCAGCTATAACAAGTCAACAAATTAAATAAACAATCAGATCAGATTGATGGTGATGTTATTGTTGTTATAGAAAAATTGGTGTTATTATTTGCATATACTATACACCTGTTAATTCGACATCAAACCTCCCATCTATACACTAGAATCTATACCGAGAAAGCCAAACAACAGGCACCCAAAACACAGAACAATTAAAAGAAGGGTTTATGCAGGGGTACTTGAGGTTTGTTGTTAAGAGTTTGACAAAACACTTGCAATCATAAATAAGCTACACAGTAAGGGTTTATTAAGTGTTTGACGAAACCCCAAAGCCAAAAACTACCAAATTACTACAACCTTGTAACATCAATGGTGCAGTGGATTTGAGTTTGCTACTTAAGTGTTTGACAAAATCCAAAGAAATTACCAAAATACACCAATCGTCATCACTAAAGCTATATCAACAATAAAAGGGCAACAAACTTATAGGAGTAATTTCAGATTGCATTATTAAGTGACAACCACTTAAATTTCAGCAATGATTAAGGGAAACAAGGATGATGACCAATGAGGAATTTGGGGCAAAATTTTTTCCACTAATGCTAATCTATCAAAAGAGTTTAACGAACTATTAGAATAATATAACAACATTATTAGATCATCTAGAGTTGTTGAAGCCTCTATTTGGGAAGAAGAAGAAGAAAGAGGAATTCAAATTTGAGGTAGTTGGTGGAGCAAAGACCTCCCTTAGTGAGGAAGGATTGTTAGAACCTCAGGTTGACCTTTTGAATGAGCATGCACCTAGGGATGTGTGTAATGAGGATGATAGGGAAGTCGTCTTTGATACACCATTAGAGCTAGCCTATGAAGGTAATGACATTATCATATGTTATGGACATAATAATAGCCCATGTGATACAATTTCCCAATCAACGTCAACATCTTATGATGCGTATGACTATTTGGGTGTGAGTGCACCTAAGTATTATGATGACTTAGCATTGGAAGAGTTACCCTTGGAGGTTGATCTCCCTTCTCATGATTTAAAGGAAAAAATTGACTTTGAGAAGTGTGAGGGCGAATACAAATCAAAAAATTTGATTGAGGAGGATTGTTCCTATGAGCCACATCATTGGACAAGGAAATTGAAGGTAAGAGAAGACAAAATTGTGACAACCATGAGACATTTTGATGACATGCATGCATTGGTGACATGTTTTTGTTGGAGATCTTCAGGGTCACATGATAGCCTGGGAGGAGAACCACCCCGTGTGGATTTTCAGGTGCTTAGAGAGGCAATGGTGGTAATGAAGTCTAACTACCCACACCTACTTTCTGATAGAGATCATATTCTCATGCTTGGTGAGATGTACCATGATGAGCTTAAAGGAAAGGAGGAGGAAGTTGACAAACTTACCCAGGATCTCAATATTGCCCAAGATTCCTTCAAGAGCACACAACAGGTCCTTCAAGAATTAGAGATGTGGTTGAGCAGTTTTGTGTGGAGTTGATTTGGGTACATCCCTCATCCTCCACATCCAACAGACAGACATATATCATAGCCATATCGTAGGAGGATGTGAGTGGCATTTATTATTTGATGGAGGAGCATCATGTGATGGTTGAACATGAGGATCATTCAGGTTTGTAGGCATTTTTATAGAGATATGACCCATATGTTTCTAATTATGCACATGTTCTGCATTATGGGGATCATGAGCCACTTATTTTGGAGATATCATTGAAGGCTCAAGTTATAACCATTGATGAGACAGTTGAACCGACCAACAAGGAAGTATATGCATCCATGGATTGTGGGTACACATATATTATTGATGAGGACACATCCATTTGGGATCTAGGTTCAACTGACACTAGTATATTGATTGATACAATGGCACATACATGGTATAGAATGATATGAAATGGTATACAATGATATGCAGTGTTGTGCAGTGGTATGTAGTGGTATGCAGAGGGGTACAATTCCCTCATTATATACAACAGGACATGGGAGTTTCACTTATGTCAGTTGGATGAGATAGGTGGAATTGTGGACATGACAAGGGTATTTCATTTGGACCATATAATTAGTATGCAGAGTGCACATGAGGAGATCCATACTCCAACGGATTGGTTCACAGATATTTTAGCAGGCATTGGGAGTGATGGGCATCCAATCTGGTGGAGGTATCTTGGAATTCATCGGAGTGATAAACTGCTTCAAATGATAAGGATGATTGACAGGGTCATGTCAGTGATTGTTCTATGTCATTGTAGGGATATTGTGAGAGGAGTTGTTGATATTTTTTCTATATGGCGAGATATATTTTTTCTCACGATACCTAGGATCGGTTCTATACATGGGTTGACAGACTTTGACTTCACTGAGATTCCTAGGCGAGATATAATCCAGGTCAGTGAGTTCAGTCCTTTCGAGGATCTCAGATTGGGGATCCAGGAGAGGAGAGCGTAGTCCGAGCATGATCATCAGAGGATTATGATCCTAGGGGTGCAACATCAACATGATGGTTCCTCACAGATATTAACTTGGGACCCTGGGACTATAATATTTGATAGCTTAGTAGTTGATGCAGATGATATGGCTAATTTTCACTTCATAGGATTTAATCTTGGTTGCTTGGAGGAGTGGTCTTATGAGGATTTGACCGAGTTTGTGCAACTTCTGATTGGCTGGCTTATCAGAGCCAGTCAGGTGGATTCTTGTGTTGGCACCTGGTAGATTAGGGTTATTAGTAGAGGGTGATTCACATCATATAGGTTAGTTTGGGACCCTGGTGACCTTACCACTTATATGTCGGTCCAAGAAAGGTTCGAATGGAGGGACTTTGTGGACGATGTGTTGAGATATTTTTTGGACTGCGCTTGGATGATTGCAGTAGGCTTGGGGTGTTAGAGTATTAGGGCTTTCCCTTTTGATACCTAAAATTTAGGTGTCATCGATACCCTATCAGTTTGTGACCACATAGACTTCTCCAA
Organism: Picea engelmannii; assembly: GCA_009831015.1. Lineage (NCBI taxonomy): Eukaryota > Viridiplantae > Streptophyta > Pinopsida > Pinales > Pinaceae > Picea > Picea engelmannii. Next base: position 430,815 of record ML782196.1, read on the forward strand.
GATGTATGATTTAATAGTTGGTTTGGTTGAATTTACTGAGATACATTGGTTGGATATGATCCTCGATAGTAGGGACGATTCTTTGAGTCATTACAAATTGTGGATGTAGGAGTGGAGGATGTAGTCTAGGCAAGAGGATTGTGTATTTATGGTCAAGGTGGCACAACATCAACATGATGGGTCCTTTTTGTTGATACCATGGGACCCAAGGATTTTATGGGTTGACAGTTTGGTAGCTGGTACAGATGGGAGAACCAACTTACTCTTAGGAGGCCCCTGGTGTTATCACACTGGAGGAAAATATTGTGGGAAATAAGTTCTCCACATATTTCATATTGGTTTTGGACCCAGGGATCATAATTAGTTTCGATTTGGTTCAGCTTATTGTTCCTATGGGTGTGATGGCATTGCTTGAGGACAAGCAATCTTTGAGAAGGGAGGATTTTCATGTCCCCATTTTTTTGTTCCCCTTTTCTACAGTGGAAATGACTTTTGTGGCTTGTCAGTGGAGAAAAAGAGATTCAAAATGAGTTATTTAATGTCACTTAATTAGGTGATGTTATGTTTTTAAAGTGATATTAAGGAAATAAAGTAACTTAAGATTAATAAGTTGATTTTAATCTTAAAGTGAAAGTAAAAGGGGAATAAGGGTCATATTTGATTTACTCAAATAGAGGAAAGTTTTAGAAGGCATGGAATAAGGATAAAATGAGGGGTAGCACTTCACTTTATCATTATGTTTTGGATTGATCTCTTTGGAGTGCTCTTGGAGCAAAGGTTTTTGTTAGGGTTTTGGCAAAACCCTTCCATTGTAGTTTAGTTTTGGTGTTGCAAGATCCACCCTAGCTAGACAAAGGAGGAGGATCCATTTAGGATCTTCACTTGAGCTTCATGTTATGGTTTGGCATCATCTTGGAAAGGATTTGGAGGTTGGAGTTAGTCCTTTTGTAGTTTATAGGAGAAAGCTTCATATATTGAGAAGGTCGTGGCACCATTCAGGTTTTTGCTTGTTATTGTGTGTTTTTCATTGATGTAATGCAGCCTCCTTGGCAACCATTAGAGACTTGTTGTGTTTTGGATTCCATTCATAAATAAAATGCCATGGTGACCTTTCCATTTCATGTGTATTGGTAATAATTGCAATGTGTTTGAAGAAATCATTTTATGAGAATTAATGCAAAATATTTGTGGAAAAATAACATAATTGCATAGATATTCATAATATTCATGCCTAGATTTATTGGGGATATTACACAAACTTGTTTTGTACTTTAAAAAATGACTACAAAAAATGAAAATTAAACCACCAACATTGCTAATCTCAGATGGACCTTGACTATCCCCATCGAAGAAACCCCGAGAAACAGTTTTATCAATTGATAATAGATCACCCACCTATATGGAAAGTTTATCTTTTATATACATTCTACAATCTTAAAATAGGTCACACACCCATGAATAATCATGGAAAGTAGGCACCTGCTTATCATCAAATAGTCAAGCATTACAATCTAACCAGGTACCCCATAAAATATAACATGGAACTTCTCTAAACTCTCTTAACTCCTTTCTAAGAAACCATGCCCCTAAACACTCCTCCACAGAGGTCCTCATCTAAACATTTGGAATACTTGTTCACTATTCCACATCCTTCTAGAGTTGTTGAGCATAAGGGAAATAATTATTTTTTCCTTGGAATAACTCCTGGGGAAACCCATCGGGCACTTCTCTGAGGATGGTACCCAGGGTAAACTAGATTTTGTAGAAAAATGGGGCTTTTTTGATAGCATGCTTATTTAAGAGCTCAACATGTCACTTGCAGGAATTGAACTTGGGTGGGGGGGAAAACACCCCTCATCACAAACCACTTGGGATATACTCAATTGATGCATAAGGACAACAAGTAACCAGATGTGGGATTGTCTTAAGTATCTCTCCTACATAAGACATGGATACTAGGACCATAGTTACACCTCTTTTGCATCACCTCCAAAGTCAAAGCCTTGTTCCTTAGGGCTAGCCATACGAAAATCCTTGTCTTTTGGGGGGATTTAATCTTCTATAATTTTGACCACCACCAGCTCCCCTCTTGAACCTCAAGGCTCAGTAAAAATTTGTAGCCTAGTCTAGCAGTATACGTACTAGATGATTTTTTTTTCCCAAACCTAAGTGTCAAAATATTCCCTCAACCTAATATGAACCCTTTTTAGCTCAACCACATATGAATTCTATATTTTTTCCCAATCCCTTTCTTAATCTATAGACTATGTGGACCTCCATCCATGTTGCTATATATCATTAGTAAGTGGATCCACAATATTATTTAAAGTGAACAAGCCTTTATCATGAATATGCTTTATCATATCGAGATTGGGAAAAATCTCTTCACCGCATCCCATAAAATAGTCATCCTTAATCCTCACATGTTCCCCATTTCCAACCTTCCATGTTGGCTGGTCCCCAATTACCAAAAATTCCAAAATCATCACTTTCCAATGGTTAGAAACATTTTTATGCTCATTTTAGGATTCTTAATCCAATCTATAAATGACCTTGGGGTTATATATTTTTCCTTTTCTTTTCCATAAATTTCCCTTTGTAATGAGATTCTAGAGACTTTGTGCAAACAATGATTTTCTAACAGTATGAATATGTTTCAGACGCCATCCCTCCTCTTCCTTTATCTTAGAAATATATTACCAAGGAATACCNAACATAAAAAACTTAAATCAAGTATTCTTGATCCTCTCTAACACACCTTTCGGAATACATGTTAGGGAGTGCCAATATAGTGGAATAACTTCCATGGTAGTGAATCTACCACCTCTAAAGAGACATCTATTACACCAAAAATTAATCATGTTCTCAATATTTCCAAACAACCAACCCCACTCCTTTCCCATAATCATTGGGCTTAAGAATCAATCACAGATATTTGAAAATCTCTTGCACAAGGGATAAAGGTAAAGAGGGCTTTCAAGCTCTATTCTACCCCCTCTCTCAGCCTATTGAAGCTAAGGGTAGACTTATAAGTATTAACCTCCAATGATTCATATAGCTACACAGTAAATATTTAGAATTTCCTGCAAATTTCCCTACTTCTCCTTCCAAACCATTAAAAAAAAAATATCATCCACAAATAAAAGGTGAGCAAGAAACAATGAATTACTCATTTTAATACCCTGAAAATAGCCCACCCTTTTGTCTTCCATTATTTCTCTACTCAAACCCTTAGCTACTAGAATAAATAATAAGGGAGAGAAGGGACAATCTTGACTCAATGCTCTTATGAGCTTAAAATAAGATGATACAACTCCATTTATGAGAACACAAAAAGAAATAGAAGTGACACATATCCACTTAACAACTGGTAGACTAAAGTCAACATGAATCAAAATCAACCATAAGTATAACTAGATAGTTTTGTCATAGGCCTTGGACATGTCCAACTTGATAATTATAGTAGGCATCTTCTAAGTTAGTTCTTATAGAGCAAAGGCCTTACCAAGAAGCCCTGATTACTTCATGAATTTTTCTTCTTGCTAAGAAACCAAATGTTTTTGTAGAAATGACCTTTGATAACACCCCTTTTGTAATAATCTTGTATACACAATTACACAAGGATATGGGTCTAAACTCATCAAAGGAGATCAAAGGAGTCAGACTCATTAGTTTTTGGAAACAAGGCTATAAATGTAGAATTAAATGAACCCAACACCTTACCTGAAATTTTAACCTCCTTAATGACTCTCAACAAATCGTCCTCCACTAAATCTTAAAAACCCATAAAAAAACTCAACAGTCCACCCATCTAGACCAAGACCGTTGTCCTTTTTAAATGAAGAAATGAATGTGAGTAATTCCTCCTTTGAAAACTCCTTGAAAAACCTTTGATTATCTTCTTCAATCAGAAAATGAGGAAACAAAGAAACTGATTTAATAATCTTAGTCATATTTTCCCTAGCAACCTCTTTATACAAAGACTGAAAATGATTAACCCTCGATTCTGCTAAAATTTTGAAGCCTCTTACCATTAAACTCTCTCCATTGTTAATTTCCCAAACGGTATTGATACTCTTCCCGTGATTTGGAAAATTGGTGAAAATTTTTAGTATTCTCATCCCCCTTCTCCAACCAAACTACACAACTTTTCATCCTCCATTCAAATTCCTTAATTTCCAACAATATACTCTTCTTTTCTTCCAAATCCTTAATCCTCTATTTTTCATCCTCACTGAAAACAAGTCTTCCATTACTTCCATATAGCCCTAAAATTTCAATCTCAATCTCTTTCAATATTCTATCCTTGCTTTTGTGTTGCTCTACTACCCATGCCACCACTCTTCCTTGAATATCCTTAGAGGCATCAACTAAATGAACGCTTGTTGAAGCCCTAGATTCATAATCAAGCCTCTTCCATTTTCTCCTTTCCATCTCCTAAAATTCCTCCTCTTCAAGACAACTAAGGTTGAACTTAAAGGGGCTCGAAGTCTTATCATCCTTAGACTCCATCTGCAAGAAAATGGGTCTGTGATTAGAACCACCCCCAACTTCTATCCAATATCTAGTTAGATAAAACATATTTAGCAAATTCTCAAAGACCAAAAATATATCCAATCTCTTAGAGATCACAACCTTCCCAACCCTATCATTTCTCCATGTGGGATTGAGGGAAATAGGTTCCACATCCACTATCCCAACTAGTTCAATTTTATACTTGAAAAAACTAGTCAATCGATCAACTTGAGTTGTGTCTCCTTAGATCTTAGACATATGCAAGGTAAAGTTCAAATCTCATCCTATGACGAACCTCTCATCCTTTAGCACTATCAAAGAAAATAATTCTCCCAAAGACTTTGTCTCTCATCATAAGGCCCATACACATTCATAATTGTAATTGTTTATCATAGATCCTTAAACAATTATTTTTTGTATAGACCTACAAATTCGCCTCCTTATTTGATGTGCTTCTAAGACACATACTCCTATGCTAACATTAGAGAAATTTTGAGGTCTAAAATGGACCTCCTAAGGAAAACAATAAAATAATAGTTAAAATAATAAAATAAGAGTAATGCATTTTTAAAGGGAAAGAAAGAAAACTACTTTTTTCTTTTTAAATTGTATTTTCGACTTATCTCCTTATGAGTTTACTCAAATTTCAAAAGTAGACACTTGTTTGAATTTATTTATGTATCCAACAAGTATCTACATTTGAAATTTGAGTAAAACGATAAGGATATAAGTTGAAAATACGAATAAAAAAGTGGATTTATTTTCCCCCTCCAAAACTATTCATCCCTATGGTTGACATCTTCATCTTAAATCATATTGGTTCTTTTAAAGTTGATGTGACAACCCAAATTGATTATTTAATTTTCATAATTGTTAATTTAAATTTAATTTTTTTTTTATTAAAATAAATAAGTCTTTTTTATTATTTTATTATTAAATGGTAGGTGAAGTAATTAATGAAGAGATAAGGTTGTTGGGGAATTAATGAGGGGGATAAGGTATTTGGGGAATTAAATGAGAGGGGAAGATAAGGAAGAGGGGAAGGGACTTGGAGGGGGGCTCATTTTTGCATTGGGAAATTATTCAAGAGGTGGAAGAGAAGGAGGAAAATTGGGAGAACGGATCATTTTGGAAACTCTCACAGGGCACTGTTGATGCTGGGAACTTTGGGCTTGGGGGACAGGAAACTGCAAGAATTCCTGGAGCTAGGGAGTCGAAGAGGTTGTGCCTAGTTTGTTGGGAGGTTAATATTCAGTTGGGCAATTTGGGAAAGCTCAAAAACAAGAGAACCGAGGACTAAATCAACCAACCTACAGGTAGAGGTATGTGTTTTATTATGTTGTTGTTGTGATTTGGTGATTACGATGTTGTTGTGATTATGTTGTTTATTAGTTTACTCTTGGTATAAAGAAAAACCAAAGAGAAACCATGAAAGAAAACCATAAATTAAATTGCAGATTATTTCAGTAGGTAGCAACAAAATATATATGTATTTATTATTGAGGCCCTGAAATAGGAAGGCCTTACAAATGGTATCATAGCCCATTTTCAAAACTGAAACTTGGGCTTTACCACCCACATAACTATACAATTTGTTCCCAAACCACAGCCTATAAACCCTTTATTTACAACCCATAAAACCTATGAAGACTACCCAGAAGAACCCCAAAAGAATTACCCATAGGAACCCTGGAATAGGGAGAGTCCATAGAAAAAAAAAAGAGGGGGTTCTTGCAGATCTATCTCACCCTCTATTCAGGCTACCTATAAACTGTATACTCCACCTACATTTGTGCACTTTGTGAAAATAAAGCAAGATGACTTGGAAGGCCAATTTCCCTTCTACTAGATTACAAGCATATTCATTGTTGACGAGCACTCTTGTTGCCCACATGCATGATGTTGGGGGATTCCAAGAAAGCTTGTTGCCCACACACATGATGTTGGGGGATTCCAAATTGTGCCACCAATGACCACAAGCTCATCAAACATTCCAGTTTGGTTACATTTTTTCCAACATGCCACTCAACTCTACTCTTAAATATTTAGCAATAATAAGAATAGTATGCAAACAGAATCCCAAAACCTTGAGCAATGTATGTCAAATAAAGCACTAAGAGTAGTCACATGAAAATGAAATGAAATGAACCGAGATATTGTTGGCCTTGATGTGATCCCAGATATTTTTAAGGGATTTTGGGTGAGTAACCTCAAATACGTCGAGGAACTTCTTCATTACAGGTAAAACGAAGACAGGCATAAAAATCCCAGTACGCTTCACCACCTTCGTAGTACTTTTTGATGCTACCTCAGTCGCTACAGTTCCTTTCGCTGCAGCCATGGTAGTGCAGCTCAACTGCTGAGATTTGGTAGCTGTTAATTCCCGCCGCATATCGAATCCCTCTACCTTCATCATAGAGGTCGAAGCGCCACACAAATCCCAAGAGAATCGCAAATAAAAACTCTATGTCTACATTTTAGAGGGTAAAGTGGTACATCAAACCACAATCAAGAATACCCAACAAGGACATGAAGCAGCAATACCCACCGCATATAGAACCTTTCTACCTTTATTTTCGGGGAAAAGTGTCACACGAAACTCCAATCCCAAGCTCTGCCTTTGTTTGCAGCCATGGTGGACAAGAAGCGATGGTGCTCAGAAATGGGCGAAGAAAATGACGAAGTGTCGACCCGTAACGACCAGTCGTGGGTAGCTCTGGCCTTCAAGAAGCGCCTAAAGTTGGATGGCGTGATTCTAGCCTCCATATAGGAGTTCTTCAAGACCACCCAGGGTGAGAAGCTAGAGACTCAAACCATGTTTGACCTCAACCTCCTGCACTCCTTCTGCGAGGTCATCGAATTGGATGGGGGCGTCATGAAGCCCGAGATCGAGAAGATGATTCTAGAGGTCGTGTGTTCTATCCTCACCGGCAAAGGTTTTGGATTTAACATCCCCGCCTACAGTAAATTCAACCAATTGTATGTTATTGTGCTGGATTGCATCATTCTCAAGTACAATTCCTCTTTCTGCCAGTTCTCCAATGTTTCCAGCATCAGGAAGACCGCCATTACCACCAGGATTCTACAGCTTCTCCACCAGCTCTGCATGAAGCCAATCCATGTCACGAAGTGTGACCTTTTCTACACCGACGTGAAGCTCTTCCAATACCAGGGCCAATCCTACATCATCCTCAACGATGTTTCTTCCATGCTCGACTGCACCAGGTCGATCCTCAATGTTGTGGCCTCTGAAAAGGGCGTCGTTGTCGGTCGCCTCATATTTTCCAACAACGACGATGTTGGGCGATATGGCGGTATGGCCTTGCCTCCGACACCCATCTTCATGCAGCCTGCTTCCTCTATAAATCATCTCCATTCTTATTTTTGTGGATAATCACCTCAAACCCTCACATTTTTAATCCTCCTAATAGTGTCAATTCAACAGCCCACGAGGGGTGTTTCCCTTTTGTACTCTCACTGCCACCAGCACCCAAGCCACGAGGTGGGTTAATATGTGCACCAACACAAGCCAGTGCCAAATACTAAGACCAACGCCAAACCACGATCCAATATCTCATGAAGGAAGCCCACAAGGGGTGACCACTACACACCAGAGGCCATGGTTGTGCATGCAGTGGTAAAGGAAGAGACCATTACACGCAGAGGTGAAGGAAGAGATCATTACGCGCAGACGTGAAGGAAGAGGCCATCCATGGATGTGCCCTCTGATCGGTCGAACCTGGTGCTAGGGGTCATGCTTATCCACCCCACGCGGAGTGGAAACCCTAGCTGAGCAAATGAAAAATGAAAGTGAGCAAGAGCACTTTAGTGAGGGGTAGGGTTTTGGGAGATGAGGAAATAGGGGGGCAAGAGCGCTTTAGTGAGGGATAGGGTTTTGGGAGACGAGGAAATGGGAGGGAGGGGCATGTGGGTCTCATGCAAGAACCCACATTTCCCACCCTCCACTTCACATTTAGAGTTAGTTTTTTTATTATTATTTTATTTATTAAAAAAAATGAAATTTAATTATTTATTTTAAAAAAAGAAGTAATTGAATAAATAAGTATGTAGGAGTTTTATTTATTTAATTATTTTAATGATAGATGATAAGTTTCTATATATATATGGATTAATTAGTATAATGTTTATTAAGCATAATGTTTATTAGTTAATCTAATAATTAAATTAACATTATGAAGTTATAATGTTAATAATGGGTTGTAACTAATGATGGATTAATTAACTAATCACATTATTTAATCTTAGTTAATTAATTAATAACATAGGTTATATATATGATTAAAGAATGTAATAGTGTTATATTATAATTAATATTATAAAGTTAAAGGTCCTTGTTGAGTGGGGGGGAGTTTGATGCATGTTATGGTGAATAGTTAAGGTGTAATAGAAGGTATAATAGAAGGCCTTACAAACAAGACTTGATGCATTATTGAGTGTGTTATAGGGATGGCATAGATAGCAAGGTGAGAGAGTTAGTAGTTGACTTAGGCGAATATACAAAGCTTATATTCTTTAACCGTGACCTAATCCACTTACCTAAAGAAAGTAATGTTTGTTTACATACAAGTAAAAAAAAACTTACGCCTAACCCTATGTTTGCCAGTATAAGTTTGAGAAAATGTGGAATGCCTTAAACTCTTCCCTGATAATAATTTGGTTTGATGCATATTCAATTATTCAAGATGGTTAGGACTCAGGGAAATCGAGGCTGAGGGGCATCATCGCAAGGACTGCCAATGTCATCATTGCCACCACCATCGTCTGAATTAATTCTCATTTTGCGCTCTTTAGAGGCTATTAATGAGACATTAAAAGGACGCCAGTCAGCTGATGTCGAAGTGGAACCCACACCATCTGGAGTGGGTAACCCTGAAGTGTCGAGGGACTCGAAGGGAGGGCCTCCACTAGGGGACATCACCAGAGAATTACAGAATATCAAACTCCCAGATTTTTCTGGGGGTCGTGCAAGTGAACATGCGAAGGCATGGTTGGAAGAAATGACACTATGTTTCACCTTAAGAGATTATGCTTCCACATAAAAGGAGAAGGTAGTGATATTTCAGTTGAGGGATAGTGCCTTGAATTGGTGGGGTAACTTGGAGAGGCATTTTCACCTTACCCCAAACATCGTCTCATGGGAGCTTTTTGAAGAAAGGTTCCAGAGGAAATATTTACCTGCATACTATGAGGAACAACAGGTAGGATAATTTCATGATCTAGTTCATGGAAATGGGACCATGGACGAGTATGAGATCAGGTTCATAGAGTTAGTAAAATATGTCTCATACATGGATACCGATCAACGATAGGCAGAATGTTTTGTGTACAGGTTAAACCCTAATATAAGGGCCATGGTACGGATGTGGAAACCATCGTCAGTTGTTGAAGCAGTTGAAAATACTCGTTACGTGGAGGAGGATATGAGATTAAATGCAGGTATGAGGTCAACCATTCCACAACATTCTGTATTCATGGGGAAGGCCCCTAGGATCTTCTCCAGGGGTGGAAGCTCTAGGCCACCTCCTTATGGCAATAGATTCGCACCTAGAGTAGTTACAATAGGTATTTCAATGGTAGCGAGTGCAACATCCCGCTCATAACCAACGACGTAGATAGGTCCACGAACTTCTCAGGGAGAAGTTAGTAGGGGTAGGGGTTCCAAGGGAAGGAACTCATTTCAGAGACCATCACAGGGCAGTGTGCAAGTTCCATCTGGTGTTACTTACTCGGGGTGGGGAGGAACTCATTACCAATGTGATTGTCCAGAGTTACAAGAAGGCTTTGTGCATAGAGAAGGAAATTACTCGATGGGAAGAGCAAATAGTAGACACCAGATTTATGCAATGGTTAATAACCGCCAGGAAGAGAATCAATCCATTGTGGTGGAGTCATCAGGTACGCTAAATCATTTCAATGTTAAAATTTTATTTGATTCTGGTGCTACAAATAGTTTCATTTCACCTTGTGCATTATAAAAGTGTGGGTTGGCATCCTACGAGCACGATGACTTTAAACAAGTCGAGATGGCTTCGGGGGAAAAACAAGTGGTAGGACCTAGCGTCAATAATTTTATAGTAGACCTAGGAGTGTGTACTACTATTTTGAAGGTGTATATCATTTCTTTAGGTACGTATGACCTAATCATTGGAATGGATTGGTTAGAATCCCATCGAGCTATGGTAGATTGTTTCACGAAAAGGGTGCTTTGTGTTGACGATGAAGGAAGGTCAGTAGAGATCTGCGGTGTATGGAGGAATGTGTCTCTACACTTTATCTCGACCATGAAGTTTAAATGGTGCATGAGGCAAGGTTTTCGATTGTATGTAGTGGAAGTAGTGAATGAAGGGAAAGGATCCTCCTTGGATCAGTATCCAATATTCTCAGAGTTTAAGGATGTTTTTTCGAAAGAGTTGTCAGGGTTACCTCCTGAGAGGGAGCTTGATTTTACCATTGAGCTAAAACCCAATGTGGAACCAATTTCAAAGACTCCGTATAGGATGGCAGCGCAAAAACTTTGTGAGTTGTAGATGCAGTTGAAGGAACTACTTGACTTGGGACTAATAAGGCCTAGTGCCTCACCTTGGGGTGCACCAATAATTTTTTTCAAGAAGAAGGATGGTTCATTACGAATGTGTATAGATTACAAGGACTTGAACCATGCTACAATGAAAAATAGGTACCCAATGCCACGGATAGATAATCTCTTTGATCAAATGAAATGAGCAACAGTTTTCTCAAAAATTGATCTGTGATCAGGGTATCACCAGTTAAGGATTAAGGAAGGCGATATTCCTAAAACTGCATTTCGAAATCAGTTTGGGAATTACGAGTTCATTGTAGTACCTTTTGGTTCGACCAATGAGCCAGCAGTATTCATGAGCCTCATGAATGGTGTATTCTGAAAGTACTTAGACCACTTTATACAGGTCTTTCTGGATGATATCCTCATCTATTCCAAGAACAAAAGAGAACATGAGGAACACTTGCGAGTGCTGTTGTCGTGCCTTAGAGAGAAAAAATTGTATGGAAAGTTGTCGAAGTGTTCTTTCTTCTAGAAAGAAATTCACTATTTTGGTCATATCATTTCCGGTGAAGGAATCTTTGTGCACCCGAAAAAGGTAAAGGCAATTATGGAATGGCCAGTGCCGAAAAATGCTCATGAGGTAAGAAGCTTCATGGGGCTAATGGGTTATTATCGGACGTTTGTGGAAGGGTTATCTAAAATAGCGAAACCCATCACCACCTTGCAGTGCAAGGGGGTCAGGTATGAATGGACAGAAGAATGTGATCTTGGATTCATCGAGCTTAAGAGGTTACTAACTAGTGCACCAATTCTACGAGTGTCGGATATGGAAAAAGACTTCACAGTCTGCACGGATGCCTTGAAGCAAGGATTGGGGGTTGTGCTAATGCAAGATGGGGGAGTGATAACGTATGCATCAATAAAGTTGAAGCAACATGAGGAGCTTTACTACTCATGATTTAGAGTTGGCAGTTGTAATGCTAGCTATGAAGCTTTGGAGGCATTCTAGTGGGGCGAAGCTTTGATCTCAAAACATACCATGAAATATTAAAGCATCTCTTCACTCAAAGGGATCTCAATGCTAGGAAGAGGCGATGGAGTGATTTTATGAGTGAGTACGATTTTGGAATTTTGTATGTTGTTCAGGAGTCTACACTTAAGGCTATAAAATGTAGAGTCTAAGAATCTAAAATGTGTGAAAGAAAAGGAAGGGGAAGAAACAACTTCGGGGGATGAAGCTATGCCCGATCTCTGAGTTGTTTTTGTCTAGCTTCCAAATATTCTTGAATGCTGATATACCGCTCGATGGCGGCCCATGAATGTTTGAGCTTTGTCCGGGTGGTGGCGGTCTTAAGTATGGTATCGAAAAGATTCAAAGCGATGCTGGTTTGATCCGATAGACTGAGTTCGATGTTGGGTTGTCTTACGACGGGTATATTCATGGCGAGAACAAAGCTTTAAAAGGAGGTTGATGTTTTAAAGTGCTTAACTAAACTTTAGATTATACGGGGAAAAATCAGTGAAGCCAATTGAAGGGTTTAACGAAATCGAAGGTCGTTTTCCGTAACTGAGTTTTAAATCTTGAAACCGAGTGTGAAAACATAGAGTTGTCAACAATGTGGGGCATCAATTTCAAAGGAATCCCACGCTATAGCAGAAGAAGAAAGGACAGGAATACCTTGATGAAAGCATATAATGTAGAGATCTAAGTGATTCACAGGTATTGTACCTACTAGTAGCCGATACAGAGGAAAAACTGTAAATAACTAGATACCTAGAACCTGATCACCACAGTAGAAGTTCTACTAAATTGCAGCTAAAACATTCATCAAAGACATCTATGTAAAAAATGACATGAAGCATGAAATACAGAGGAAAAACACATAACTCAATCTTGATGGAATATGGAGTCTTCAATTCGCTTTGTATTAATCCTGGCTAAAAGAACTTTCTCTATTACAATATACCACTGGCCAAAAAGCCCCTTCTATTACAATCTTTCCTTTATTTAAACAAACTTCTGAACATCTAGAATTCTGATCGTTCTGGAAACCTGTCAGTTACAAATGGAAAATTGGAGCATTTCATCTCCTCATCTTTGTCTTCCCTCGTAAGGGCGGAGCACCTTTCTTTCTCTGCCCTTCTGGCTCTAGAAATAGAACGGGTTGACATCTGTCATTATTTAGCACCAGAAACCTGCCCCTTCGCCTGCTCGATGCAAATGAAACACCTCTCCACCAACTGGTCTATCAACCTGGAAGGCTCTGCTTGGTTGCTTTCTTCAAAGGTGTAGCAACTCTTTTCCAGCTGTGGCAACATTTTCCCTACTTGTCGGTCTTCCGTGATGATAGAGCATAATTGTAAACTTGGTTGTACTAGCCATTTGTCCACTTGGACCATATCGGCCTATTTTATCTGGGATATCTTCACTTGCTCTTTCTCCACGTTTTCTTTGATGTCCAGTAGGTGTTTAGCTATATTGATTTTGCCCAGCGTCCCAGCACTTCTTTCCTTATCAAGGACTACCAAACTTTTACTTATCAAGGCAAACGTTTCCTCACAAGAATTCATCACTTCATTAGCTCTCCCCCTGCTTTCTGATATATTCTGCTCCCAGAGCTTCAGCAAGATATTCCCTCTAGTTTGTTCTGCGATGGATAATTTGGAGTTGCCGACCATCTCTATCTTCGTCGTAGCTATAACAACATCTTGGAAAGCAACTCGAGCTGCCCCAGATTCTTTTTCACTCAAAGAAATACTTTCTAACCCTTGATCTATTGTCTGAAAGTGGTTTTGAATGGTTCCTACTTTTACAAGCAAGTCTTGTTGAGCCATTGATACCTTCTGTCGGATTTCGGTAGCATGGGATCTGAACATTTTTATGTCTAAAACCTGATTCTCGGCAACATCCAACTTCAATTGTAATTCTATAATTTGTTGCCCCTGTTGGCTTACCTGTGTTTGGCTAATTTGCGCCGACTGGCGCACCTACTCAAGGTCGGATCTAAGTTTCTCGATCTCTTGCAGATCAACTATTTGGGCTTGCTCGAGGCTTTTTCTCACCTTTTCCTTGGCATTTTCTTTAGCAGTAGCCACTTTAGCTTCCAATTTACTGATCAAGAGGTTCTTTCATTTCAACTGGGCCTTCAAAGTTCCAACTGAGTATTGATTGGTTGTAGCATAAGCCCCTAGTGTTCCTGTTATCTCGTCTGTGAATTCTTCCTCTTTCACGGCCTTCCCATCTGTCATGATTTTGAATTTTTTGGCCACTACACCCTCTCATTGATATAATTCTTGCCTCACCACAGCCTTCCTTTTTTTATCAAAGAAAAATTCGTTAGGAGGCAGCTCCTCTACAGAAATGGGCGTCAGTTCTTCATCGAAAATCCACCCTGTATCGGGATTCCCCTTTGTGAACTGAAAGGTTGTGATAATAGCAATCGGACTGCCGACTTCCGTGGATGATTGTTTCAGGGTAACATCTGTGACCAGCTTGTTTGACATGAGCGATAGTGATTCGCCCAATCCTTGCAAGGGTATCCCTACTTGACCTTGGACCTACTTTCCTGGCGTACCCTTTTCAGGGTTTCCTTCCTGTTTGTAGGGGACTTTGGCTCCTTGATCTGAGGTTCTAGCCTCCCATATTTTCCCTTGGTTCTTCTGCCTGTTAGGACTCGAGTCCTTTGCACCTTTGGCTTCCCTCTGCTTTGTAACTAGAAGCTTTGGGGCTTCACCTTGTAAACTCTGGGGGAGACAACTCTGTCGGTGCTCCTGGAATTTCAAAAAATCGGCCATATCTCCGGGTGGCAGAGCTTGAATCCGACTTAGGACTTTAGAGAAGCACCTTGCACCTTGGAATATTTCATCATGAGGGGAATCCTCGTGTTCATATCTCTTCAGGCCACAACTCGCCAGGTGATTGCTCACAACCTTACTAGGGTCGTGCTTCTTGAACTCAATATCCACCAGCTTCATTTCTTCTAAAGTCGTAGCCTCATCTTTGGTGTGGCCAAAATATAACAAGGAATACACACCAATATGAATGGGGAAGGGAAGCCATACCTTTTTTATACTCCTTTGAGATCTTTTCTTATTCCATCGAGCGCAGTTCGTCTAGCGATCTCGTGACACAATAGCTTATCTGGCAAGAATAGTGGTAGAGCATATGGAGGAACAGAGGTGCCGAAAACCCTAATATACAAAAATTTCGCCTCTAGATACTAATCTACCACACTACTTAGGTTGGTCGCAACATTATCTGAAATCCTAGGAGGCGGTTGGCCAAAGATGGCGACATGCAATGGCACCATTACCCAGTTGAAGATCTCGTAGATGAATTCTTTGGCCTTATCCTCCCAAAGCTTCAAGTGGTAGACATGAATAGGCTTTGTATTAGATGGAGCCCATCTCCAGTTCATTAGTGGGAAGGGTGTCATGAAGCAAATGACATCCATGATGTAAGCAGACATAAAGAATGAAGTTGCTTTCTTACTCGCCCTCTATGCTCGGTATTTAGTAATTCGACTAGTCAGACTGTCGGACAACAGTTTGGCCTAGTCAAAGGAGAAACCCTCAGCGACTATATGAATGAGTGGCACCCATGGGAGGAAAAAATGGGTAGTGTCGTCCTTCCCATACAACCTGCAGGTCATCATCGCTATGTACTTGAATTGTGGCTCCAAGGAAGAGATTGAATAGATCTCGTTAGTGTCAGCCCTGAATTTCGCGGGGTGTGAAACCCAATCTTTGATCAGATCGAATAAACTTTTTGCATACTGCTCGCACTCCTTCTTCTTGAAACCTTCTAGAAATTTGGCATTGTGAGTAAGGTTCGGCGTGGGTGACAATTTATACATTGCCCACAAATGTTCTGGCCTGAAAGTACCAATCACCACCTTATGTTTGTTGATAATCGCCCTGGTTGGGATGTCCACATGGTCTAGTGCCCACATGATCATATCACAATAGGGAAGAAGTTGGGGCCTCGCCGCTATTTTGTGCATCTCTGCTTGAGAGACGATTTTGTATTTGGTTGATGCATTATCCTTCTCGTTGTCGCTAGAATCATCCGAACAGTTTATCGACTCGAATTGCAGAATGTTGGAAACGTATGACCATGTCTTGACAGAATTAATACTTCAGGGCGAGGTATCGAAAACAACGTTTGAACCTTGACCTGAACTCTCAGCAGCTGACTTGGGCATTTTTTGTGGAGCCATGATAAAGAAACCTGCAACTGGACCACTTGTCGAAAAAATTGAAAATCACAAACAGAGGTTATCCTGGTAAAATGGCTCTGCATGCAAATAGAAATGAGAACTGAAATAATGAAGGAAAAACTCTCTATCTTGGTCATTTAAACCCCTGGTGTCCTTGCCAACAGAATGGTCAAATCGCTTAATAGAAATATTTAGAAGTAAAAACGAGATCCTACTATCTGTCACCTCACTGCAATTCAAATAAATGCCATAAATGCTTGACGAGTCGTAACACGAAAAAACGCAAAAACATTTAAAACTTACTCCGTAGACGGTGTGTGTTAAAGGTTGTTTAATGCATTGATTAATCCAGTTTAGTTCCTTTAATTAAGTGTTTTTTATTCTTTAATCCCCTTTTTTCGGTGTTCGTCGTATCAGAAGATTTCACTCCTAGCCTTTGAGCCCCCAAAACCCGAAATCGCGATGATGCGATTTAGTTGATTACTCATGATCTAACTTTAGCTCTTAATTAACCCATGCTTGATTAATGAATATCGTGACTTTGCGACTCGGAGCTATGAAGGTACTGCTTTTTGGGAGAGAAATCACTGAGTCGCGAAATCACGATAGTGCTTAACTAAGGTTTAAAGTGATTTACACTTGACATTAACCTGGGTAAACTTTAAAACCGTTATCGCCATTTCACGTGTCAGGATACTAAAGATTTAGTGGGTAGCGTCACGAAATAAATGAAAACCCGAAACTATCTTTTTGGGCTTAAGTATAACCTCTCACTTATTTAGAAGAAGGCGGCTCCAACCTCTTTTTTTTTTTTTTTTTTTAAAGAACATAAAGGTGCTCCAACATAGGCTCCAACTAGGGATCCCGCCTCCTCCCGGGATGAGAAGAACAATAGACCGAGTGCCTATATGGGTAAATGGAGTCATCAGTTTGCTTCTGAGAAACTGGTTGGGAAAGAGGATATAGAGAGAACCTTGAGGTTTCAAATTTAATTATGGAAAGCTTTCAAAACCCAGAATGCTTTCTAAGCTCAGCTGCAATCCACGGTAACTTTCCCTTCCTCGACACTGAAATCAGGTCTGCTCAAGACGGTCCAAACAAATCTTAGGAAATTCAACAGGTCCTGTAGGTTTTGGCTTGCATCAAAATGAAGTAAAATCCATGCTTTTAATCAGGGAGACCTGCAATGAACCTGAGATGTAGATCCAGTTTCGAGAAAGCTAATTACCAGAGCATAGTATGATTTATGTATGACAACCTTACAGATATCTTAGACATTGCTTCACTGCCAGTGAGCCTGTTCAGTACCCCGGTGAAGTTATCTGGTCCCCTTTATTGAATTTCCTTTCACCACTTCAAAAGGTAATTATGCATTTAAATGTTGAGACGAGGGAAATCATTTTATGAATTTCCTTTCATCATCTCTTTGGACTAGATGGGGGCAATCAATTATGAATTTCCTTTCACCATCTGTCTTATATTTTATTTTTGGAAAATGAAGTGGGGGTAATCAATTTGTATAAATTATACCAGGGGTGATATCTGTGTAAAATTCGCAACAGAGGCCTGTCAACTTGCTTTGAGTGCTCTGGACCAACTTTCTCTTAACCTTCACAATGCCCTAGTCAGCAGGAAAAAGGGGGGAATTCATTCCCAAGGGTCTTCTTTTGAGCAAGACTTAACCATTTGAAAATTGTTAAAAGACCTAAGAGATTTAGGATCTGCCTATGCATGGCCTTGTTCAGTAGGGGACCGAGGAGCTGTGAAGACTAGCTCACTTTCGGAGATGTTCGCCAGTTTCCCAAATTGAAGCGGAATATCTTTTCCTCTGTGGATGGTATGGGCAAGTGTCAGAGCTTAAGGAGAGAGGACCAAGGGTGAAAAAGGGAAAGAGAGAAGGCTATGGACCTCAAAAAACTGGATGTTATCATGCAATCCCGACTCAGGTGAATACATCATACTTGTGAGACCACTATTGCGTTTAATTGATATTCGTTTGAAAACCCAGATACTTTGGAAATTCATCCCTTTGCCTTACCACTTCATTTTATTCTTGAAAAAATATTCTTTGTCACCTTGTTTCGGGTGGGTCAATTTCTGGATACCTGACCGTCCCTTTCTCCTTTCGCAGTTTGGGCTGTAATTCGAAGGCCTGTATGAAACAACATGAAGAGTATCAGGTCTTCAGGATTTATGGGATTCTGGGTGTCAAAATTTATGTCTCTACTTCTAGGAAATCAACAGCCCATTTTATTCGCGATGAAAGTGAACTTACCGAAAATTTTATAAAAAAGAAAAAGGGAAACACAAACCGGTATATACAATGTAGATTTGGGACTCATTTATTGCATATAGTGTTTTAAATAACGCCCGTTGACAGGGGCGTTGAGAGTTTTATCGTCCAAATTCTCTAACAGAAATGAATTCTTCCCTTCAGAAGTTGAGACTTTGAACGGTCCGTACCAGATATGATCAAATTTACCATGTTTTGTCGAATCTTCCCTCCTAGCATCCCATTTCAAAACCAAATCATCAAGGAGGAAATCCCTGTTTTTGGATTTATGATCGAACAACGCTTTCATGTTGTCTTGGTATTTCTGCATCCTTGCATCCACCTCAGTCCTACATTGTTGGACCTCAATCAGCTAATTTATTCTTCTTGTGACGTGGTTTGGCTCTTCTTTCTCATTTTTCCAGAGCTTCATTATTGGGAGGGCCGGATTTATAGGTAATACCGCATCAGTCTCGTATACCATTTGGAAAGGGGAAATACCAATGGATTTCTTCGTACCTATATGATTTTCCCACAAAGTGTACCTTAAGTGTACATGCCAATATCTTTTGTTTTCGCTCAGCACCTTCTTAATTATGGTAATTAAACTTTTATTCGATGATTTGACTAACCCATTACCTTGAGAGTAATATGTTGTGGAGTGGCCCAATATGATGTTATATTTTTGGCAAAAGCTAATCGTTGCTATAGACTTGAATGCCTGGGCATTATCCGTTACTATCTTTCGGGGACAACCAAATCTGGATAGTATGCTCTCTTTCAGGAAATCTATCACCACTGAATCAGTCACCTTCCTAGTCAGAATAGCCTCCACCCATTTGGTGAAATAATCTATGGCAGCGAGGATCCATTTGTGTTGAGCACTAGAATGTGGGTTGATTTCGCCTATAAAATCTAACCCCCATTGTTGAAAAGGGGCTTCATTTTTTACAAGAACCAGAGGTAACGCTGGGAGCTTTTGTTTTCCTGTAAACAACTGGCAAGGGTTACAGGCTCTGACTTTGACGTTGACATATGAGAAAAGTTTAGGCCAATAATATTCTGCCCTTAGGATTTTATAAGTAGTTTCCCTCCAGGTGTGATGCCCTCCGCACACTCCTTCGTGGAATTCGTTTATGACCCCTTTTGTTTTTTATTCTACCAAACAAACCAGTAGGAAGCCTAAGGGGTCCTTCCATTACAGTTGACTTTCAGACATACAGTACTTTACCGCATGCAGTTTCAGTGTCCTGGCTTTGGCTGGAGGTAGATCGCTAGGGCATTTCAGGGTCAGTAGGTAGGACACTATATCTTTATACCAGTCTAAAAGGGAAAACTTCTCTTTGATTCTGGAGATAGATGTTTGGTCATCGGGCTCGTTTATGTCCCCATGTCCTTCGTATCCATGCAGGTTATTTATTCTGAGTGCTCTGAAATTTGATTATGCCAAGAGCTTGGCCATACCTTGTCCTTTTACTAGTTTCATCGGTTTTACCTCTAGGTTGAACTCTTGAATTTTAGCGAGCCACCGACCCCTTTTTCCATCACTGTCAGGCTGAACCAAAATATCCTTCACGAAACTAGTGGGAACGTATGCGATTTACCTTGGAGTGAAGCACGTAAGTTCTAAAATCCTTCAAAGCCTTAACCATAGCATACGCTTGTTTCTCTATTATATGGTATCTCAGTTCAGCATCTCTGAGACTTTTACTAAAAAAGGCTATTGGTTGCTCGAAACCCTCTTCATTCTTCTGGAGAAGAATTGCCGCCATTGTGTGTTCGGAGGCGAATGAGAAAATCAGGAAATCCTTTAGGTAATCAGGGCTTGGCAGTACGGGTGCTTTGCTAATAACTTTCTTGATGCGTGCAAACGACGCTTTAGCCTCTGTCGTCCATTTCACTTTGTTGTTCTTCTTTAGCATACCTGTGATCAATTTCACGATTTCAGCAAAGTTTGGGATAAATCTTCTCAAAAAGTTTATTTTTCCTAAAAATGATTGAATCTCTTTTATATTTCTAGGAATATTTATGGTGTCTATGGTTTCCACCCTTTTAGGGTCGATTTTAATTCTGTCCCAAGACACAATGTAGCCCGAGAGTTTACCTTCTCGCATCGCGAAGTGAGACTTCTTGGGGTTTAAAGACAAACCAAATTTTTGGCATTTTTCAAACGTTTGCTTTAGGTGTAACAAATGGTCTTCGTCGGATTTAGAGAAGACAGTCAGGTCGTCGAGGTAGATAACCACAGATTTATCTCTTTGACCGATGAAGGCGATATCTATAGTCTGCTGGAAGGTAGCACCTGCGCTCATCAAACCAAAAGGCATTTTGTCATACATGAACGTGCCCCAAGGGGTGGTGAAAGTTGTTTTTTCTTTATCATGCTTGTTGAGAGCAATTTGATTGTAATAAAAAAACCCATCGATCATTGACATCCTATTTGCCCCGACTACTTTTTCCAAAACGTGATCCATTTTGGGCAGAGGATAGTTATCTTTGAGAGAGGACTTGTTTAGATTTCTAAAGTCAACACACAGTCTGATCTCTCCGCTTTTCTTCCTAACCGAGACTAAGTTCACCACCCAGTCAGAGTACCTGACAGGTACAATTATTTTTGCGTCTAACAACTTTTTCACTTCTCTTTCGACCACAGGCAGTAAAATGGGGTTGATTTGTCTGAGCTTCTGTCTAAAGGGTTTAACACCAGGTTTCAAAGGTATCTTGTGCTCGATCACAGAGGTATCATAGGTTCTGAGCTCATCGTAAGACCATGCAAAGACATCTTTATACTACCCGAGTAAGTCCTTATACTTGAATTTTATCTCAGGAGGAAGGTACTTTGATAACTTCACTATCCTAGGCTCTTTCGTGGTGCCCATGTCACAGTCTTCGACCTCCTCCGGTTGGGGCTGCAAGGTGGACTTCAGAGGCATGTTGTTTTTATCAAACAACTTTCCAGAGGTATCAGGCCCTTAGGGATCTGATTACTTTTTAACACTAGCAGGCGATGATTTGCAATTTTTTCTCAGAACTCCTGAGGCTCCTCCCCTTCCTGCATAATCCAGGTATGATCGTTTTGGTTTTCCTGGTCAATGTAGGTTTCAGAGAAATCACCCACCATTTTCAGGAACTTTTTGATCTGTTCGTCATCTTCGAAGACCTGCCAGTGTTGTATGTTGTTTGGTATGGATGGTTTGTGCCTTACCTCTATGTGGTATTTTAATTTGAAATCGATAGGGGGTGCGAAAGTCGAAGCTGCTTTGGCTAGTGAATCGGACTGCTGGTTTTCGGCTCGTGGGATGAAATGAACCTTTACCTATGAAAAGAAATTTTCCATTATATCCCAGGCGCAATTTCTGTAGGACCTCAGTCTTGGGTGCTTGGCCTGGTATTTTCGATTTACTTGCTTCACAATTAGTTCAGCATCTCCATAGACCTCTAAGTTCCTTATGTTCAGCTTCTTGGCAGCTTCCAGACCCAGGACTAGAGCTTCATATTCGCAAATGTTGTTTGTGTAGTATACATCCCACTGTATCCTGTAAGAGAAGGGAATGATGAATTCATTTTCAGGTGCTACAAAAAGCACTCCCGCACCTGCCCCTTCGCACGACGAAGCACCATCAAAGAAAATTTTCCAAATTCAGTTGTTATACACATTTTTAGCTGTTTTTTCGGTTTTGATTTCATCGATGTCACTTTATTCTGTACAATTATCTTCAGTATTGTCGAAGGATAGAATACAATTTCCCAGGTCTTGATCGACAATGTAAACAGGGTAATTGTTAGGATGCTATGGATCACTTACTGTATATGCCAACCATGTTTCCCTATATAACTGTGTGAACTGTCCACCAAAAACAGGGATTGTGGTGTAGGTCATATCCAGCTAAAGGGATCCCCCGAGCTTGGCTCCCCAAGATCTAGATAATAGTAAACCATACTTCGGGGGTATATCGGCGACAACTATGTCCATTAGGACATTTTTCACCGAAATCTGAGCGAGGGTGACTACTAAATATTTGATCATGCCCATGCACTTAACTCTCCTTGAATCGAAGGAGTAAAGATCTCCATAGGGTCTCGTGATTTCGAGGCCTATTCTATCCATAATAGATTTGGGCATTACGTTATGAGAGGCCCTAGAGTCCAGCATGAAATTATGCAACAATCGATCGTGCACTTTTAGGGTAATATAGAAAGGGGTGACAGTATCTCTGGCACCTTCAAAATGTGGACCAAAAGTGATATTAGGCTTGTCATCTTCCAGATTTATTACATCGGACTGACTCTCCAGATCTAAAAAATTTATCATCTTGGTTATTTGTTTTCGGTACACAGGATTCTTCGCCAACTTGACAAAAGGTATGGGTATCTTGATCTTTTTTATCTCGCTTTCTAGGCAGAAAACTCCCGCCGTTTTATCCATTTCCTTGGCTGAAACATCGGACTCCTTCCTATCCATTTTATTTAGTAGCATTGTTTTATTTTCAGTGTTTCTGGTTTCGGGTGTCCGCGTTTCAGCTACCTTAGTTCTCTTCGCTTGGGCTTCAGTCCCTTTTACGTTGGTGTTCTGCGAATCTACCCATATGTTATTTCACATCTCGGTCTCTTTCTGGATGGGCTCGTATATTTCGCCCCTAGGAAAAAAAATTTGGGGTTGCACAATCGACACAAGTTTGTTTCTGGGCCTCAGATTGTACTTGTGCTGGAACTTGGCCATTCCTTAATAAGTGAAATCATCAGTTTCGTTTAGGTTATTGTCTTTGACCGGTGATTGTTTCGTTTTCAGGGACTTCTCATAATCTTCTTTTGTCAAGTGAGGTTGTACACAGTCGTCGCCTAAGTTGTTTACGTCTTCTTCCAAGTCTTTGAACTCTTGCATATCATTTCCCCCAATAAAATTTTCATTTTTCAGAGGTGCTTGGATCTTTTGGTCTTCATTTTTAATTTGTCTTGGTTGGAACTGAGGATTGGGATTTCTCCTGAATTATATCTTAACAAATTGATCAGCTTTGGATTGATCTAGCTCCATTCTCGAGATTTTGTTTGATAGTTATTTTGTTATCCTAGCCATGTCATCCATTTTGTCATCTGAGGACTTTCCAAATCCAGAGGGACCTGCTTGTTCTCTGAGACGTCTAGTTTCCCTGTTTCACGTCTGAATTTTTGTTTTTAATTTACTTGAAGCCATCATGTTTGACTCAATTTCCACAGCGTCATCTTGCATTCGGGTTAGGTCGACCCCTCTCCTCTCTCTTAATAGAAGAGAAAAATCGGGTTCAAAAGCCCCTGCGAAAGTTACTTTGGCGGCGGGTTGAGACGGTTTAACTTCGACAAGGATCTTATTATAAAACTTGTTAAACCTTTGGATAAATTCCATAACAGTTTCAGATCCCTTTTTCTTTAAAGACCCGAACTCAGTCAAAGTATAAATGATCCTTTCTTTCGCCCCATTGTTTGAGAAAGAGGTCTTCTAGAGCATCGTAGGATATGATTGAACCTGGGGGCAGGCTCCGAAACCAAATTCTTACCTGTCCCTCGAAGGTTTGGACAAACAATCGGGAATACACGTCCTCATGCTCGAGACCTAGAATATCAATGAATTGATCAAAAAAATTGATATGCTCAGCTGCAGTTAGATCCCCTTCTCCTGTGAACTTGGGTAAGTTTTTCATATAGTTTTCAGGTAAATCATGGAGAGGTACTGGAAGGACCAAGGGGGCGTATCTAGTAGCTACTTTGGAAAAAACCTTAGGAGGCGGCTGCTGGCCTTGACCTCCTATTCCCCCTGCTCCTCCTCTGGCGGCGGCCATGGATAACCTAGGAGAGGAAATCGGTGTGTTATAAAGAGGGTTGGTGAAGATGTATAGTGACTCTATGGCTTCCTCAGGGTGGAAAGGGGAAAAATCGGGAAACTTTTTAGCAGGGGAGGTGAAAGATGAAAAAGGAGAAGAAGGTATACATGGACTCGGCTCCTCCGACTTGTAGGATATGTAAATGGGAGAACCCACCGGTGTCGAATCCATGTACATGGAAACTTCTTCAAGGCGTTGACTGATGGAGGGGTTTATATTGAGAGTCGATGGGATATCGATAGGGATGAGTTTTGACGGCATTGTCCGATATTTTCCTGAGAGGAAGTTCTCGCGAGGATGAAGGCTTGAAAGAGGTCTTATCTTTAGACTGATTAGACTTGGGTTGATATGCAACCACGTTTTGTTTAAAAAGACCCCTTGGTCTTAGTATTTTTTCAGGGTCGGAAACTGGCACTGTCTGTTTGGCATCTGGGTTTTGTCTGGTGTTCTTCCGAAAGGATGCCAGCTTACTTAAGAGTGGAGTTTCCAAGTGAATGATGAAGGTTTTGCCTTAACAAGGTGTTCTCTCTTTGTTCACTATCAAAAAATGAAACTTGGAAATGTCATTTTCTCAAGGGAAAGTGACTACAATTCTCCGTCCGCGGCAACAGCGCCAGAAAGATGTTGTTCCCGAGTCTACACTTAAGGCTATAAAATGTAGAGTCTAAGCATCTAAAATGTGTGAAAGAAAAGGAAGGGGACGAAACAACTTTGGGGGATGAAGCTATGGACGATCTCTGAGTTGTCTTTGTCTAGCTTCCAAATATTCTTGAATGTTGATATCCCGCTCGATGGCGGCCCATGAACGTTCGAGCTCTGTCTAGGTGGTGGCGGTCTTAAGTATGGTATCGAAAAGATTCAAAGCGATGTTGGTTTGATCCAATAGACCGGGTTCAATCTTAGGTTGTCTTACGATGGGTACAGTCATGGGGAGAACAAAGCTTTAAAAGGAGGTTGATGTTTTAAAGTGCTTAACTAAACTTTAGATTATACGAGGAAAAATCAGTGAAGCTAATCGAAGGGTTTAACGAAATCGAAGGTCGTTTTTCGTAACTGAGTTTTAAATCTTGAAACCGAGTGTGAAAACATAGAGCTATCAACAATGTGGGGCATCAATTTCAGAGGAATCCCACGCTGTAGCAGAAGAAGAAAGGACATGAATACCTTGATGAAAGAATATAATGTATAGATCTAAGTAATTCACAGGTCTTGTACCTACTAGTAGCCGATACAGAGGAAAAACTATAAATCCACCCTGCATCAGGATTCCCCTTTGTGAACTGTAAGGGTGTGATAATAGCAATCGCACTGCCAACTTCCTTGGATGATTGTTTCGGGGTAACATCTGTGACCGGCTTGTTTGACATGAGCGATAGTGAGTCGCCCGATCCTTGCGAGGGTATCCTTGCTTGACCTTGGACCTGCTTGCCTGGTGTACCCTTTTCGGGGTTTCCTTCCTATTTGTAGGGGACTTCAGCTCCTTGCTTTGAGGTTCCAGCCTCCCTTGTTTTCCCTTGGTTCTTTTGCATGTTAGGACTCGAGTCCTTTGCACCTTTGGCTTACATCTTCTTTGTAACTTGAAGCTTTGGGGCTTCACCCTGTAAAATATGGGTGAGACAACTTCGTCGGTGCTCCTGGAATTTCAAAAAATCGGCCATATCTCTGGGTGGCAGGGCTTGAATCCGACTTAGGACTTCATATAAGGACCTCACACCCCAGAATATTTCATCATGAGGGGAATCCTCATGTTCATATCTCTTCAGGACACAACTCTCCCGGTGATTTCTCACTACCTTATTAGGGCCATGCTTCTTGAACTCAATATCCACCAGCTTTATTTCTTCTAAAGTCGTAGCCTCGACTTTGGCGTGGCCAAAATATAACCAGGAATATGCACCAATATGAATGGGGAAGGGCGGCCATACCTTTTTTTATACTCCTTTGGGCTCTTTTCTTATTCCGCCGAGAACAGTCCGTCTAGCGATCTCGTGACACAATAGCTTATCTGGCAAGAATAGCGGTAGAGCATATGGAGGAACAGAGGTGCCGAAAACCCTGATATATGAAAATTCTGCCTCTAGATACCAATCTACCACGCTACTTAGGTTGGTTGCGACACTATCTGAAATACTGGGAGGTGGCTGGCCAAAGATGGCGACATGCAATGGCACCATTACCCAGTTGAAGATCTCGTAGATGAATTATTTGGCCTTATCCTCCCAAAGCTTTGAGTGGTAGACATGAATAGGCTCTATATTAGATGGAGCCCAGCTCCAGTTCATTAGTAGGAAGGGTGTCATGAAGCAGATGGCATCCATGATGTAAGCAGACATAAAGAATGAAGTTTCTTTCTTACTCACCCTCTGTGCTCGATATTCGGTAATTCAACTGGTCAGACTGTCAAACAACAGTTTGGCCCAGTCGAAGGAGAAACCCTCAATGACTGTATGAATGAGTGGCACCCATGGGAGGAAAAAATGGGTACTGTCTTCCTTCCCATACAACCTACAGGTCATCATCGCTATGTATTTGAACTATGGCTCCAAGGAAGAGATTGAATAGATCTCATTAGTGTCAGCCCTAAATTTCGTGGGGTGTGAAACCCAATCTTTGATCAGATCGGATAAACTTTTTGCATACTTCTCGCACTCCTTCTTCTTGAAACCTTCTAGAAATTCAGCATTGTGAGTAAGGTTCGGCGTGGGTGACAATTTATACATTGCCCACAAATGTTATGGCCTGAAAGTACCAATCGCCACCTTTTGTTTGCTGATAATCATCCTGGTCGGGATGTCCACATGGTCTAGCGCCCACTTGATCATATCACAATAGGGAAGAAGTTGGGGCCTTGCCGCTATTTTGTGCATCTCTACTTGAGCGACGATTTTGTATTTGGTTGATAAATCATCCTTCTCATTGTCGCTAGAATCATCTGAACAGTTTATCGACTCGGATTGCAGAATGTTGGAAACATATGACCATGTCCTGACAGAATTAATACGTCAGGGCGAGGAATCGAAAACAACGTCTGAATCCTGACCTAAACTCTCGGTAGTTGACTTGGGCATTTTTCGTGGAGCCATGATAGAGAAACCTGCAACTGGACCACCTGTCGAAAAAATTGAAAATCACAAACAGCGGTTATCCTGGTAAAATGGCTCTGCGCACAAATAGAAATGAGAACTGAAATAATGAAGGAAAAACTCTCTATCTTGGTCATTTAAATCCCCGGTGTCCTTGCCAATAGAACGTTCAAATCGCTTAATAGAAAGATTTAGAAGTAAAAACGAGATCCTACTATCTTTCACCTCATTGCAATTCAAATAAATGCCATAAATGCTTGACGAGTCATAACACGAAAAAATGCAAAAACATTTAAAACTTACTCCATAGACGGTGCATGTTAAAGGTTGTTTAATGCGTTGATTAATCTAGTTTAGTTCCTTTAATTAAGTGCATTTTAGTCTTTAATCCCCTTTTTTTCTTTACTGGGCCCCGAAAACCCAAAATCGCGATGATGTGATTTAGTTGATTACTCGTGATCTGACTTAAGCTCTTAATTAACCCACTCTTAATTAATAAATATCACGACTTCGTGACTCGGAGCTACAAAGGTACTTCTTTTTGGGAGAGCGATCACTGAGTCATGAAATCACGATACTGCTTAGCTAAGGTTTAAAGTGATTTACTCTTGACACTAACCTGGGTAAACTTTAAAACCGTTATCGCCATTTTGTGTGTCATGATACTAAAGATTCAGTGGGTAGCATCATGAAATAAACGAAAACCCGAAACTAGCTTTTTGGGCTTAAGTATAACCTCTCACTTATTTAGAAGAAGGTGGCTCCAACCTCTTTTTTTTCTTTTTTTTTTTAAAGAACATAAAGGTGCTCCAACATCGTACATCAAGGAAAAGGAGGATGTGGTCTCATATTCCTTGAGCAGGAGACCACGTGTCTTCTCCTTGGTACCCTTAAAATTTAATCTGAGGAAGCGTGTGTTGGGGAAACTTCTTGAAGATAGTTGGTATTTAAAGGTTACTTCAACCCTCCAGAGTGGGAGGAAACTAGATCAAAATTATGAAGGATATAGCCTGGAAGCAGATGGATTGTTAAGATATCAGGGAAGGATGTACATCCCTGAAGGTGAGGATATTCGAAGCATCATACTCAAGGAAGCCCATAGAGAAATTTATTGTCCACATCCGAGTGTGAAGAAGATGTACGTAGACATGAGGAAGTTTTTCTTTTGGGTAGGCATGAAGTGTGATGTAGTCCATTTCATCGCCAAGTTCCTAGAGTGTCAATAACTGAAGGCTTACCACCACCACCCGACAAGTCTCCTACAACCGCATGATGTTCCTATGTCCAAATGGGAAGTCATTTCTATGGATTTTGTTGTGGGATTGGCACTCACCTCACACAGACACAATGTCATTCTTGTGATAGTTGATAAGTTGACCATGGGTGCTCATTTTATTCCGGTTAGAGACACTTATGATGTCACTGATGTGGCATGCATGTTTATATGTGAGGTCATTTGTCTGCATGGGTTACCTGAGAAGATCATTTCAGATAGGGACTCTCGATTCACATCTATTTTTTGGACAACTTTACAGACAGCGTTGGGAACTCAATTGAACTTAAGCACAACATATCATCCTGAAACAGATGAGAAAATTGAGAGAGTAAATCAGGTTATGGAAGACATGCTGAGGATGTATGTTATGGATAATCAAACCCATTGGGAGAAGTACCTACCTTTGGTAGAGTTCACCTACAATAATAGTTTTCATATCTCCATTGGAATGCCACCCTATGAAGCTCTATATGGAAGGCCATGCAGGACGTCGTTGAGTTGGGAAAGGTTAGATGATCAAGTGACAGTTGGGCCAGAATTGATTCAATAAATGGAGGAACAGGTGATTCATATTAGGCAACGACTAAAGGAAGCATAGGATAGATCGAAAATTTATGTTGATGCACATAGGACTGACTGAAGTTATAAAGTGGGAGATCAAGTTTTCATTTGTATCAAGCCTAATAAGAGTACCAATCGGTTTGGGAAGGGGACAAAGTTGTCGCCTCGATTTATAGGACCATTCAAAATCCAAGAGAGAATTGGACCCATTGCCTATCATTTCGTACTGCCACCCCACTTGCATAAAACTCATAATGTTTTTCATGTATCTATTCTACGTCATTATGTTGCTGACGAATCTCATAAACTGAATTGGAATATATTGCAGGTATCGAACGCGAGAACCCTCATGGTCGAACTGTTACGCATATTGGACCATAGGGTCCGACAGCTCAGGAATCATCTAGTAGACCAAGTTAAGGTCCAGTGGGACAAGTATAGCCCAAGATCTACTACTTGGGAGGATCCAGAGAGCTCATGTCAAGATCATCCCTCAGTTTTTTAACCACCTCGGAAATATGTTTTCCCGAAGGTTGGGTGTATGTAATGCCACCTATTGACTTAGACAACTAGAATTACTTAAGGCCTCATCATCTTTAATTTCCATTCACTGTGAAACTATTAATGATACACTTGAACTTTTACGACATATGAACCTATGTGAATGTCAATTCTATGAATGTTTAACGTTATTTGAATTATGATGGATATTATGCAATATATTTCGTAACGTGAAAAATTTGACATTTAAAGTTGTTGGTACGTGGATATCGGATTTATATTATGATTAAATGCATTTACATGATGATAATGCATGGATATGTATGGGTTTGTGTTATAAACTAATCTACAGGTCAACAGGCTATGCAATAGCTAAATAATAAGGATGACAAAAGGTTGATTTCATAAACATCGACCAAGAAACAATATGGTATGAATCTTGTATGTGAAATTATATTGGTACAAATGAATTGCTATGATGTGTGGACAAGTGAAAGTTTTTCAGGTGGCGAGACTACCTAAAACTAAATATACGATGACAAAATTCACAGCAACACAGTGCCATTGTATGGTCCATGGTAGGGTGTTGACCCTAGTTCTATTAGAAGTGGTGGAGGCATTTCCCACCATGTATCCTCTGAAACCTAGAGTCATGGGAGGACAGTGTTAGCTCACGCTCCCCTAGACATGTGATGATGATTGTCAGATGCATGTTGGGGAAGCTCGGTCAAGAGAGTTGACACTTCCTCTTATGGGTTCTATCTGGAGTTAGGTCAATATAGTTGACGCTCCAAGATAGTCCAGCAGAAGAAAGATAGGGATGGAAGATGAAAGTAGGTTAGGGAGGAAGGATGACCAGAAGTAGTTGAGAGTGTGTGGGGATTTCGCCTTATGGTATAATTTCTTGATTTCCTCGTTTTGAAAAATATGTATATATGTATGTTTATATTTGCTTAATTGAACTATAATTATCTAAGTGAATGTTGTTTGTGCTAAATTATTATAATTGAGGCATTTCACAAACATTTTAAATGGTCTAATATCTTTTATGAAACGAATGGTTTTTTTTATTGGATTGGATGCATACAAGAATTACTTTAGGAGTGATTAGTATTGACATTAGTGCATGTACGAGTCTTGTGTGTGCTAGCTATACATGCATGCCTTACACATGTACACTAGTATGTATTATTGTTTTAAATTGACAGTGTTGTTTATTTGATGTGGATGTATGAATCGTGTGTCATTACTCTTGTATTGTAAATTACTCTAAATTCGGGACGAAGTTTCTTGAAGGGTGGGTGTATGTAACAACCCAAATTGAATATTTAATTTTCATAATTGTTAATTTAAATTTAATTTGTTTTTTATTAAAATAAATAAGTCTTTTTATTATTTTATTATTAAATGGTAGGTGAAGTAATTAATGAAGGGATAAGGCTATTGGGGAATTAATGAAGGGGATAATGTAGTTGGGGAATTGAATGAGATGGGAGGATAAGGAAGAGGGGAAGGGACTTGGAGGGGGTCTCGTTTTTGTATTGGTAAATTCTGCAAGAGGCAGAAGAGGAGGAGGAAAATTGGGAGAACATATCATTTTGGAAACTCTCACATGGAACTGTTGTTGCTGGGAAATTTGGGCTCGGGGGCCATGAAACTACGAGGATTCCTAGAGCTAGGGAGTCAGAGAGGTTGTTCCTAGTTTGTTGGGAGGTTAATATTCAATTGGGTAGCATGGGCAAGCCCAAGAACAAGAGAACCAAGGACTAAATCAACCAACCTGCAGGTAGAGGTATGTGTTTTATTGTGTTGTTGTTGTGATTTTGTGATTATGATGTTGTTATGATTATGTTGTTTATCGGTTTACTCTTGGTATAAAGAAAAACCATGAAAGAAAACCATAAATTAAATTACAGATTATTTCAGTAGGTAACAACAAAATAGATATTTATTTATTATTGAGCACCTAAAATAGGAAGGCCTTACATTTGATGTTGATAGAACATCTTTTTGTTTCTAGGCGCATTTTTGACCTCAAATTTTCTCTAATGATATTCTAAAGGAGAAGAAAGAACAAATCCTATTGTTTTTTTTTTAAGTTGATGTTGATAGAACATTTTTTGTTTTGAGGCCCATTTTTTACCTCAAAATTTCTCTAATGATATTCTAAAGCAAAAGAAAGAGATTTATTTTTATCTAAGAAAACTTCACCTCCTTTTTAAAACTCTTTTCCTACTTGTATTTCATCCCCACTCCTATTGACTTCTTTTTGAGGATATGCACTAGCCAATAACTTTTGGTTGGCTTCAACCTACTTATCAATTGGTACTCCATCCCTCTTTGCTACCTCAACTTCACTCTTATTCTCACATTTTTTTCTCCAAACCTGCGTAACAAAGGGGATAGATAAATCCACAACAGTGTGCCCATAATGATGACATCTATCACATTGAAAGGTCACATTTGTATAATCCACAACCTCTGATTATACTACATTTCCAATAATAATGTATAAATACTCAACCAAACCTTTGTTGATATCAATTACCTCTAAAACAAGGCCCACCAAACGAAATACGCTAGATTTGAAGGAAGTGCCAATTAGGATCATTTGGCCTATCAAGTTACCAATCTCTCCAATAACCCTTTCGGACCCGAAGTCCATGGGTAAGAATGATAGCCTAATGCAAATGAGGATATTAGTGGCCAATTCTAACCTAGGATCAAAACAAGGATGCCACAACTTCAATGACAAAAATGAGGAACCCCATAACCAACTACCTCCAAGTATTGATAAAGAATATCATTTCAAACAAAAATAAAAAATTATCCATCCCCTTGTCAAATTGTTAATAGAAGGACCATAGTCAATCATTGGAGCCTATACTCTCTACATATAGGTATTGAGTGTCTCCTCGGATATCTATTTCCCCACAAAATTCGTAATTAAAACCTTCCCTGTAAATTCAAACACCTGCTCAATACACAAGTCTTTCCCTACAACCATCTTTACCCTCACCTCCTTCTTCTTAACAACCTTCTAAAGTTGAATATTTTCCCTCTTATCCTCTAGAATCTCCACACTCCTAGTGCATCCTCTCTTTACTTCGTTCAAACTCTCCATGTTCAAACCACTACCAATAAGTCCAAAACCCTTCATAGGATCCTTTTGATGTTGAGTGTCATCATTCAATTCATTCTTTATCCTTAGGATCGAAACCACCTCCTTTTCCAAAGATAAAGTCTCATGGATCCAAAAACTAGAATGAAAAGTTGAACATAGACAAGACTAAAGGAGATCATCAATACATTTGTCTTAGAGCCCTGAGCCAGAAGCCTCTGCCACACAATCACCCTCCATCAAATTGTTACTCGTACCTCCTCCTTCATGATCTCCGACAAGTAATAAGGTTAGCTTTGATGTGATATTAGTATCTACTTTTGTGTCCATGCCTAAATTCTTTATCCTATTAACTAAACAATCATGAGTTCCATCAAAAAGACATTCCCCTAGGGACCCCTCTACTAATATTGGCCCTGAATATTCAAATATTGCCACAAATTTTGTGGGGTCATCTGAATAATCCACTAGATGAATGTCTTCCTAATGGGCCAAAGAATAGAAACAACAATGTTGCACAAATTGTCTTACAAATTTAAATGTGAACCTGGGGTTTGTACAAACTTGAGAGGTACTATGCTCTATATGTGCAAACTCCATACATACACCTATCTAAGAAGGAGAAACATGCCCCTACTATTATGGTTACTTCAGTAGGGAAAAATAAATAATAATCAACTCAATACTATTGAAAGGAAAGTTGTAATTCAATTGAAGAGAAAGCTGCAAATTACTTGAAAAGAAGGCTACAAAATAGAATTGAAAGGACCGTGTAACCCAGTGACCAATCCTACTTATCTTGATAGCAAGGAAAGCTAGGATGCAAGGCTAAAAATCTAGGTGAGTCGATTTAGGTTATTTATCCAAAGTAAAGAAGTAAACTTGTTGAAATATAGAGTTACATTTATCTAAGTTGTTCTAATGAAAACATATTAAATCCCACAGTACATTGTTATACTGCAAAATAGAAATAAAGCATGGAAAATCAAACTAATTCCTTCTAAAATATCTTGCTATAAGGATGAAGCAATCCATGGTTACCATAACCCTCTTTGTGATGGTGGCATATCATAAAAATACTTAAAACAATGTGCTAGAAATTTTGTTGCAGGAAATGGAGTGTTGCTACAGAAAATGCAAAAATTGATGCACAACATGTAATGTGAGCAAAATGAACTAAAACAAGACTGAAAGTAAAAAAAATGGAACAAAGATACAAAGAACCCTTGTTAAGCCTTGAGTGAGCCCTACTCAAGGCTTCTACAAGGAACAAAAAATGCTATTAATGACAACAAATCTGAAAGTACAAATCTTCATTAGCATACTAACTCAAAAACAATCATACATATCCAATGAGTTTGAGTTTTCTAAGAATATCAATTGCTTAACAATAATGAATAAATTCCTATCATTAGACCATAGCTCCTACTTATACCAAGATTTTACATCAATCATCCATTTAAGCAATCCTTGATTGAAGGGCTCGTGTCTCTAGGATCCCTATAATCAAGGTCCTAAGTTCTAGGGATCAAATCCCATGACAAGTTGCCTCCCTTGAGTCAACAATTTGATGCTTGGTGTTTTGAAGGCTTGGCAGAATTTGGAGGTGAATAAGGGGACATAATATCCATTTTTTCTCATGAAATGTTGGATTAGGATCCCTCCTTAATTCAACCTACTTGGAGAATGGGTTAGTGTAGCTTTATACATCCACAAAATCATGAAAACAAGCACTAAAATAAGACACAACACACACTTCCTCATTCAACACATTCCCTTCATCAATCAATTGCCCAAAACCAATATACTTATATTAATCATGGTCAAAGAGAGGTTTATGAGGTACAAGTATGGTCAAAATGTTCTAAAAGTGGGCCTCATGGCTCTACAATGGAGAGGATCATAAGTTTCACCATTTTTCTAGAACTGTTTTGTTAAAATTAATGCAGCTGAAAGAGCCATTCTTCGGGAGGATGGCAAAGACCCTAGTTCTGATCTAGGGCCCCCAGTACACTCCTCGGGTTCTTGGTCTGGGACCAAGTAGTTAGACCCATGGAAAAATACCCTAGTTGGACCCTCGGTGTATTGTTGGGGTTCTTGGTCAGGGACCAAGCAGTTTCATGATATAAGTCCCTGGATTTGTTCTAGGGCCCCTGGATGTATTACAAGGAATCCTTGCTCAACGCTTGGATTGATCCTTGGTTGTGTACCTTGGTGGTTAAGACCCTAGTTGTGATCTAGGGCCCCTAGACGTGTTCTGGGGTATCCTATTCTGGGACCAGAAAGATTCTTGGTCTGAGTACCAAGCCGAGATGATGTGTGACTTTCTTCTCTCTCGGGATGGTCCATGTGACCTAGGAGCAGTTAAGAAGAAAAGCATGATCACGTCATTTCCCTTACTCATATGCTAGGATGATAAAAATATTATAATCTGTATTGTGGGACTCTTGTGGACAAATTGCCATTAAAGAAGGACTTGACTTTTGACTTTCTCTTATTTCTTATTGTTGAAACCCCTTGCTTGAGTTATGCCTCCCAAATTTATGTTTATGTGTTGGTTCAAATTTATTTATTGGACTTTACTTTCTTCTAAAGAAAGTTGGTCGCCATGTTTATGAAACCCTCCTCATTCAATTTAATTTATTATTTTGTTGACTTTGCCACTTGATGTTTTTAATTGGTAAATTATTATTTATTATCTTAAGGGGTTAAAATAACCCTAAAGGTATGGAAAGTGGACTAATATGTAAGCCCTACCTTACCTACCTCAACTATTTAAAGAAGTGGTCTCTCCCTCACTTGACACACTTGATCACATGATCTTTCTCCTCCAAACTGACGTTGAGACTGAGGTTTTGCTGCGACCTTTTTCTGATCATGTTTACAAGGATTTTTCTCATCCCTCTCTTGTTGTATCGGCCTGTCTTGGGCCTATCCCAGCTAGTCGTCCTTGTTTGATATTGTCGCCAGCCTGCATGTGCCCATACCAATCTATCATGGGTTTATTTATGTTGTTAAAGCTTTTCGTTGGCCAGTCTTTATGTCCATCCCTGGTTGTCGTGGGTGTATCTCTGCTAGCCTTCATTGTTGGAGCTTGTCGTTGACTGTTGGTGTCGTTTTTACCTATCATGAGCTTATATTTGCTAGTCATTGAGGTTTCTTGTATGCTAGTCCTGCCTTTGTGATATGATGGTGTCGCCCTTTATGTTTTGATAATGTTGCCCTGTGTTTTTTTTTTGTGATGCTTTGTGACTAAACTTTAGGGCTGATAATTTTGGACTGTTGACATTTGTATCAGCTTAAAGAAGGCACCTGCGTTGGGATGAATATGGATTTGTCTTTCCAACCCTAGGTTGAACAATATTTTTGTTTTCATCCCCAATTCTTGGACAATGGCTTGGATTGTGTTTTTTATTGTGGTTTCTCCAGCTTGTTGAGTTCTGATTTTTGCCTATTAATCTAAGATTCCTTCTTGGCTTTATTCCCATGCCCATGAGGAGATCTACCCTAAGGGTTTGATCTATGATTTTCCAAGAATTGTTTGAGCATACATTGGAGGAAGGTAATAGCAGCAAATCAGGTACCTTTGTTCTTTGTTACAGCTAAGGTAATATTCAGATCTGTGTTATGTATGTTATTTATCCACTAATGTTATTAGGTTATGCATCCTAATTTTTATTATCCTTTGCAGGTCATAAATTACAATAGCTATCGATGAGAAAAAAATTAAGAATTTATGTTTGTAGCTACCGTATTGTTTTACCCTTAAATTCTAACATGGTATCAGAGCTTAGGGTGTGAAAGGAGCTCATTTGTGACAAAATTTTGAGCATGTGTAGATCCTCTATTAAGGGTTTGTATTCCAGATCAACAGTAAGTTTCTTTTGTATCATATCTCTCCTGTAAACAGTTTTCAGTATGTATTCATCTTCAGTCAAAGAAAAACATAGGCTGGAAGGGGCTTCAAACTTCAATGCCTAGAAGGCTAGGGTCTTCAATATCCTAGAAGAAAGTGACTTGGATGAGCTGGTTACCAAGGTAATGGAATAACCTACTACAAATACAAGAAGAGCAGCCTATAAGAAGAGGCAGGCCAAAGCCAAGAGGGTCATTTTTTACTCAGTTAAAGATAGTAAGATGCCTCTTATTGCTCACCTAAGGACAACAAAGGAATGCTTTGATGCCCTAGACAACTTGTATGAAAAGAAGGCCACAACTTAGAAGAGGACCTTGAAGAAACAACTATGTACATTAAAGATGGGAAAGGATGAAACCATCTCTACCTTATTTTCCAAAATTGCCCAAACAAGAGATCAACTTGCAACAATTGGAGTTGCAATAGATGATGATGAAATTGTACAAACAACAATAGATGGTCTTCCGGAATCATGGGAGACATTTATCTCATCTGTAAATGGAAGAGAAGTTCAACCCAACTTCTAGAGATTATGGCATGAGATTATGGCAAGAGAAGAATTAAAAGTAGAAGTGAACCCTCCACTTTGAAATATCATGCTCTTTCCACCAAAGCCAAGAAATGGAAGAGGTTTCCTCAACACAACGGAAAAGGTAAGAAACCTCAAGGTAAGAACTCTCATCCTCACTCTCATTTGTCTAAATTAATATGCTTTAGTTGTAACAAGCTATCTCATTATGCAAAAGACTGCATGAACCCTCCCTCGAAGAAGAAATGGAAAGGTAGGTTCCATGCTTCAGTTGCAGCTGAGGAAGAAGAGCCTAAAAGAAAGAGAACCAGAGCTACTTCTAAAGAACAAGAGAAGCGCAGAGAGATTTATCTTGTTTCATATCTCTCTGGTGTTGTCACCAAATCAGAAGAAATTTGGTTAGTGGAAAACGAGGCCTCCAAGCACATGACAGGCTTCAAACATAACCTTGTGAACTATCGAGATAAGAAGCTTAATGTGAAGGTAGAATTGGGTGATTATGGAACTTATGCCATCAAAGGAGTTGGATCAACCTATTTTCAGCTTCAATTAGGTAATGTGTTTCATGTTGATGAAATTCTTTATGCTCCTAGTTTAAAGAAAAATATTATTTCACTTGCAGTTCTAGAAAGAAAAGGGTACACAGTAGATTTCTCCAAAGGAAAGGCTCTTATGTGACCCTCAAATGAAAGTATGAGCTCAACCATGATAATCAGAGTTCAAGAAGGTGGACTTTACAAAGTCTCAAGTCAATTTATTCAAGCATTATCTCATGAGATGATCAACCCCTATGACTTATGGCACAGAAGGTTTGGACACCTCAACTATAATGCTCTCCCAGGTTTGCAAAATATGGTAACAGGTATGCCATTTTTTTTCTTTTGAGCATGATAGTATTTGTAGAGGTTGTGTTCTTGATAAAAATACAAAGAAAGCTTACCCTCATAGTAATAGAAAAAACCAATGGTATCTTAGATCTTATTCATTTTGATCTACGTGGACCTATGACTGATCCGTCCATGAATGGTTGTCTTTATTATATCATTTTTATTGATGATTGTTCCTGTAAAACCTGGATTTATTTTATGAAAACTAAAGATGAATCCTTCAACAAATTTCAAGATTTTAAGAATCTTGTTGAGAATTAGACATGTAGACATATCCATGTTTTCATAACAGATAATGGAAAATTATTTGACACCCACAAGTATGATTATCTTTGACAGGTTTATGGGATTAAGAGGGAGTTGATCGTACCTTACAATCCCCAACAAAATGGGGTTGTATAAACAAAGAACAAGACAATTTGTGAGGCAATCAGAGCTATGATGTATGATCAGAATCTTTCGTTGTCTCTTTGGGCTGAAGTTGTAAGTACTGCAGTCTATATTTAGAACAGGTGTCCTCATAAATCCTTGGAAGAGAAAACTCCAGAATAAGTCTTCACATGTAAGAAGCCTTCAGTTGATCACTTGAGAATTTTTGGTAGTCATGTCTACATTCATGTGTTCTACAAAACAGGTGTTCCAATAGAGGATGAACACCTTCAGTAACCACTCACACAACCAGATCAAAGATCAACACACCAATGTTTTGATGTGGTAAAACCCATACAGGGAAACATCCACGGCCCCAACCAACGCGGCCACTTGGAGCATTGTTATCCACAATTTTGGTTGTCATAATGATGTAATGATGATGGAAAAATCAAGCTCTTCACTAGAACACTTTCCTGAGAAAAGTTACCTTTGTCTGCTTCCAAAAATCATACTTTCAAGGGAGGTTCGCAGGCTACTTATATATTTACCTGCGAGAATGCCTGATTCTCGCAGGCTATATTAAGCTGGGGTGCGAGGGGTTCACACTGTACCTAACTATCAGGGTGCGAACATCTTCTAAAGGAAGAAAAAGATGAAGTTCTCGAGCCTTCTAGAAGGGAATCTTCTAGAAGGATGAGTTGGCATTCGAATGGTTATCTAA
>ML782196.1:482370-544075 GCA_009831015.1 Picea engelmannii
CGTTAAAAATACTCCGAGGGACTCGTCCGAAGGATGAGCTTATATCAACAAGCATATGTGATCCTCTTCAAGCTTGCGTAAAAATAAAGAGGTACTTGCCAGAAATGGTGGGGGAAAATTTGGGAAAGGGATATGTTTCATCTGTGTATTAATTGGCAGTAAGTGTCGCTCTTGAACATGACACCCCCTATTCATCATTTGAATATGATTTGGGAAATCCATTTGTCTCTCATTCGATTTGATAACAAGGTCATTCCATGTGTCGTATTTGAGTCAATGCTGCCAAATCATTGCTCGTGTCGTTCATATGTTCAAGAGAAGTCCATCTGAAACCTATATTGAGTCGGCCATCTGCAGTTATCAATTCTCTCTGTGTCGGCCTCCCCTGTGTCCGGTTCAATTTGCAAAGTGCTCTGTTTCACCTTCAAACTCTGTTACTCATTTCGTGTCATTGATGGGGGATACATCAAGGCCCTCATGTGACGAGTTTTGTTCCGTCAACTTCAGCACATTATCCGGAATCAAGACTTAGAAATTATTTGGTACCTTGAAGCTTGCATGCCTCAATGGCGAGTTTCTCGCTTTCGACAGTGGGTTTACATCATTGACCCTTGATCGAAAGATTCCGTCGAATGTTCGACATCAACTCATTTATTCACGCTCGATGGATTGTACTATAGTACCTTGGGAGTCATTGACATCAATGGTGATTTCCCTCGCACTTGTTAACGGTTGCATCAATGACCGGTAATCAAGTGGTTTCTTCCATGTTCGACTTCAACACATGTAATCACATGGTTAGATTCGTACTTTGGGCGATGAGATTGAAGACCCTGGATATTCTCTTTATGATCCAGGTTGTGATGGAGTATGTATAATTTGCGACACATATATCCACTGTGTATGTTTCGTGGTTATGTCGTATTGATTAAAAAATTGTCGCATAGATCCACAGTGTATTCAGGTGGCTATGCTATATTGTGACGGCATGGCTCCATAGTGTATGATTGGTGGCCATGACCTTTGTTTATGATGTCATCAGTCTATGATCTGAGTATGGGAATGCCTACTTCAGAATTGGTATATATTATATTCTGCAGATGCTTGGATGTTTGCAGGTTTCCGATTAGATGTGCTCTTGGTTCGTGACACACACATGCGGCTTACAAAGTCTATCGACTGTCACTGGTTCCAATCTCAGACTTTGGGGGGAATTCTGTTATCCACAATTTTGGTTGTCATAATGATGTAATGATGATGGAAAAATCAAGCTCTTCACTAGAACACTTTCCTGAGAAAAGTTACCTTTGTCTGCTTCCAAAAATCATACTTTCAAGGGAGGTTCGCAGACTACTTATATATTTACCTGCGAGAATGCTTGATTCTCGTAGGTTGTATTAAGATGGGGTGCGAGGGGTTCTCACTGTACCTAACTATCAGGGTGCGAACATCTTCTAAAGGAATAAAAAGATGAATTTCTCAAGCCTTCTAGAAGGGAATCTTCTAGAAGGATGAGTTGGCATTCGACTATCTAAGTACTGGCTTTCCTGATATCTTGGGATCATTTCCTATCCAAGTAACTAATCCATTCTCTCTTATAAATTGAGAAGAATGCTCATGGAAAAGGTTAAGCAGCAAGCTAGTAAGAGATTTATAGGAGAATTAGTGCAATATTGTATGAAGGACTGATGCTACAGCAGCTAGAGACACCAGCAAGGTTATCAAAAGTGGTTGAT
Organism: Picea engelmannii; assembly: GCA_009831015.1. NCBI lineage: Eukaryota > Viridiplantae > Streptophyta > Pinopsida > Pinales > Pinaceae > Picea > Picea engelmannii. Next base: position 484,107 of record ML782196.1, read on the forward strand.
CTTCTTCATGCATGAGCAAGTGTGTGTGTCAGAGCTAGGAGCCATCGAAAGGAGATCTACAACATCAAGGCTCAGGTTGTAAGTCTTTCTTTCTATCAATTCAATACAGTAATATGTCTCTTTCCCATAAAGCCAATGTCACTTTATTACATAGCTCCTTGATCATATGTATAGATTAGTTGTTGAATATATTGAATTGTCTTCACTTCGATTGGTTTGTACTATTGTGGTCTTGACGGTGCAAGAGCATTGGAGCGAAATTGGTACAACAGAGACCCAAGGAAGCATTCATAAGGTATGTACATGATCCTTGCCTCCTAGTTCATTCAATAGTATAAATCTAGGGAAAGAGTATTATTCTATCCTACTTTGTTCTAGATCCAGGTGGATCTATGGAGATCGGTTTGTGTCTGCACTTACGGATTAATCCTGAAACAAGCATTTTATTAATGCAAAAGAAAAATATTACAAAGAGATTTTACAAGAGAGTTTCTCACAATCGATCATCGAAAAATGACCCTCCATGCTCTTTAAATAGAGAGCATGGACCAATCGGATGTTAAGCCACAGATCAATGGTCGTTAAGATCGAGGAGAATATGAACCGTCGGATCACTCTATGTCGGGAACATATCGTGGCCGTCGGATTTCCTAACTACAAATGCATACTAATTCATACTAAAGAAACACACTTTTACCTAATGACACATTAGACCAAGTATATCTTAACTAACTCCTAAGTAACTAAATATCCTAACATCCCCCCTTAAGAACAACTTGGGATAGGATTGAAGGATTTACAATAGTGACACAATAGGAGAATGAAAGAGGCATTAGAGCCTATCCCCCATTAATGAAAACTTCTTGAACTCCTAACACAGATCGAAGTTTGGAAAACTTCTCTTATGTAAGAGACTTTGTGAAAATGTCGGCAAATTGATCTTTTGTAGGGAAAAATAGCATGTCAATAACTTGATCATGAATGAGCTTTCTGATGAAGTGCATGCGTAGCTCGATGTGCTTGTTGCACTGATATTGAACTGGGTCTTTGGCAAGCTTAATGGAACTCTGATTGTTGCACAAAAGGTTGGTCAGATGTTGTTGTTGAAATCCAAACTCTGAAAGAATTTGTCAAATCCACAAGGATTCTTGACTTTCATTTACCGCTACTTGGTACTCTGCTTCTGCTGAAGAAAGTGCAATAGCCTGTTGTTTCTTACAGGCCCAAGTGACAGGTCTGAAACCAAGGATGAAAACATAACCTGCAGTAGACTTCTGATCATCAGGGTCACCTGCCCAATATGAATCAGTGAAACCAACCAATAAGGGAGTCCCCACTGATCAACACACTGATGTTTTGACATGGTAAAACCCCTACGGGGAAACATACACGGCCCCAGCCAATGCGGCCACTTGGAGAAGTTTATTAATGCAAAAGAAAAATATTACAGAGAGATTTTACAAGAGAGTTTCTCACAATCGATCATCGGCAAATGACCCTCCATGCTCTTTAAATAGAGATCATGGACCAATCAGGTGCTAAGCCATGGATCAATGGCCATTAAGATCGAGGAGAATATGAACCGTCGGATCACTCTATGTCGGGAACATATCATGACCGTCGGATTTCCTAACTACAATTGCATACTAATGCATACTAAAGAAACACACTTTTACCTAACGACACATTAGACCAAGTAGATCTTAACTAACTCCTAAGTGTCTAAATATCCTAACATCATGTACCAAAATAAAAGAGGACTAAGTTAGATCCCTCTGGAAAAAAAATGCACTTTTTTAAGGTACAGTGAGACCTCAAAAGCATATCGAATCTATGTACCAGGGAAAAAATATATAGAGGTCACTAGAGATGTGACCTTCCATGAGGAAGTTTCCTTTCAACATTCCAGAGCGCTTCCCTGTGATACAGAGGAGTACGAAGCTCCATATTCAGAGCCTTCAGATTCACAACTTTCATATGAACAAAGGGAGGAGGCCAGAGATCCTTCAATGGATCCCATAAGGGATTTTGTTGAGTTTCCCCTAGAAAAACCTCCTGTCAAAAGGAATCAAGATTGGTGCCGTGAAATTTTAAAGGAAGAAGAAAAGAACGCAGCACCTAAAGGTACTTTCAGAGAAATCAAGAAGCCAGATAAGTACTCAGATTTGATAGCTCAATTGAATCTTGTGATTGACTCAGAACCTTCCACTTTTGATGAGGATGCCAAGCATAAAGTGTGGAAGGATTATGTGATAGAAGGAGACAATTCAATATTGAAGAATGATGTATGGGAAGTGGTCCCATGACCACAAGGGAAAACAGTAGTGACCTCTAAATGGATTTACAAAATAAAGCATGCAGCAGATGGCAGTGTTGAAAAATTCAAAGCTAGATTTGTGGCTCATGGTTTCTCTCAAAAAGAGGGAATTGATTATGATGAAATATTTTCTCTTGTTTCCAGGTACACCTCTATCAGAATCATCATTTCTCTTGCTTTAGTTTTTTATTGGAAACTTCACCAGATGGATTTTAAGATTGTTTTTCTTAACGATGAAGTTGAGCAAGAAGTTTATATCGAGCAGCCTGAGGGTTTTTTGATCCATGGGAAGGAATCCCGTGTATGCAAACTCAAGAAAGCCTTGTATGGATTGAAATAGACTTTGAGAGCTTGGTATGGAAGAATTGACAGTTTTCTTCAGATTCTTGGGTTCTCCAAGAGTATAGCACATCCTAACCTTTATATTATGATTGTGAAGAATCATCATGTTATCTTGGTTTTATTTGTGGATGATTTGTTCCTTACTGGAGAGGAACATCTGATATCTTAGACTAAGAGGGAGTTGTCAACAGAGTTTGAAATGAAGGAATTGAGTCTTATGCATTACTTTCTTTGTTTAGGGGTGTGGAAAAAGCCTGGTGAGATCTTTCTCTCACAAGGTAAGTATGCAGTTGATGTGCTTCACAGATTTGGGATGTTGGATTGTAAGTCCATGACCACCCCAATGATTTCTAACCTGAAGAAGTTACATGATCAAGCTATAGGTTTAGATCTAGAATACCCTACAGTATATAGTCATATTATTGGGTTCTTGATGTATCTAGTACACACCAGACCGAACATTTTTTATGCAGTGAATGCCCTCAGTCAGTTTATGTGTAATCCAAAACACATTCACATGGTTGTTGCTAAGCATATTCTCATATATGTCTGGGGGACTATAGCTTATGGGCTTAGATGCACTTCTAGTGGACGTGTAATGCTTCAAGGCTATTCAGATTCATTTTGGATGGGTAGTACAGTGGACTGGAAGAGCACTTCCAAATATTGTTTCACTTTGGGTTTAGCTATAATCTCTTGGTCCAACAAGAAGCAGGGATCCATAGCCCAAAGCACTACAGAGGAAAAATACATTGTTGCAAGTGTTTTTAGTAAAGAAGCAATGTGGCTTAGAAATCTACTCTCAAATTTGTTCAGTGTTGATATGGAACCCATAGTAATTCATTATGATAACTAGAGTTGTATAAATCTCACAGAGAATCATGTGTTTCATGACATATCGAAACACATTGAGATGAGATATCACTATGTTCGAGACATGATGCAAAATAACATTCTCAGTATTCAGTATGTTTCGACTACGGAACAAAGTGCATATATTTTGACCAAGCCAATGTCGTTGACAAAGTTTGTATACTTTCAAGACAAGCTTGGTGTTGTTGAGAATGCCTCTCTTGCTGAGAGGGAGTGTTAAAATTAATGCAGCTACAATATCCATTCTCTGGGAGGATGTAAAAGACCCTAGTTGTGATCTAGGGCCCCCAGTACACTCTTGGGGTTCTTGGTTTGGGACCAAGCAGTTAGAGCCATGGAAAAATACCCTAGTTGGCCCCCCAATGTATTGCTAGGGTTCTTGGTCAGGGACCAAGTAGTTTGATGATATAAGTCACTAGATGTGTTCTATGGCCCCTGGATGTGTTCCATGGAATCCTTGCTCAGTGCTTGGATTGATCCTTGGTTGTGTACATTGGTGGTTAAGACCCTAGTTGTGATCTAGGGCCCCCAGATGTGTTCTTGGGTATCTTGGTCTAGGACCAGGAATATTCTTGGTCTGATTACCAAGTCGAGATGATGTGTGACTTTCTTCTCTCCTGGGATGGTCCATGTGACCTAGGACAAATTAAGAAGAAAGGCATGATCATGTCATTTCCCTTCCTCATATGCTGAGATGATAAAAACCTTATAATCTATATCGTGGGACTCTTGTGGACAAATTTTCATTAAAGAAGTACTTGACTTTTGACTTTGTCTTATTGCTTATTATTGAAACCCCTTGCTTGAGTTATGCCTCCCAAATTTATGTTTGTGTTGGTTCAAATTTATTTATTGGACTTTACTTTCTTCTAAAGAAAGTTGGCCATCGTGTTTATGAAACCCACCTCATTCGATTTAATTCACTATTTTGTTGACTTTACCACTTGATATTTTTAATTGGTAAATTATTATTTATTATCTTAATGGGTTAACCTAACCCTAAATCTATGGCAAGTGGAATAATATGTAAGCCCTACCTTACCTACCTCAACTATTTAAAGAAGTGGTCTTTCCCTCACTTGACACACTTGATCACATGATCTTTCTCCTCCAAATTGACATTGAGACTGAGGTTTTGTTGCGGCCTTTTTCTGATCGGGTTTACAAGGGTTTTTCTTAGCCCTCTCTTGCTATACCAGCATGTCTTGGACCTATCCCAGCTAACCTTCCTTGTTTAAGCTTTCCTCCAGCCTGCTTGTGCCCATACCATTATGTCGTGGGTTTATTTATGTTGTTTAAGCTTTCCACTGGCTAGTCTTTGTGTCGATCCCTGGCTGTTGTGGGTGTATCCTTGCTAGCCTTCATTGTTGGAGCTTGCTACTGAATGTTGGTGTATTTTCTGCCTACCGTGAGCTTATATTTGTTATCCATTGAGGTTTCTTGTATGTTGGTCCTACCTTTGTGATCTGATGGTGCCGCCATTTATGTTTTGATAGTGTTGCCCTATGTTTTTGTTGTGCTGCTTTGTGAGTAAACTTTAGGGATGATAATTATGGATTTTTGACATTTGTATCAGCTTGAAGAAGGCACTTGAGTTGGTCTGAATATGGCTTTGCCTTTCCAGCCCTTGGTTGAACAGTATTTTTTTTTTCAGCCCCAATGTTTGGACAGTGGCTTGGACTGTGTTTTTTATTGTGGTTTCTCCAACTTGTTGAGTTCTTGTTTTTTCCTATTAATCTAAGAGTCCTTGGATTTATTCCCATGCCCATGAGGAGATCTAGCATGAGGGTTTGATCTATGATTTTCCAAGCATTTTCTGAGCATACATTGGAGGAAGGTAATAGCACCAAATCAGGTACCTTTTTTCTTTGTTACAGCTAAGGTAATATTCAGATATGTGTTATGTATGTTATTTATTCACTAATGTTGTTAGGCTATGCATCAAAAGTTTATTATGCTTTGTTGGTCATAAATTACAGTAGCTATTGATGTGAAAAATTTTAGGAATTTTAGTTTCTAGCTACCCTATTGTTTTACCCTTAAATTCTAACATATTTGATAACATGTGTATCCTTGGTTCGACCATTTTTTTAAGTATTTAAGTAACAAAGTAAGTTAATAAGTAGACAAACTCAACCCTTTTTTGACAAAATTCCTTCCCCAAATATGTTATGGATTTTACCAGAAGTTATAGTTCCACTTGAACTTCCACCTTAAAAGTTTTGACCCATCTTAAGATGACCCAAATCATATAAATTTCAAAAAAATTGAATGAAAGTAGAACTTTACTTTTCCAAAAAAAAAAAAACACTCCTTTAAATAACCAATTCCCAAAAGTGTGATGTTTCCTTAAAAAAAAAAAACATAAACGTTAATTAAATTTAATAGATGATCATTATATTAAAATCCATTCAAGACCTAAAATCTTCATATTATCATGAAGTGGAAAATTTTATATAATTATTTCCACATAGTGATGATAATTCATGTAACACTATAAATAAGCCCATGTGTTCTAAATATTATATGATATTTTGTTAACATTAATACATTTAATACTTTTAAGTCTTCTCAGTTATAAGCACAAATAAATTGCCCAAAGTGGTTGGATCCAATGGTGGAAAGCTATGATTTTTTTACTGTTGGGTAAGGTTCAATTCCCGTGAGGGCCTTACCTGGAGCCATGGGGGCACCTTGAGGTAGTGGTTGAACGTGTGGTTTCACCCATAGATACTATATTAAATGGTATCGTGACCCATGCACACATGAGCGGATCAAAGCCCACCCCCATGTCCTTCAAATTTTAAGTCAATTCCTGCTAGCTCAATCGATTAAGGTGTGGGTTTTGTTTGCTAGGTGACCCAAGTTCAATACCCTTACGGTGAGTTTAGTCGAGAGGAGACACCCAAAAATCCATCCATGTTAAGGGTTGGTGCGATCCTCGTGTGATTTTGACGGATTAGATGCCCCTAGGTTGTGGTTTCTTAGCCAATGGTTAAAAATGTTGGTCTCGCAGGTTACGGGCACATTTCTTACAAAAAAAAGCACAAATAAATTTATTTAATAATTTATAACAAAAACTTATGTGTCTAACTCTCTATTTCTCTCTTTTTAATATTTTTTGAGAAATTTGGTCCCTCATTTGTATTAGGAATTTTAAGTGATGATATTGGTACTTTGCCAATCCCTTATGGATTCCCTCCCTCTTCCCCAATTTTCACACAAGAGCATCTACCAATTAAGCTAACCCTTGGAACTTAAACATGATTCTTTTTTATTTGCAAAATTTCTTATTTTTTTATAGATTGAATTACCTTGTTTAAGTCCTAAAGTACTAGGTTGTTATCCTTTATATCCCTCGAATTAGAATAGATCTCTTGAAAGACTATAGTTAGGTGATCTTTCTCCTTTAGAATTCTTCTTCTTTTTCTCACAGTTTTTAAAAAAATTGGGCATTGGAATCCACCCGAGAAATATGGTTTGTCACTCTCTACCCTGTAAGAAATAATGAGAGTGCTAGTACCTTGTCACCCTACCCCCCTTAGAAACAAACTTCTCCTTTAGAATTATTCTTCTTTTTCTCACGAATTTTAAAATTTATGGGCATTGGAATCCAACTGAGAAATATAGTTTGACACTCTCTACCCAGTAAGCAAGAATGAGAGTGTTAGTACCTTGTCACCCTACCTCCCTTACAAACTAAACTTGGCCTCCAAGGATAAAACACATGTCCTTAACTATTAAATCAACTTAGACTATACCTTAGAGTTCTTCTTTATTATTATTATTAGATTGTAATTCTCATATAATTTACTTAACTTAAAAATGAATTTCAATGATTAATACTCTAATTTTGATTTCCTAAACTACACCAAAGTCTAAACATATTCTTCTTTCCCCATTGGAGTGTGATCATGTTTTGTTTATTACCTCAATTTGATTGCCCCATTTTGATTAATTTTCTATTAACATTATATTCCATTTTTTTTGTAAGTATTTTCTATTTAATTATGAACAAAATATACAAATATGTCTATTGTCCCTGGTAATCCAGATAGCATCGATTTTTTCTGACCAAACCCCCCAAAAAAAGCCATAATCGGTTGCTTGCCCAAAAAGGGTAGTATGAAATATGAAACCATCCTTGAATCAAAGGAGTAATCGATCTTGAGTGTAACTGACTAAGAGTACGACTAATAGACAAGTAAATTAAATAGCTAGATTGATCCAGATGGATATCGTGTTAAGTTTAAAGTTGTTATTTTCAATTTACTAGATAATTCCAAAACAACAGCATAAAGAGGATCACTAAAAGAAACACAATCACAAGGTACACAACATTTTATCCTGGGAAACCCTTGTGGGGGAGAAAACCCAACAAAAACTTCATCAGTAATAGATTGCCAATATAATTCCAAGATTAAGACCAAACCACCAAGAATAATCTAGGACTGGGCATGCACCTCTCTTCTCCTTCTTCTTGAAACTGCAACTACCTTCAAAAGATGCGCACTAGAAGTGTGAGTGAGTGAGCGACCAAATGAGGCACCATCCTCACTTATAAATACAAGGAGGGGCTAGGGTTATGTCTCTTCACTTAGTAGGGCTGACTTCTTCCAAGAGTTGCTGAAATCACTTTATAAACCCTAGGGGATGACTTTACAAATACCACCATATAAATATGGTTTGACCAATCCACAAAAAGGGATTTGGTCTTATACAAGACCCAACGTGATCAATCCACAAAAGGGGATTTGATCTATAAAATAATAACTCAATTATAATTATAATATTCTTTGAAGTTACAATATTTCAACACTCCCCCTTAACGAGAAGGGTATTCTACTGACATAACCCAGTACAACATCATCAGGAGAGAGAGGGAAGCAACATCATTCGCATCTGAAACACTGACTGGCACATCTATAAATCATTGAAAGTTTTCTCATCATAAATATCATCATCATTCACAACATGGAGTTGTAGTAGCATCGACATCATCATCTGTATGAAGTTGAAACATCAACATCAATTAGCATAAAATTGAAGCAACAATATCACCAACACGAGGCTGGTACACCATCATCAACACCACCAGGTTGATAAAACAACATCATCAACAGCACAAAAATGTTACAACATCATCAACAACATCACGAGGTTGAGATAAAAACATCGTCAGAACAAGGTTGAGACAACAACATCATCAACACGAGGCCGAGACAAAAATATCATCATCATAGGGAAAAAGAATGAGGCAGGTGCAAAAACAACATTTTGTGGTACTTTGACAGACCGTCCTTATCGGACCTTCGGGATCTGCCCAGGAATCATAAGATTCCCTAGGATATAAAATCCTAATGGAGCTACCATGTGGTACTCTAGTAGACCGCTCTTATCAGACCTTCGAGATCTGCCCAAGAATCAAAAGATTCCCTAGGATATAAAGTCCTAATGGAGCTACCACTATTGACCACAGTTGGCATATACATTCACAGGTACTCTAACATACCGTCCTTACCGTAACTTCAGGATCTGCCCAGGGATGATCAATCCCCTTGGATATAAAATCCTAACAAAGCAACCTATTGTTCGTCAGGATACCATAATATCATCAGCATCACTCCCCCTTTCGAGGGAGGTCATTTAGGACAATACTGAGTTTGTCTCGGAAGTACTCAAACTTTACACGAGATAGAGTCTTGGTCAGCATATCTGCAACCTGCTCATATGTGCCAACATATTGGAGCTTTACAACTCCCCTCTGCACCATATCATTGATGTAGTGATACCATATCTCTATGTGCTTCGACTTATCATGGAGCACCAGGTTCTCTGTCATCTTTATGCAACTCTAGTTATCACATAGAATCACGATGGATTCCATGTCCATATCGAATAGACCTGTCAACAACTTCAGAAGCCATATGGCTTCACAACTAGCAGAACATGTTGCAATGTATTATGCTTATGTCCTGCTGAGAGAAATACTGGATTGCTTTATGTTCTGCCATGAATTCATGGTTGAACCTAGACTAAAACAACATCTTGAAGTTCTCTTTCTATTAGAAGCACTTCCAGGCCAATCTGAATCAGTATAACCATATAGTTTGAAGTCATGATCTCCAGTATAATAGAGATCATATTCCAACGTACCCTTAAGGTATCTCATTGTAAATTCTAACCTTGTACAATATCTACTGCAAACAGATATTCAAAAAAGAACAGAAAAGATACAATGGCAAATACAAACATTACACAGAGATTTTTCCCCTGGAAACCCAAACCAGGAAAACCAACATATTCTATATTCATTCATTGTGTTACAATGTTTACAATACAAAATACATATAGGAGCCAACAGCATCCAAAACCCTAACCCAATGACCTGGATTAGTCCAAAACTCTAATTCCTTAACTGGATATAGAAAACCATTGGCAAAGAAACCATGTGTCGGAAAACCACCTAAATACAATGCAGTCTCGAAAATGTAGTCCCGATGCGGAAAAAAAAAAAAATCGGGGGCGTTGCCTCCGAACCCCCGCACAGGGGGCTCCGCCCCCCTCTAACCCCTCTGTGCACCCAACGCAGATGCTCAGCCACTACTACTCATACAAAGAACATAACACATACCCAACACTCATCACATGCTTTGCAGCTACATGGTGAACATGTCTGGGCTCTACCAAATATTGACTAAAGGTGTTCACAACAAAACATATATATGGCCCGGTATTCTTCAGATACATCAATGAACCAATGATCTATCTATATAGAGTAGCATCAACCAATTCTAACGAAGTATCAACCAGGACCTTCAACTTTGTTTCCATGGGTGTGTTCATGGATTTACATTCCAACATGTCAAACCTCTTTAATATTTCAACTGCATACTTCCCTTGGTTAAGGAAGATATTCTCTAGGCTCTTCCAAACTTCAACACCTAACAAATAATGCATCAGGCCTAGGTATTTCATATCAAATTCTGCAACGAGCTTCTTCTTACAATTTGTGATGAGCTTTACTTCTCCTGCTAAGAATAGGTCATCCACGTACAGTAGCAATATAATTGGCTCATCATTCATAACCTTGAAGTAAAGTTTAGAATCATCTTTACTCTTGGTAAATCCCAAGCTCATCATAAAACTATCAATTTTACCATACCAAGCTCTTGGAGCTTGCTTCAAATTCTAGCCATGAGTCTTCTTGTCATGTACTTTGAAACCAAATTTTCACATCACATTGTACCAACCTGGTACACTTGCTTGGCTACAACTTAATCTACACAATCATGTGCTAGCTCTATGTGCTTTCTTCAAAGCACTACTTGTATCATTACCTGAGAGTATGTCCTCTACTCTCTCTGCAATTGTTCCTCTAGGACTGGGACTCGGCACCTACAGTTGCTCTGAAGCTGGGAATGATTGCTCCATTCTCACTGTGACTGTTGAAATATGAGAGTAACTCCTCTACTCTATCACAACAACAACTTCGTCTAAGAGTGGTTCAATAACTAATACTGAAGGTAGCTCTTCTTATTTCATGGAGGTAACTCTATCTACTATTGTAGTCATGTCTCCATGGCCCGACTAATGTACTGCACCAACTGGCACTCAATCTCAAATATAGGGATTTCTCCCCCTGAATCTCATATTGTATCTGAATCATGGTTTTTCTGGTTGTCTTCATGAATACTAGAACTATTTCTTCGATTACTGGAGAAATTGTCTCTTCATAGTCTTCTCCCTCTTGCTGGGAGAATCCTCTGGACACAAATCAGTCTTTGTACATATTTATATTATTATCTGCAACATGCTTGATCTGTTAGATCAATATTGGAAGTCACCATTGACTTCATCTTAAGGAAAAATCCATATCCCAATCCTTCTGACTGGCTTCCTTCTCTGTTACTGAAACAAGGGAATCTTCTAGGAGATTTCATGTCTCCTAGAGGTATCTGAAGCTATGATGTAGTCTTCATATGATCCTTTCTGAGATTAGGCTTACTCTGAGTCTTGATTTCTTTTGAGTCTTCAAAAACTCCATAGTCTCTGCAGGATATACTTGGTGTTGAATACCAAGTCTTAATATGAAAAGTTGAGTCAGTCTTCAAAAGAATTATGCTTCATGTCAAGGTGGCTTCATTATCCTTTGACCAAGTCTATTTTGATTTCTATTCTAATGTTCATTCATCTTTGGAGCCTTCTGCTCCTTACAATCAATCTCCATATGAGATACTTTGTATCTCAAAAAAGTAGCTTCTTCTTTATCTTCTTTGGTACATGGATGTATTCGGTCGTGTATACAACTTGGATAGTCTGCTCCATGTCTCACCTAATATGTTGTCTCCTGCAACCGTCACTATAGCTTCCTCGGGTTTATCACATGTGACCTACTCAGAACATGAACAACAAGGAAGAAACAATAGACAAGGATAATACTCTTTATAATAATAATAAAAACAATAGCGAGAACAATTTCTCATAGTAGCTCCCTTAGAGCTATCACTTGTGTTAAGAACCAAATATCAAGATAGCATAGAAAAACCTCAGAATAAGTACTCAACGCCTTGAAAAGAGATAATTTCATATAATAAGCCTCTTTGAGGGGGAAACCTCCTTATACACCACATAAATTCCCAAATACAAGATGATTCCAAATGAAAAGGTATCCTTGGTATATATATAGAGGCTAGGAGGTACAATTACAACTAATGGACCCAAGCGGACATAAATAAAATAACATTACTAATGTAATATGCCCCAATTAAGGGGCAATGTGCCACTATTTAGGGCTTAACATGCCCCTCCTCTTTAGACAAGTGTTGTATGCAATGCTTGAGTAATTCCATATGCTTTTGTATAAAAGACTCATCTTCCCAAGTGAAATCTTCAACAGGTAGTTTCCTCCACTTAATGAGATACTTTGAAATGGATCTATTCCTTAGCTGGTGAATTCTTGTGGCAGTGATAGCTTCATGCTCCAATATGATTTTTCCTTCCTCGTCAAGTTCTGGCAATATAGTTTGAACTTGTATCTTGTCACCTATAACCTTATTTAAGCATGAAACATGGAAAACTGGGTGTACTCGTGAAGATGCAAGAAACTCCAATTTGTATGCCATAGTACCAATATTTTGCAACACCTTATAAGGGCTATAGTACTTTGGTGATAATTTATTATCCTTCTTGGCTTGCTTGAGGGACATCTATTTGTATGGTTGTAGTGTTAAAAACACCCAATCCCCTACTTCAAAACTTCTTTCACTGCGATGTTGATATGCTTGTTGTTTCATGCGATTTTGTGCCATGGTCAGGTTGTCCTTTAAGATTTGGAGAATTTGTTGTTGATACTCAATGTGATCTTCCACTGCTTGAACCTTGGATTTTTATTTTAGAGAAGAAGTGTTGGAAGGAGGGTGGTATCCATAGAGTGCCATAAATGGTGTCATTTTTGTTGCAGTATGAAAGGAAGTGGTATACCACCACTCTGTCGAGGGTAACCATTTGAACCATTGTTTTTGTTTATCAGAGACAAAGAAACTAAGGTATCCTTCCAGACATTGGTTCACTATCTTGGTTTGTCCGTTGGATTATGGATGATAGGATGAGCTATGAGCCAATTGACTACCCAAACAAGAAAATAATTATGTCCAAAAATGTCTAATGAAGATGGGATCTATGTCACTTAAAATAATCTTTGGGCTTCCATGTATCTTTTGAACTGTCTCCATGAATGCAGTGGCAATTGTACTGGCTTTGAAGGGATGAGAGAGTGCACAAAAGTGTGCATACTTGGTCAATCTATCAACAATCACCATGATGACACTCTTTCCTTCAGACTTCGGTAACCCTATGATGAAATCCATGGAAACCTCCTCCCAGCGCTGACTTGGGATGGATAATGGTTGTAAAAGACTTGGGGTCTTAATTGTTTCCACCTTATTTTGTTGGCAAACCAACCATTCTGCCACAAACCTTTGAACATCATTTTTAAGGCCATCCCAAAAAAATTCCTTCTTGACCATATGGTAGGTTTTCAAAAATCATGAGTGCCCTCCTACCGGAGAGGTGTGCAATTCCAATAGTACCATTTGTTTGATTTGGGAGTTCTTACATAAATATAAGCGATCTTTGTACTATAGTGAATCATTTTTCCATGTAAATGTATCTGAAGCAATGGAATTCTGTTGCAACCTTTGAATGAGAGTCCACACGTTTTCATCATTCTTCCATTCATCCCTCGCTTATATTATCCAATCGGGTTGGATGATCGAGATAGCACAAAGAAAGGCCTCAACATCTTCATCCTTTCTTGAGAGTGCATCTGCCACGACATTTTGCTTCCCTTTTTTATAGATGATTTCAAAATCATAACCCAATATCTTGGTCACCCATTTTTGTTGTTCTTCTGAAGATAGTCTTTGTTCCAAGAAGTATTTAAGACTACCATGATCTGTTTTGATCTTGAAGTGCCTACCTATTAGGTAAGGGTGCCATTTCTTCAATGTGTGTAGTATTGCCATCATTTCCTTCTCATAAATGGGTTTGTGTAAGTCCTTTCCCTTGAGTGGCCGACTTTCAAAAGCAAGGGGCCTTCCTTCTTGCATTAGAACAGCACCAATGTCATTTCCTAAGGCATCACATTCCACAATAAAGGTTTTTGTGAAGTCTAGTGTGGTCAAGACAGGAGCTTTGCACATCGCCTCTTTAAGTTGTTCAAAAGCTTGAGTTGCCTCTGGAGTCCATGAAAATGCATCATTCTTAGTTAATGTCGTTAAAGGTGATGTTATTCTCCCATAGTTACAAACAAACTTGCGGTAGTAACCTGTCAAAACCACAAATCCTCTAAGATTCTTCAATATTTTGGGAATCGACCAGTTCATCGTGGCCTTAATCTTGTTAGGGTCTACCTTGACACCATGAGATACAATATGGCCCAAATACTCTACTTCCTTCACCCCAAAGAAACATTTGGATGGTTTGGCATATAGTTGTTTCTCCTTTAGTAGTTGTAGCACCTTGTCAACATGTCGCACAATATCCTCCCAAGACTTGCTATGGACTAGTATATCATCAAAAAACACTAACACAAATTTTGGAAGGAAGGGATTGAAAATGGAATTCATCAACCCTTGGAATGTGGAAGGTGCATTTGTAAGGCCAAAAGGCATGACCAAAACTTCATAATGGCCTTCATGAGTTCAGAATGTTGTTTTTGGGATATCCTCTTCCTTCATTCTAATATGATGATACCCTGAACGAAGATCCAACTTTGTGAAATAGATTGCTCCATGTAGTTCATCTAACAATTCATCAATGACGGGAATGGAAAAATTATCTTTAATAATGATCTCGTTGTGCTTCTCTATAATCTGGACACATACTCCATGAGCCATCTTTCTTGAGTACCATTACCACCGGTGCAGAGTGAGAACTTTGGAGAGGTCTAATAATTCTAGCCTCTAAAATTTCTTCAACCATACGCTCAATTTCACTCTTCTGGGCATAAGGGTATTTGTAAGGCCCGATGTTAGGAGGAACACTCCCAGGAATTAGGTGAATAGCATGATCATGATTTCGAGTGCGTGGAATTCCTTTGGGAATATCTTCAAATACTTTGGAATGCTTATCAATGATCCCTTGGAGATCTAGGGGAATAGATGGCTTAGATGTTTGAACATCTAGTGAGCATAGTTGTGCAATTACACCATGATGCCCCTTTTTCAATAATTTTGTGATGCCATTAGAGCTTATCACCTTACTTGGTTTCCCTGTCATACCCCTTAACTCAATTTATTTTCCTTCCAATGAAAATTTCATGAAAATTTCTTGAAAATTAAAATCCACTGTTCCTAATAATTGTAACCATTGGATTCCTAGTACGACATCAACACCACACATGGGTATAGAAATCATTGGACTATTCATTACATATTCCCCCATAGTAACATTGATCTTATTACATTTTCCTGAGCAATTGATAGTTCCTCCATCAGCAATCATTACTTGAAACTCTGGCACTAGATATACAAAGCAATTGAGATCTTTGGCTAATTTATAGTGAATGAAATTATGAGTACTTCTAGAATCAATTAGGACTATTACCTTTTTTCTTTTTGATATATCCTTCGATCTTGAGGGTTTGAGGAGTGCTAATTCTATCCAATGCATTACATGATATCGTGGGAGTCAACTCTTCAGAAGAAATCGCTTCTACGTTTTCATCTTGAGATGGTTCTTGTTGTTCTTCTTCTTCTTCTTCCTCTTCACAATCTATGTATATTAATTTCTTCTCACCACACTTATGTCCCTTACTATACTTGATGTCACAATTAAAGAATAAACCTTTGGATTTTCTTTCCTCCAATTGTTGAGGTGTCAACCTTGTAGGTTGAGGTGTTTTAGAAGAAGGAACATTATTCTCTCTATAGATTTTAGGAGTGGTGATTTTAGTAGTCATAGCCAAATTTTTACTTTCAACGTTTCTTTCCACCCTGAATGCATTCTCCAATGATTTGGGTTCCCAAAGGAGAACCTCATGTTGAATGTTATCCTTTAAAGTTCCTATGAATACAACAATTAGGTACTCATATTGAATATTTGTTACCTTTATATTCAATCTTTGGAAGTTCTCAATGTTCTCTGCAACTAAACCCTTTTTCTTGAGATTTATCAATTGGCTAAATAAGGTATTGCTCCTTGTATCCTCATAGTGTGCTATCATTTCTTCTGTGAAAATTGTCCAAGTGATGAGTGATTTGAGAGAACAAATTCATCAATACCATACAAATTGATTGGGTTCTAAATATAAAGAAGCAATTCGTACATTTTGTGTATGTGACACATCATGTAGATCAAATAATTGTTCCATCTGAAGTATCCATGTGATTGTATCCTTGCCATCAAACTTCCTCATATCAATATTAGGAAAGTGGTTAATCTTCAACCCAAAGTTGGAGTTTCTCCATTCTTGATTCATCTTCCTTATGTCCTCATCATGAATTTCATGGGATACATTTTCACTTTAAGGTGTCCTCTCTATTAGGAAATTTTTCAGTCCTTCCATGATCTCCCTTTTTAAACCCTCCATCATCCCTTGTAGTTCATCTTTTGTTATTGTCTTCTTTTGTAAATCATTTATGTCCCTGCGCATTTCTTCACCTTCATCAAGAGTTCAAGTAGGATTATCTAGAGGCATATTTGGTGTAGAAGTTCCCTTTTTGGGTGGCATGTTGGCCAAGTATCACTCTTGATTTCGAGGTGGTTCTACTAGATGATCTTTCTTCTGCTTTATCTCCAAAATTCCAGCCCTTTTGGGTATAATTTTTTTTTTTTTTGTAGTTCTCTTATATTTCTTCTCTGCAATTCCACAGGTCTAATCAAAATTGGATGTGCCAAGTGGAAGTTATGGTAACTTCCCCACAACTTGATGATTTTTTTCCCTTCCCAGAGAGCGTACTTGTAAAGCGATTCAAGGTCACAATATCTGATATTTGATTCTAAAACTTGTACCAAAAATACTATAGATTGTCCATTGTCCAATGCAACTGGTCTCACTTAATTTGGATACTCATTGAAGAAGATATCATTGTTTTACCTGGAAGACCTATTTGAGACTAGTTAATATGACTAGTCAGATACCCTATCTTGCACATGGTGTATCTACAAAATTAGGTTGACCCAGAAGCTGAAATTTTTATCATAGCTACCTTGATAATTTATGTAAATATTCTTCGGATTTCAAAGTCTGAAACGTTACATAAAAAAATTCATAGAGAAAATTCCGCTATGACTAAATTCAGGATGATTCCAAAACCCTATCTTACACAAGATATATCTATGAAAGTATAAGGCCTCAGGAGCTGAAATTTTAACCCCACATACCTTGATCCATATAATAAATATCCTCCAAGGTGTTCTTTCTATTCCGTAGAAAAAAATATATATCTAAAATTTCAAGGTGTAGATCGGATACCAAATGTTAAGAACCAAATATCAAGATAGCATAGAAAAACCTTAGAATAAGTACGCAATGCCTTGAAAAAGAGAGAATTTCAGATAATAAGCCTCTTCGAGGGGGCAACCTCCTTATACACCAAATAAATTCCCAAATACAATATGATTCCAAAGTAAAAGGTCTCCTTGGTATATATAGGAGGCTAGGAGGTACAATTACAACTAATGGACCCAAGATGACATAAATAAAATAAAATTACTAATGTAATATGCCCCAATTAAGGGGTAATGTGCCACTATTTAGGCCTTAGCAATTTGTGACCTGCCTGAAACAAGGGTGAAAAGTAAGAAGTACAATAATAAGAAATGAGAGAAACACTCTTCTAGTGTTGTGATCAATCATTCCTCCTGGAAACAAAACAATAATTTTCTCCTAGAGGAGATGTTAGTTACATCTGATAATAAGCATTTATCTCAATATGCTCACATGCTACCAAGTATAAAACTTTTCAAAATTTCCATCTCAACTATAGTGTTTTCTTGTAATGAGTTAGCTATCAAACTTGACATGTGCAAATTTGAATCTTATCAACTTAATCAATCAAACCTAGAACCTAGAGTCTTTGTCCTCAAGAATGAGTGTTGTTGCTTCTCTTCCTAGTCTCCTTCACTCAAGATGACAAGTATTCTCTTCAACCTGTCCTCTGTATTGAGATAATATGCTTTCTTGATAGAAATCTAAGTTAGAGAATAAACTCTATAATCTCAACTTTAATCAACCTAATACCTCAACTTTAATTTTGACCAATGGTTATTATGATGGTTATAACTTCAACATACAACCTCTAATGTTCATAATATCAAAATAATGTCATAACAAATAGATGCATATAAAAAATAATCAGACCTAGGGTGCATTATTCCTCTGAATCTGTTGGATCTGAGACCCTTCTAGATCTATGACGAAAGATCCCTAGGTAGTGGTACCATCCGATAGCAATGGTAATAAAATAAAATAAAAAAAACTTCAAAGGTGTTGCAACTTGTAACTTAAAGTTAGTTGGAGATTTGCTAAGGTAAGGTGCACTATGACAATAAAAATCAGTGCCAACACTTCACAAAAAAATTCCATTGCAACTGGTACTGCAGTTGGTGTTGGCACTACAACTGGCATGAAGGAACTGGTACTGTAACTACAAATGATACTATAACTGATACTAATACTGCAATTGGTACTTCAACTACAACTGCAACTTAGGGTTTTATGAGGAAACCCTAATTTTTCAAACTCCAAATTTTGGAATTTTGATCCAAGGACTAGATGTGTTGGGTTGAGGTGAGTTTGCTAGAGCTGAATATTTCAGAAAATTCTAAGTTTTACCCCTTGAAACTTGACCTGCGCAAATCTAGACAGGTACTTCTGGTATTGGTTCTGGTTTCCTAGTTTTCTGGTTTTTTGGTACCAGCCAAAAATAGGGTTTGGCTTTCCGGAGAATCTGGTCACTGAAAAGGTGTGCTCAAGTTGCAAAAAGATGCACTAGGGTAGGGCGCACTTCCCTATATAGTTTTTAGTCAGAAATTATTCTCCAATAAAAATCCCTAATTTCCTTGTACGACGATAATGACATTTTTAGATACCTAGTGAAAGGTGCTCTATTCATTCAATCTTTGATACCATGTTAAGTTTAAAGTTGTTATTTTCAATTTACTAGAGCATTCCAAAACAACAGCATAAAGAGGATCACTAAAAGAAACACAATCACAAGGTACACAACATTTTATCCTGGGAAACCCTCATGGGGGAGAAAACCTAGCAAAAACTTCCTCAATAATAGATTGCCAATACAATGCCAAGACTAAGACCAAACCACCAAGAATAATCTAGGACTGAGCATGTGCCTCTCTTCTCCTTCTTCTTGCAACTGCAGCTACCTTCAAAAGATGCACACTAGAAGTGTGAGTGAGTGATTGACAAATGAGGCGCCATCCTCACTTATAAATACTAGTGAGGAGGGGCTAGGGTTATGTCTCTTCACTTACTAGGGCTGACTTCTTCCGAGAGTGGTTAAAACCACTTTATAAACCCTAGGGGGCGACTTTACAAATACCGCCATATAAATATGGTTTGACCAATCCACAAAAGGGGATTTGGTCTTATACAAGACCCGACATGATCAATCAACAAAAGGGGATTTGATCTATAAAATAATAACTCAATTATAATCAGAATATTATTCAAAGTTACAATATTTCAACATATTGGTGGCCACCCACCTATTCCACTGGCTCAAAGAACAATTTTCCATTTTGGTAGATTTTTACAAATTTTCAAGTCTCAAACTTTCGGGGCCATTTTAAGGCCCTAAATGACATTTTTTTGGACTTTTTGGGGGGCAAGGGCTTAAAATAGCATGACCTAACCCCTGACAAATTTTGTACTTCTTGTATATACCTTTACGACGAGGTATCGAACGCCCCAAACGGAGATCGTATGCAAAATTTACACCCTCAAGAAGTTGACGTATCAACTACCCCCATCGAGTCCCGCAAACCTTTTGGTGTTTCATCTTCCGGGGTTAGGGTTTTGGAATTTTTTTTTATGTTAAAAAGGCCTTTGGGGCTTCATTGTAAACATCATCATCTTCTTGTGAATGAGCATAGCCGTCACATCTCTTCTCAGAGATAAGCTGCCACCATTCTAGCAAGTTCATTAACTTTGTATTTTTATAGTTTCTGTACATTTCTCTCATTAACATAAATTGCGTATTAATGTATCTTTGTGTTTCTTACAATATATTTGTGTATTTCATTGCTATATCTCTACCCTCATTCATTCTCAAAATAATCCAAATCAAAGATAGACTGAAATTAAACATATGAAAGAAAAGGGACTCGTAAAGAGTCAAGTCACTATCCACCATGAAAATGAGGCACCTAAGAGGCTAGAGAAAAAGTGTCGACATGGAGACCCACAACTGATGAAGCTCCCATACTGAGAAATATAAAAAGAACCACCATGGAGCTTTACTAACTAAAAGACTAAGGTGATAATCAACTTGTTCTAGTCCTCCAAGGCTTCCAGTCTTTGCCTGAATTGTCCATAATTCTCGTCCTTTGGGATCATTCCCTAAGAGACCATAGTTTTTGAGTGGCAATACAGTTCCAAGGTCCTGTAGAATTTAGACTCCTTGGTTCTGGGATAGCCCATATTGAGAAAGATGTTTCATACCTAAGCATCAACAACCTCATCATCCTAGGTAGCTCAAATTATCTGAACATCCTCCTCCAACACAAACATTGTAGCTTGAACCTCCTAAGGGATAGACTTAATGTAAAAATTTACAGCATTGACAGTAGCTAAGGTGACCCAGGTCTACCTGAGCGGGGATTTTCTTGCTTTGGCAGCACGAGGAGTCATGGTAGCATAAAGGGGAGATTCGAGAGAAGGTTAGGGAGGAGGTTGGGAAAATCTAGAGAACAAATCAAACAAACACTAGAGCTTCAACAAAAACCATCCATAGAGGTCATAATAGGCCACAAGGCTCATGTGTCATGTTAAACCAAACAACGACCATCATAACCATGCAATTGAAAAGTACCTAAGAACCAAATCCATTAAAAGGAAAGACAACCTTCATTACTTTGATCTGCCTCTAGATACTCTCAGAGGTCATTTCCCACCTGCATCCACACTAAGTAATGAATATCCTTGTTAGCTGAGTGATCACAAGATCATGGGAGATGGATATCAAACGGGATGAACTCTATCACCATGATATCCCCGCACTCTCCATAGGTATCCCAGATGGCGCGTGACAACCGTAAAAGACAACCTCATTCAAGGATAACTATTCCAATTTAGAAATGAAGAGATTTTTTGTTTTGAGTAAATTGAGTGTACACAAGCTCTCACTTACTTATTATACTTATAAGTTCCTATATTGAAAGAAAAAACTAAATTTCATCAAATCACTAATTCCATAACATAAATTACTTGGTTAGTGATATGGAATGGATCATTATATAATTTGTCATCTATCTTAGTACTTTTTGGGTGGAAAAAATTGGAAGAATTGGCTTATAGGGTCTATTTTAGTGGCAGGTCCCAATTTGGAGATTTGGGGTCCCGAACATTCCAAAGGTAAAAAAAATTCAAGCATAGCCCACATCCCCTTAATACTAATCTACACATCAAAAGATTTCCAATGACTCAAAATCACCTTAATCAAAGCTCGTATGTGAAAGTTATGTCTGTTGCAAGTTGACCTACCTTGTTGACCACCATGGTATTGAGTGGATGCCACATCAACCCCCATTACTCACACATATGGGGCTAGTCATGTGTCAATAAAATTATAGAGAGTCCAAAACTTTAACATTAATTGAGGATTGAGGCATGCAAAAACCCTAACCCTTACCCTAGTCGACTATCAAGCTATGTTAAATATTGGACCAATCGCTAGGTCCATTCTTTTAGTATTGTAATCGTTCCATAGTTGAGTAGAGCATTAGGAGTGGGATTTGAGAGAATACATGGAATCATTCAAGCCATAGTGAGTGTCCCTTTCATTTTACTTGCATTTCATAGGTCACATCTTGTGTTCATTTTTTTGGATGGTGTGTCACATTTGCTTGTTCTATCATTTTTGAATTTCAGTTATTTCATAAATTTGAGCATTAAGCTAATAATAATAAATCTAGGATCTAAGGAAATAAAT
Organism: Picea engelmannii; assembly: GCA_009831015.1. Classification (NCBI taxonomy): domain Eukaryota; kingdom Viridiplantae; phylum Streptophyta; class Pinopsida; order Pinales; family Pinaceae; genus Picea; species Picea engelmannii. The sequence goes on from ML782196.1 coordinate 506,316, forward strand.
TACATAGAAAATTTCAAACTATTACACAACAATTTACACATCAATTAATGATGATTTCATTACCATATTTGAAGCATGCTCTAACTACACCTACTTGTAAATCCTCAACCTAAAAAAGGACTATTTTCTCAAAATATGAGATATGGATGAAATTAAGTTCTTATTATTAAAATAAGATATAAAACTTACCACACCTCGATATATAAAACTCTCTAATTATTTTTAATAATGCTTGTGGTGGCTAGGATTCAAGGTATTTTTTAATGAAATCTATGATACATCAAGGATTCAAATTCAAAGCAAATTCAAAGCATTGCAAGGTCAGGAGGTAGCTCAATATACTTATTTATGTCATTTTTAATTAAACCTGGGCGGGGAGAATAACTGCGATAGCTCAAGTTTCAAGTTGTGGCTGCGCAAGTAGGTAAGTTAAATGAAATATCTCAAGTTATGTGGATAATGCTTGTGATATGTTACTTTAACAAAATAAGTAACTATACATTTCCTAGGATATGCTTGTGATATGTGGTTAAGATTTAATGTCATCATTACTTATTCATGTCATTTTTAAGGGAATTAAACTCGGGCGGGGAGAATAACAATCATTTCTCTCAACCATAGCTATGACCCAATAACTGTGATAGCTCAAGTTTCAAGTTGTGGCTGCGCAAGTAGGTAAGTTAAATGAAAAAAGTTATGTGGATAATGCTTGTGATATGTTACTTTAACAAAATAAGTAACTATACATTTCCTAGGATATGCTTGTGATATGTGGTTAAGATTTAATGGCATCATTACTTATTCATGTCATTTTTAAGGGAATTAAACTCGGGCGGGGAGAAAAACAATCATTTCTCTCAACCATAGCTATGACCCAATAACTGTGATAGCTCAAGTTATGTGGCTGCGCTAGTAGGTAAGTTAAATGAAATATCTCAAGTTATGTGGATAATGCTTGTGATATGTTACTTTAACAAAATAAGTAACTATACATTTCCTAGGACATGCTTATGATATGTGGTTAAGATTTAATGACATCATTACTTATTCGTGTCATTTTTAAGGGAATTAAACCCGGGCCAATCATTTCTCTCAACAATAGCTATGACCCAATAACTGAACAATCATTTCTCTCAACCATAGCTATGACGAATAACAATCATTTCTCTCAACCATAGCTATGACCCAATAACTGCGATAGCTCAAGTTATGTGGATGCGCTAGTAAATAAGTTAAATGAAGTATCTCAAGTGGTTGAGCTAATTGGTAAGTTAACTACGATAGCTCAAGTTATGTGGCTGCGCTAGTAGGTAAGTTAAATGAAGTATCTCAAGTGGTTGAGCTAGTAAGTAAGTTAAATGAAATATCTTAAAGAAAGGCAATCGTTTTGAAAAACTAACCCACATTTAAAATTCTATTTTGTTCACGTTTAAAAGAGAAATATTCGTTGACACATGTGTAAACCATGTATCTACAAGTTATAAATAGAAAAGGAATTGGAAAAATACTTGGGACGGCCTTCACCAATTTCATCTTAACCATCGAATAAATTTTCAACCAATATTGTATCTACAAATTTGAAAACGAGAGGCTTAAACTATACGATATCACCACCTTGCCAAGCCTACAGTCACGTCAGGGCTGAGCTTTTCGACGAAGAATTTATCATATCACGACAATAAACATAAGTGGAACTAATAACAATATTAAAAAACCAAAGAAGCAAAATCAAAAACTCTAACGGCCTGAACACACACTATATAAAAATTCAACCCCAAAAATTAAAAACATATAATGATGCTACCACGTAGAATTTAAAGCATATATCATTGAAGTATGATACTTTTCCAAGTTATCTGACACTCACATAGTAGTCATTCCTTTCAAGAAATCTTGAAATAAGATAGCTGACAAAATACATGACAGTAGTCTCAACAGAATGTGAACACAACACACAGGGCATGGTGACCCTGACGTCACGAAGGCCGGAAAACACAGAAGCTTACGTTCTCCAAATTTTTCTAAATTGGAATGTCATCATTTCCTCTTCTTCTTCTGTGCTTCTGCAGCCTTCGTCTGCATAAATAAAACGATTCCTTAACTTGCTGAAGGTAAATCATGGTATAATATTAGCAGTATAAAAGAAAAAGCATTGAATTCACCTTCTTAACTCCACGTATCTTTTTGCCTCTGTTCTTCCTTTCCTTCAATTGCTTCCTCGAATTTTGCACCCGCGTAGCAAGCCCATTCTATGGATTAAATTTTCATCAATCAAATTAATCTGCAATATTGATAGTAATAATAATAATAATAATTTATTTTTAAGATCATAACTAAGCTACACTAAATCAGGGTATGAGATCTTTTGTTTGCGAGAAAGAAGATCTCTGCTTAGCAATTTGATTGGTAAAGTCTACGGAGATATACATAACCTACCCTTCTGGATTTGAACTTGTAATCTCTTAGGAAGAAACACATGTTCTTAACCATTAAACCTCACTAAAAGGTTTCCGAAAGATTAAAAAAATTCTATGCCATGAAAGCAAGGACCAGCCATACCCTGATTAGCCTATATTTTGGCTCAAATTTTTTTGCAGCTTCCAAGTTATCATAGATCAGACCAAACCCTGAAGATTTTCCACCTCCGAAATGTACGCGAAAGCCGAAGACAACCACTGTTTGAGGATCGCGAACTTCGTACAAACTTGCCAGCTTCTCCTTCAGTTCAACCTTGGCACATTTTCGTAACAGAATAACTGTATTATTAAGTACAAAAGCAGAATAAAAGAGAGTAGAGAATATGTGCATGCATTTTATGGCCTGATCTTCTTCATTCAAAACACCCAAGAAATGATACCTTTGAAATAATTGGTCGTCCAGGGTGGAGAACATCAATCACCTTCACGCATAAAATAACACAGGATTAACACCAAAATTCAGAACAGATTAAATGACCAACAATATCGCCATGAAAAGGGAGATCTGTTCACTGTGAGGCTTACAAATTGCTTTCTACTCAGAAGCCTGTTGGTCATGAACTTTCTGGTGCGAATGGTAATCGATTTTGCCTCTGTATGCGCCATTGATTCTCGCTCACTTAGTTTCTGCTGCTGCCTGCATCCGAATCTGCTACAATAACGTTATATAAAAAAGAACTGAAAAAACAGTTACATTAACGAAGTAACGACCTCAGTTTTGTTTGCTAGATTCTGTATAAATTTAGTTTATTTAGATTTAGGATATTATTAAAAATAATTAATTTTTGTAAATTTAATTGAGATGAGATTTAGATATGTTAAAAAGAGTTTAAAAAGATTTAAAATTTACACATTTTTATATGATACGTGTTAAGATTTAATGTGTGATAATGTGAGGATGCCCCCACCACACCCCACTCCAAACCCTCATGAAGAAAACACATCTCTAGGGTTTTCCATTTACATGGAATTAGTTGCTAATGCCTTGGAGTGGGTAGTAATTTTGATTTTAACCTTTTTTTAAATGTGTTTTTAATATATTTTACATGGAATTAATTGCTAACGCCTTGGAATGGAGACTAATTTTCATTTTAATCCTTTTTTAAATGTGTTTTTAATATATTTTACTTTTATTTATTTTATAAAACAATATAGCAGCATAATTTTGGGGGAAAAAATCGGGGATATTATTATGTTTAGAAGATCCACTACATTATTAAGAAAAATAATGAGAAGTGTAATTTTGTAACTCTTGTGAATTGGGTATAGTTATAGCTTTTGAATCAATATAAAAGTTTGATAATGTAGCCATTAGTTTAGTTTGATGGCATCAACTTCCTTGGCATATGGTTTGATGTCCACCTCAACACGGAAAGGTACATGTGTTTTTGTTATAGTTGCATTCTCCCATCTCTAGCTTAGTCTTGCACTCTGTCTCTAGTTTATTTTCTTCTTTCTTGGGGTTCTCATGAAAAGCCTCTATTGATGGTGTTTCCTTATACTTTGTTGCCAATAATTGTGATATCATTGATGTTAGCATGGCTAAACTCTGCTCAAATTGATCCAACCTGATCTTTGGATCTTCTTCCTCACCTTATCCATGATGTTCCCCTGCCATTTTTGGTGCCCTACTTTACTCTAGCCCTGGCAACAACTCTTGTCCACTTCTTCTATAGTCACTACAGGTACTTATCATACAAGTCTCACTAGGTGTACTCGAACTCAGGATCTTATACCATATGATCCATAAATGGTAGGCTTGTAACCTATCCATTTCACCAACATTGATTCATGTGTCTCTTATCGCACTGCTATGAAAGCTTGAAATGCAACCTCGAGTGATGATCTTGAACTGCCCTATATTAACACCTCAAGGAACTACTCATGTGTCATTAGCACTAAGTAGCTCTTCAATTCATTCAATACAGAGTATCTATTCCATTCACACACAGATAAGAAAGAAAATAACTATGAAAACACTTTTCTTTGCAACTAGCACTAGTATGATAACTCTCACTCTTCTTTGCAACTAGTGCATAAGTAAGAGACTCAACACTCATAGGTAAACAATGTATGTGTTTAGAAATAAAAACAAGGATGTGGAACTCTAGTATCCATGTTAAGAAATAAGTCTATCATAAGAAAAAACTATAAAACTCGGTGTAGTCAGCCAAAGACAAACTTTCCCTCAACCCAAGGCTATGGTCAAAACACCAAAATGAATCACTCAGACATAAGGTAAGTCAACCAGTAATAAGAAAATGCTTATCCCAACAAAATGACTTGATTAGTAGGTGAAGGTTTTGACCAACAATAAATAAAATGCTTAGCCCAACAAAATGAGTCGACCAATAGGTGAAGATATCAACCATCAATGAAGAAAATGACCATCCCAACAAAATGATTCGACCAACAGGTGAAGGTATTGACCAACAATAAAATAAAATGCTCATACCAAAAAAATGAGTCAACCAATAGGTGAATTGCTTGAATTGAGGGGTGTGTGGCCTTTTGGATGGAGAGAGGTATGTGAGGTAGTGTACATTCTATAGGCAAGGGAAAGACACCAACCAACGATTAGAACACGACCGAGAGGGTAAGTATGACCCATGGAGAAGGAGAACGCTCAGCCAATGGGAAACTTAAACTTAGGGATTGAGAGAGCAACCCTAGAAGAGAGATAAACCCCCCAATAGCTCTTAGAATATCAATTTAGCAACTCCGCTTTATGTTCAACGGCTCTAGAATGGGAGCCATCGATTTCCTATCTATGAAATCACCCAACAATAGAGGATAGATAAATGTTGGATAGGTGTTAGCCACTAAAACACTGTAAAATGAAGAAAAACACTCCACACTACAGAAATAACTAAGTTCTCGGCTCATTAACTACTCAACATCTATTAAAAATCTACAAAGTAGCCATTAAAATGCAACTAGTAGCTTCACTAAACCACAAATTTGAATTAACACAATAAATACTCAATAGGCAAAGGAAAATCAATGCACATGGAGACATGATTTACCCTCGAAACCCAAATGGGAAAACCAACATTCAATTGGCTCCAACCAAGCTCTCTATTATGCAATAATGAGCATGTTACATGCTCTTTGGTTCACCTCTATGCTCCTCAATGCAGTATGGGTAACATTTCTCTACATTCTCAGCCAAATAACCCCTTCTCTCTCTCTCTCTCTCTCTCTCTCAAGGAACTAGGATATAGGAGGGTGGCTCAGCTAGGGGGATAGCTAGAAGGTCAATCATCCCCAATCCTTCAGCTTCAGTTTTGTTTTTTACAACGATATTCCTCCTTGACTTCACATCTTATGTTCTTTCCTTGTGATCTAATTGAATACAGGGGTGGACATCGATCGTGATGGCATGGGGCCCTTCACACCAACAAGCTAGTCTTATTTATCATCCATAGCCTCGAACCTTGCGAGTGTTGATCAATGTAGAGCCTATAAATATAGCCAATTGTTCTTGTTCGGATCCAATTTGGATCAACATAGGGATAAATAATTTATTCAAAAAACAATATTTAAATGCCTCATCCCTATCATGTTCAAAGGCTACAACTCTTCATTGTGTGTAATCACATAAAAGACTTTTGAGGAAAATAATTGATTGTACAATTGAGCATATTCACTTCCATTGCATCTACAAAAGTACCTTGTTATTTCTTTGTCATTAATAGATATCTGAAGGATCTTCATGAAATAATATCTCACGATAATCCTTGGAGCAATTTGCACTCTTTTTTTTTAATTATTTTTGCAGTTTATTTGATTTTCAATTATGTTTTTGGTTTATTTGATTCTCAAATATTTTTTGAACAAACAATTTAGCAATGCAACTCCCAAAGTAACTTATCCAAATAAGAATTATAAAAACACTATTTTGTTGATCCAATGCAAGACATATGTCTCGGAGAAAATTTTAGGGGTTAAATTTCATCATTTGGTTGATTTTCCCTTTTTTCAAAAGTGATTTGCGATTTCAAAATGGATATTTGCCCAATTTTTTATAGGATATACTTATTTTACTATAAAAAACACCAAAACGTGATAGAAATTAAATAAAATCCTTAGAATTTTGAATATTTTTACAAAGATATTGCAAAAAATATATAATTAGAAGTTTAAGAATTAGTAAAATCCGCCAAAGTTTCTACACTTAAAAGATAAGTATGGATCCTTAAAATTTGATGCATTGTCATTAACAATGAAACAAAAAATATTGATCTCTCTCTCAAATAATATTAAATAGATAGTCCCTGGATCAGGTGTCATGTGAGGGGGAGAGAGCCTCTCCCACATGGTGAGAAAGGCCATGATAAATATTGCAGTCCTTTCGGTGCTACATAGACGATATTTTGATGGTATATGAGATTTATGGTTAGAATGGGGAGTCTAGTCGGTAGTTAATGGGATTTATGAAGATAGCAAATTATCTGGAGGCTAAGCTGCACAATGAGGAGAACATAATGGAAAAACAAGATTTCATTATGAGCACAAATGGGCAAAGGATTATTATGGCCAACCTGAAGTCTGAGAATGACAAACTCCTGAAGGAAACAGTGGGTGTTCATGACAATAGAATGAATGCTTTGGAGCTTAGCAATGGCTCTCATGCTTGGTTAAGTATTTTAACAGTTAGTATTTTCATCCTACTATTTGGTTTTCACTTTCCAGATATCTTAATTGTCCAGTTGAAAAGTGTAGAATCTGGTTCTGGTGTTTTGGGGGGCTTGGTCTCATCAAGGGGAATAGATATTAAGTTGTTATAGGTTTATTATTCTCCTCTGGAAGGGATACCCTACTCTCATAATCGCTTTGTTCACCCTTATATCTTTATTGAATTTTGTTGGGTCCCTCTATTGCTCAGAATTATCAATTTACATGGTATGTATTTCCCTACTCGCACTGGCATTGGGTACCCTTATTCCCTTGAGGTCTCCCTGAACCCTATCCCCCCAGTCTGGTCTTCCCACTTATCCAACCTCCCTTAGGTCGTCGCTCATCTTTCTGTTAGAATATGAAATATTGTGCTCGTTTTACCATTGACAATACCCTTGTCACCCAACCATAGGCCGAAGCCACCCTCCGAGCACCTTAACCTCGACAGAGAATCATTCCGGAAGCAAACCCTAGGCTAGATAGGAAAACAAAGGGTAGCGCACCTTTCCCCAACGATAGCACATCAACAAGAGTTGATCAGATAGTCCAAACCCTAACCAAGAGATAGTCCACGCCAAACGTGATCTGCTAGTTGCAGCAGCTGCAATGGCAACTCTCCTCAAACCTGCGCAAAGGACTGGGCACTGTAGTGCGCACAAGTTGTTGCTCTGCAATTTTGAGACTGCCTGCCAGAATGAGAACTGACCTCCTATATTTATACTAATTATGGCTAATTGTCTGGGCTGACTTCTCATTTTGGGTATTTGTCTATTCAGTATATATTAATTCTTATGGCCGACTTCTTCTCTTGGAGGCTAATAACCTAATATAAATTATCTTTTTGAGCTGACATGTCTTCTAGGGTTATTAGCCAACTCATTAGGGTTTCTTCTTGCTTTCTGGAGTATTCTATTCTTGCCAGGTTTATATGTGGAGGTAAATACCTCCCGCAGCTACCATAATATCAGCACTCCCTCCTAGCTAGGGAGGTATTACAGGTAATGGTCTTGAGCACAAACATACCATTCACCCGGTAGCATCGACATAGACTATCTCATAACTAGATCGTGAGCACCATCATCATCATCGGTATCATCAGCCGTATCATCTCTCGAAACCATACTCCATCTGAGTAATTAGACATGATGTTGGATAAGTCACTCACACCACAGAGTGATACAAGATCCATTCTTCTAATTTGGACATATGTCCTAGAAGAGTAAATGTTCTGAACCTTTTTCCGTCTGGGAAATCTTTGTTCTTTGATCATCCATCTAGCTGATAATCATTTCCAATATTACTTATAGTATTCAAGGAAATTAGAATAAAATAGAACACAACTGTGTCTATCCATAGTAGTACATAACTACAATCCAATGGTACACTACCACACCAAGTAACACACAAGTACTTGATCAAACACATCCACCACAGTAGTATATATCTACAATCTTCATAAAAATCATCTGATATCAACCTGCACATAAACAATGTTATGATATAAAATGAATCATATGGGTCATTCTTCCACTCACATCTATGAGATCTCGGAAAAGCATCTTCCCTCAAAAGGTAAGACATCGATGATGAGTTATCTGGAATATTCTTCTCAAGCAAGGAAGAATAAGTGTCATGATTTCTAAGCCCGGACCATTCCCCACCCTGGGCCATTCCTCCAACACCAAACAAAGTGTAACCTAAAGAGAATGAATCCGCCCTAAGGAATGCATGTCCCTGATTGTTGAGCCTGGACCATTCCCCACCCTGGGCCATTCCTCCGGCACTAAACAAAGTGCAACCTGGAGAGAATGAATACACCCTAAGGAATGATTGTCTAGACCATTTCCTTTGTTAACCACAAGAGGAAAAGACTATCCTGTACCAACCTCCAAAACGGACCATTCCTCATGTTAACCACAATGAGAAATCGTTGTCCAGCGAGGCGGGCCAGTCTTCTTGAGTAACCCTCAAGAAGAGAGACTACCCTAGACCACTCCCCATGTTAGCCACAATGGGAAGTCATTGTCTATGGTACATTAGCAATATGGACCATTTCCCATGATAATCACAAAGGGAAATCGTTGTCCGTCAAAAATCTCAATCCACTTTCTGAAATGGAAAGAATCTGCTCATCCTGAACCATTCTTCGAACTGAAAAATGATTGTCCATCAATCAATAATATATTAGTGCTCCCCCCCAACCTGGGAGTCATATATTCCTTTTTCAATAAGGAAGTCATCTCCACAAGCTCCAGCTTGAGTACGCAAACTCTTTCATCTTGGATAGAAGCTTTACCAAGATGTCTTCGTATCTGCTCATCTGTGGAGATATGTATTGGAGAACCTCTTTCTCCTTTCTGAACTTCATCACGGATAATGTAATGCTTGATTTCAAATGTACTTTGTTCTGGAGCATTGGTTTTCTCTTAAGGCTTCATGTAGCTCTGATCAAAAAAGTATATCATTGTTGGAACACTAGAACATATCCATGTGGCACTTCTTATGTCATCGTGAGATCTAATCTACTAAGTAATCATCTTGATACAATATCTATGTTATAGGAAATCTTCACCACGCTTATGTTGTGCACTGGAGGTTCTCCACCAAGTTATCTTCTTCTATCTGCATACAAGGGTCTCTTTCTGGTATGCATCAAAGTCTTGAGGTTGCTCTTCATACGCTTTTTATTCAATTTCTCTGGAGAACATTCTTTGCATTCATCTGATGTAGAACTCTAGCCCATGGATATTGTGGATGATATAATGACTCATGTAGAGGTATGTCTGGTTTACTGGAACAAGTAATCATCATAGTCTTCTCCCTCAATCTAGGAGAACCCCTAGTTCTGGATATTGCAATGCTTGCATATATACATTTTTCTTCACCAAAACTTTCAGTTCTTCTGCTTGATTGCTTTTATTGAGTTCATATCAGGCTGGTAATCTTGTGATTCTTAATACAATGACTGGTTGTTCTGGCTTCTCTTTCTTTCTTGGAATCTTCATGTTCTTCCTGATGTTTTTCTTTAGCTCTTGGGTCCATGGAGTTTTTTATAGATTCCATGCCCTAAAGATTCCATTTCTTTCTTTCATCATAGGATCACAGATGTGGATGGAAAACCAGGGATACTTTAAGGGTTCTCTTCAAAGAAGACTTCTTTTGAGGTTGAACTAGACACGTATTGTCTTTCATGGCTGCTACCATGGATATATACTTCATCATCTTCAATGGATCATAGGATTAGCTCCCTCCTAATCCTTGCTTCATGTATGAGTGCATATAATCGGCTCCCTCTGTCTAACAGGGTCCACGCTTCTGTCTTGTTGTCTTCTACAAAGCGTCATAAGTCTTTCTCCAATTTCCTCCTGATTGCTGACTTCTTTCTGTCTTTGTTTCTTCTAAGTCTCTTCATGATTGATTCGGCTTATCTTGCAATAACTTCCACATGATTTGTTTGACGTATTTCATCCTTTCATGTGTATTATCTAATGATGTCAATCCTTATCTTGTTGTTCTTCCATAGGTATAGTTCTTCTTGGAACACATTATCTTCCAAGAGATAGATATACAAGATATGTACAGAGACGATGCAAACAAGATATGTACAAGAAATAAGAAGAGTATTGTTACCTTTAGAAGAAGAAGTCTCTTTCATCCTGCTTAGTCTTCTTTGTAGGTTCCTTTTCTTCGGTAATTGATGCTTCATGTTTCTCCTTCCTTTTCTTTAGCTCGAGACAATGATTCTTGTAGTGACCATACTTTCGACAGTTGAAGCATTGTATTTCTGAAATATCTTTCTCTTGATTTGTCTTCTTCTTTGAACCAAACTTCCTTTTGTTCCTGAAGTTCTTGAATCTTGTTGTAAAGGCTTGATCATCGTACTTATTTTGGGGTTTCTCTTTTGCACTGATCATTGATTCTTCTTGAGCATAGCAAGTCCAAAGTTCTTCAAATGTCGGATACTCCTTTCTTGTGTTCATGCTTGCGGAAAATGCATCCCACGTCTTGGAAAGACCATTGAGTACTATGTTTACCAACTCCTTCTCTAATATGATCTCTTCAATAGCTTGTAGTTGATCTCGTAACTGAGAGATTCTCACAAATTATGATGTTATGTTGTCATCATCATACATCTTCATGTCACGAAGCTCATTCTTCAGACTCATTACTTGTCCAATGTTTCTGACTGAGAAGAGGTTTGTTAGGGCATCGTACATCTTCTTCGATGAGTCGATATGGGAGATGTAGGGTATCGAGTGGTCTTTGATAGAGTCCACTATGATACCCATGGCATTGATGTCACTGTCTTTGAATTTCTCCATAGTTGCAACGTTCTGTGGTTCCTTCTCTTTTCCTTCTTCAAACTATGGTTTCACGATCTTTCCTTTCACGATATCCAACACTTTATTCTTGGCAAGGATGAGGTCAATCCTTGTCTTCCACGCTCTAAAGTTAGAAGCTCCATCTAACTTGTTCTTTGACTTCATAGAATAAGTCATGGTTGCTTTGACTTGGTCAAACCCTAGATTTGACCAAAAAACTCAAACTTCACGTCTTGGCTTGCTGAGAGTACCAAGAGTTGCACTAGGCTAGGGTGCACTGATCTATCTGAAGATTAGGTCAATCCCTTCATTTAAGGTGCCTCAACAAGAGGATTAGGGTTTCTATAATTGCACCTCCTAGTAACCCTAGCGGCAGTGTTATGGTGACTGCTCCTGCTAGAAACCCTAGCGGCAGTTCTTCAACGAGCTCAATATTCTTACGGCTATGTTTCCTTCTATTGATATTATGGTAGCTGCGGGAGGTATTCACCTCCACATGTAAACCTGACAAGGATAGAATACTCCGGGAAGCAAGAACAAACCCAAATGAGTTGGCTAATAATCCTAGAAGACTTGTCGGCTCAAGAAGATAATTTATATTAGGTTATTAGCCTCCAAGAGAAGAAGTCGACCAGAAATAATATTATATACTGAACAGACAGATACCCAGAATGAGAAATCGGCCCTGGCAGTTACCCAGAATTAGTATAAATACAAGAGGCCAGTTCTCATTCTGGCAGGCAATCTCAGAATTACAGTGCCCAGTCTTGTGTGCACTGCAATTGCCCAGTTTCTGTGTAGGTTTGGAGGAGAGTTGTCGTTACAGTTGTTGCATCTAGCAGTTACGCTTGGACTATCTCTTGGCTAGGGTTTGGACTATCTCATCAGCTCTTTGTGATGCACTATCCTTAGGGAAAGGTGCGCTACCCTTTGTTTGGCTATCTAGCCTAGGGTTTTCTTCCGGAGTGATTCTCTGTCAAGGTTAAGGTGCTCGAAGGGTGGATTTGGCCTATGGTTGGGTGACAAGGGTATTGTTAATGGTAAAACGAGCACACATATTTCATATTCTAACAAGTTATGGGCCCACACCTCCTTCATTCAGTCTAAACGCTGGAAGGAAACATAGTCGCTAGGATATTGAGCTCGCTAAGGAACTGCCACTAGGATATTGAGCTCTCTGAGGAACTGTCGTTGGGGTTACTAGCAGAAGCAGCTTCCAAGACACTGACGCTAGGGTTACTAGCAGGAGCAATTGTTGAAACCCTAATCCTCTTGTTGAGGCACCTTAAGTAAAGGGATTGACCTAATCTTCGGACAAATCAGTGTGCCCTAGCCTAGCGCATCTCTCAGTACTCTCAGCAAGCCAAGACGTCAAGTTTGAGTTTGTGGTCAAATCTAGGGTTTTACCAAGTAAAAGAAACCATGAATTACTCTATGAAGTCAGAGAACAAGTTAGATGGATCTTCTAACTTCATAGCATGGAAGACAAGGATTGATCTCATCCTTGCCAAGAAAAAAGTGTTGGATATAGTGAAACCAAAGTTTGAAGAAGGGAAACAAAAGGAACCGCAGAACGTTGCAGCTATGGAGAAGTTCAAAGACAGTGACATCAATGCCATGAGTATCATAGTGGATTCTATCAAAGACCACTTGATATCCTACATCTCCCATCTTGACTCATCGAAGAAGATGTACGATGCCCCAACAAACCTCTTCTCAGTCAGAAACATTGGACAAGTAATGAGTCTGAAAAATCAGCTCCGTTAAATGAAAATGAATGATGATGACAGCATAACATCATATTTTGTGAGAATCTCTCAGTTAAGAGATCAACTACAAACTATTGAAGAGATTATCTCAGAGAAGGAATCGGTAAACATAGTACTCAATGGTCTTCCCAAGACGTGGGATGTATTTGCTGCAAGCATGAACACAAGGAAGGAGTATCCAACATTTGAAGAACTTTGGACTTACTGTGCTCAAGAAGAATCAAGGATCAGTGCAAAAGAGAAACCCCAAAAGAAGTACGATGATCAAGCATTCACAACAAGATTCAAGAATTTCAGGAACAAAAGGAAGTTTGGTTCAAGGAGGAGGCCAAATTAAGAGAAAGACATTTCAGAAATACTATGCTTCAACTGTCGAAAGTGTGGTCACTACAAGAATCATTGTCCCGAGCTAAGGAAAAGGAAGGAGAAACACGAAGCATCAATTGTCGAAGAAAAGGAACCTACAAAGAAGACTAAGCAGGATGAAAGATACTTCTTCTTCTAAAGGTAACAATACTCTTCTTATTTCTTGTACATATCTTGTTTGTATCGTCTCTATACATATCTTGTATATCTATCTCTTGGAAGATAATGTGTTCCAAGAAGAACTATACCTATGGAAGAACAACAAGATAAGAATGGATATCATTAGATAATACAGATGAAAGGATGAAATACAAACGATGTGGAAGCTATTGCAAGATAAGCCGAATCAATCATGAAGAGACTTAGAAGAAGCAAAGACAGAAAGAAGTTAGCAATCGAGAGGAAATTGGAAAAAGACTTATGATGTTTTGTAGAAGACAACAAGACGGAAGCATGGACTCTGTTAGACAAGAGAGCCAAATATATATATTGCAGAAGACAATAAGGATTTCGATGGAAGTGTGGACTCTGTTAGATGGAGGGAGCCGATTATATGCACTCTTACATGAATCAAAGATTAGGAGGGAGCTAATCCTATGATCCATTGAAGATGATGAAGTATATATCCATGGTAGTAACCATGAAAGACAGTATGTGTTCAGTTCAATCTCAGAAGAAGTCTTCTTCTAAGAGAAGCCTTAAAGTATCCTTGGTTGTCCATCCAGATCTGTGGTCCTATGATGAAAGGAAGAAGTGGAATCTATAAGAAACTCCATCGACCCAAGAACTAAAGAAAAACATGAAGGAGAACATGAAGATTCCAAGAAAGAAAGAGAAACTAGAACAACCAGTCATTGTATCAAGAATCACAAGATTACCAGCCTGATATGAACTCACTAAAAGCAATCAAGCAGAAGAACTGAAAGTCGTGATAAAGAACAATGTATGGAAGACTTGTGAATGAAAGTATTGCGAGATCCAGAACTAGAGGTTCTCCCAGATGGAGGGAGAAGACTATGGTGATTACTTGTTCCAGTAAACCAGACTTATCTCTACATGAGTCATTATATCAGCCGCAACATCCATGAGTTGGAGTTCTACATCAGATGGATGCAAAGAATGTTCTCCAAAGAAATTGAATAAAGAGCGTATGAAGAGCAACCTCAAGACTTTGAGGCATACCAAAAAGAGACCCTTGCATGTAGACAGAAGAAGACAACTTGGTGGAGAACCTCCAGTGCACAACAGAAGCGTGGTGAAGATTTTCTATAACAGAGATATTGTATCAAGATGATTACTCAGTAGATCATATCTCATGATGACAGAAGAAGTGCCACATGGATATGTTCCAGTTTTGCAACAATGATATACTCTATTGATCAGAGCTACATGAAGCATTCAGAGAAAACCAGTGTTCCAGACCAAAGTACATTTGAAATAAAGAATTACATTATCCGTGATGAAGTCCAGAAAGGAGAAAGTAGTTCTCCAATACATATCTCCACAGATGAGAAAATAAGCAGACATTTTGGTAAAGCTTCTATCCAAGATGAAAGAGTTTGCGAACTCAAGCTAGAGCTCGTGGAGACGACTTCCTTATTGAAAAAGGAAGAGATGAATCCCAGGTTGGGAGGGAGTACTGAAAATATTATTGAGGACATTCATTTTCAAGATTGAAAAATAGTCCAGATTGGACAGTTTCTTTCCTGTTCGGAAAGTGGATTGAGATTTCTGACGGACAGCAATTTCCCGTTGTGGTTAATATGGGAAATGGTCCAGATTACTAATGTATCATAGACAGTGACTTCCCATTGTGGTTAACATTGGGAGTGGTCTAGGGCAGTCTCTCTTCTTGAGGGTTACTCAAGAAGACTGGCATGCCTCGCTAGACAGTGATTTCTCATTGTGGTTAACATGAGGAATGGTCTGTTTTGGAGGTTGATACGGGACACTCTTTTCCTCTTGTGGTTAACAGAGGAACTATCCAGACATTCATTCCTTATGTTTTATACATTCTCTCCAAGGTGCACTTTGATTAGTGTAGGAGGAATGGCCCAGGGTGGGGAATGGTCTAGGCTCAGCAATCAGGGACAGGAATTCCTTAGGGTTTATACATTCGCTCCAGGGTGCACTTTGATAAGTGTAGGAAGAATGGCCCAGGGTGGGGAATGGTCCAGGTTCAGAAGACAAGACAGTTACTCTTCCTTGCTTGAGAATAATAGTCCAGAGATCTCATTCTTCTACTCCGAGGGCAAATATTCTTTCATATCTCACGGACGTGAGTGAAAGATTGGCCCAGATGATTCAGTTTATATCATAACATTGTTTCTGTGCACGTTGATATCAGATGATTTTTATGAAGATTGTATGACAATAGATGTATACTACTGTGGTGGATGTGTTCCATTGTTCGTGACTATACGTTAGTGATCAAGTACTTGTTTGCTACTTGGTGTGGTAGTGTACCACTGGATTGTATTTATGTACTACTATGGATAGACAAAGTTGTGTACTATTTTGTTCTGATTGCCTTGAATACTATCAAGCAGTTTATTGGAAATGAGCATGATATTATCAGCCAGATGAATGATGAACATATATATTTTTAGACAGAAAATGGTTCAGAACATTTACTCTTCTATATTAGAATAATGGCTCTTGTATCACTCTCTAGAGTGAGCATCATGTCTGATTACTCAGATAGAGTATGGTTTCAAGAGATGATGCAGATGATGATGATGATGGTGCTCACGATCTAGTCTATATAACTATGCTGATGCCACCGGGTGAATGGTATGTTTTGTGCTCAAAGATCATTACCTGTAATACCTCCCTAGCTAGGAGGGAGTGTTGATATTATGGTAGCTACAGGAGGTATTTACCTCCACGTGTAAACCTGACAAGGATAGAATACTCCGGGAAGCAAGAAGAAACCCAAATGAGTTGGCTAATAATCCTAGAAGACTTGTTGGCTCAAGAAGATAATTTATATTAGGTTATTATCCTCCAAGAGAAGAAGTCAGCCAGAAATAATATTATATATTGAATAGACAGATACCCAGAATGAGAAGTCGGCCCTGGCAATTAGCCAGAATTAGTATAAATACAGGAGGTCGGTTCTCATTATGGCAGGCAATCTCAGAATTGCAGTGCCCAGTCTTGTGCGCACTGCAGTTGCCCAGTTTCTGCGTAGGTTTGGAGGAGAGTTGTTGTTGCAGCTGTTGCAGCTAGCAGTTACACTTGGACTATCTCTTGGCTAGGGTTTGGACTATCTGATCAGCTCTTTGTGATGCACTATCCTTGGGGAAAGGTGTGCTACTCTTTGTTTGGCTATCTAGCCTAGGGTTTGCTTCTGGAGTGATTCTTTGTCAAGGTTAAGGTGCTCGGAGGGTGGCTTCGGCCTATGGTTGGGTGACAAGGGTATTGTCAATGGTAAAATGAGCACACATATTTCATATTCTAACACCTTTTGGTGGTTAGACTAAATGAAGGAGGTGTGGGCCCATAACCTGTTAGAATATGAAAGATTGTGCTCATTTTACCATTGACAATACCCTTGTCACCCAACCATAGGCCGAAGCCACCCTCCGAGCACCTTAACCTTGACAGAGAATCATTCTGGAAACAAACCCTAGGGTAGATAGCCAAACAAAGGGTAGCGCACCTTTCCCCAAGAATAGTGCATCAACAAGAGTTGATCAGATAGTCCAAACCCTAACCAAGAGATAGTCCAAGCCAAATGTGATTTGCTAGTTGTAGCAGCTGCAATGGAAGCTCTCCTCAAACATGCGCACAAGTTGTTGCTCTGCAATTCTAAGACTGCCTGCCAGAATGAGAACTGGCCTCCTGTATTTATACTAATTCTGGCTAACTGCTTGGGCTGAATTCTCATTCTAGGTATCTGTCTATTCAGTATATATTAATTCTTCTGACCGACTTCTTCTCTTTGAGGCTAATAACCTAATATAAATTATCCTCTTGAGTTGACCTGTCTTCTAGGGTTATTAGCCAACTCATTAGGGTTTCTTCTTGCTTTCTGGAGTATTCTATTCTTGTCAGGTTTACACGTGGAGGTAAATACCTCCCGCAGCTACCATAATATCAACACTTTCATCCTTTGAGTGGTTAATTATGGAAAAATCTCCTGCATCAACTAACCCTAAAAATAGCAAGAAAGGGGCTTAGGGAAAAATGAAGTCCACAACTCAAATCTCTGGCCCTTATGGTACCTATAATTACCTAACCTGAACACAGAAGGACAATATCATAGTGGAACATTTATGTCAGTTAAGATTCCCTCCTAAGATAAAGGAGGAAATGGATAACTTTGAATCTTTAGTAAGGCAAACACAAAGCAGGGTGACCAAAGAACAAATAGAACATGAGTAAAATGGTCGGGTTTTTTTATCCTAGGTTCTCTTGAACTCGTGACACTAATTTATTTAGGGCGATTGAGCTATATTATCTTACTAAATCCTTCATATCCCATATTGTATAGGAATGGAGGGTTGAGCACCAGGATATTCTTCATCAACTAGATATTATGGACAAAAAATTTGAGGTAGTTTTCAAGGTGGTCTTTGGAGTGAGCATCACTTTTATGGGATTTAGGAAGAAAACTATGAGGGGGTATAAGAGGAAGTGGGAAATTCAAACACAAGAGGAAATCCCTCCAATCCTATCATAATATAGGAGTACTTCATGCTTGAAGAACAACTGCAGTCAGATATGCCTCAGGTATCACGAGCTCTAGACATCCTAGTTAATTATGTCTAGTTATCATAATAGTTTATGTCATTATTCTTCTATGTCTTTTGTATTTCCAAATAGTATATGTTGTCTTAAACTCTATGTCTAGGTTGATACAAGACTTATTAGTTGTAACTAAGACTATTCCAGTTGTGCACTATCAATCCGTGACTTTGTTTTCTGCCACCATGTGGTTTAGTTTCCTTCATGGAAGACTATATGGGTTTATGCGTCTAACTCTTTTGTATAATATTAATATAAATACTAGCTTACAAAAACAATATTAAATAGATAGTGTGGGAAATGAACACCAAATATGCAATGTACTTAACTAGTAGAAACAATGACTTTGAACAATTATTCAAGAAATATAAACTGCAGTAAAGTAAATAAGAAAGACAATGATATAGAACGTATAGAACATAACCCTTTTATTGATAATATGGAAAAGAGATAACAATGTTCGCAAGCCTCTTTGAAAGGGCAACCTCCTATGAGCAGAGCTCCAATATAATAACAACACTTGACAAAACATTACATTGTCTGCTAACTCTATAAATAATTTCCTCTTGTCAAAATGCTAATTGCTTTGATCATGTTGAGCACACACTTATATTGAGAGGGGGGGTGAATTGGTATAAGAGAACAATCACATATGGTATCTATTAACCGTAGAACATGAAACATAAGATTTACGTGGAAACCCTTTCAGGAGAAAACCACAAAACTTCTCTTTATAATTCTTTGTAGGCACCAACCTACTGGAGACACCAATCCCCATTGTTACAAATCCCGGTAGGCACCAACCTACTCTTACAAATATTCGTAGACACCAATCCCCACCACTAAGAATCAACTTAGCAAGAGACACCAATATATTTGTTTGAGCAACACCAACCTACTCTTACAGAACTCCATGGACATTAATCCCCACCGATAAGCACCAACTTAGCAAGAGACACCAATATCTTTGTGTGAGTTGCACAAACCTTCACCTAGTTTGATTGCTACATCTTCCTTCACCGGTTCTACTCGTTTCTTTTTCCTTCACCGGGTCTACTCACTGCTTCTGCCTTCACCAGGTCTGCTCACTACTTCTGCCTTTACCAAGTCTGACCAAAATTTGAATTTCCAAATGGTAACTTTCCCAAAGCTTGTTGTTTTAGGCCTCTTCCGAGGAACGAATTTGTATAGCATGCCACGTATTCAATTTTAAAAATTTTATCTGAGGTACTTCTGTCTTTCTCCTCAGATCCCTAAAATTTTCACAGTCTGAAAATTCCCAGAAAAGAAGTTATAGTGAAAATGCCAAACTGACCTATTTGAAATTGATTTCAGAACCATTCAAAAACCCTAACTTCCACAAGGCATATCTATGAAAGTGTAACGAACCAACATATGAAATTTTTACCTGGGGTACTTCTATATGTCTCCTCAAATATATGAAAATTTCACAGTCCGAAAAACCCCGGAAAAGAAGTTATAGTGAAAATTCCAAACCAACCTGTTTGAAACTGATTTTAGGAACATTCAAGAACCCTAACTTCCACGGAGCATATCTCAGAAAGTGTAGTGAACCAACATATGAAATTTTTACCTAAGGTACTTCAGTATGTCTCCTCAGTTCTCTAAAAAATTCACAATTCGAAAAGTCCTAGAAAATAAGTTATAGCGAAAGTGCCAAGCTGACCTGTTTGAAATTGATTTCAGGAGCACTCAGGAACCCTAACTTCCACAAGGAATGTCTTTGAACATATAGCAAACAAAGGTCTGAAATTTTTACACATGTACCCAGAGATCTCACCTCTATCTCCTCAAAATTTCAAGGTCTGAAACATCCCATAAAATAAGTTATAGTGAAAATGCCAAGCTGACCTGAAACTGATTTCCCAACTCTTCCCTTTTGGAATGATATTCAATCTTTGCTCATTCACTTCTTCAAATGTTACTACATTTTTCACACACAGACACTTTCTCTCAATACTTTCTCCTTTTATACTTTTTCATAACCCTTCATGAAGGGACATGTCCATTAATTAAATAATTAATTCCCCTTTTTTATTTTACTTTTCCAAATACCATGGGAAAATACCCAAACCCGTGGGTTTGAAACGACCATTTCACTTTTTACTTTTTTACAGACACCTCTTTTTTAGTATATATATATATATCAATCTTGGAAATGTTGTGTGTATTGTAATACTATAATATGACATTAATCCTTTGACATCAATGAGAATAATTCCAACAATGTTCCCCTTTGTCATTGATGAGAATCTTGCAACAAAACTCATAGTCCATCAAGCATAGAAATAATTCTCCCCATGTTTGCAACTCTCTACCTTTGACATCAATGGCAAAGGGATGCTACCCCGAGCTTGTGCTTCTCCTTAAGCACTTAGTGATGAGATGGATATTACTCCCAATTTATGTCTGAGATATTCAAATGTCTCTTTAGGAAGGGGTTTTTTGAAAATATCTGCAATTTGTTCTTTGGTGACAATATATTCCAACTTGACATTCGGTTCTACTACTTGTTCTCTTAAGAAGTGATACTTGATCGGAATATGCTTTGTTTTTTAGTGCATAATAGGATTCTTTGAAATATTTATTGCACCTGTGTTGTCACAAATTATTGATATTGGATTATCGTATTCTACCTTAATATCTTTCAATGTCTCCTTCATCCAAAGAACTTATGTGCAACATGATGTTACTACTATATACTCAACCTTTGTTGTGGATAGAGAAACTGAAGACTATTTCTTTCTTGGTCATGACACTAGACTGTTGCCCAGAAATAATGCTCCTCCACTTGTAATTTTCCTATCATAAACAATGTCTTCCCAATCCGCATCAGTATATGTTGTTAGAGTGAATTCTTCACCTCTTGAGTACCACAAGCCAAAATCCAAGGTGCCCTTTAGATATATAAATATTATTTTCATTGTTTCCACATGAGTTTCTTTTGTCGTAGTTTGAAATTGTGCAACCAATCATGTTGCTTGCATAATGTCTGGTCTTGATGCCATCATATATAGTAGGATGCCAATCATTGACCTGTACAATGTTTGATTTGCTTCCGGAGATTTATCATATTTGCTCAATTTACAACATGTGACCATGGGTACGCTGACTAGTGCATAATATTCCATTCCTAACTTCTTCAACATTTCCTTGATATACTTGGTTTGTGAAATTAATATGCCTTTGTCGAATTGAGAAATATGTAAACCAACAAAGAATGACAATTCACCAATCATAGACATCTCAAATTCCTTTTGCATTTCTATTACAAACCCTTGGAACATTTTGTTCATATTGCCTCCAAAAATGATGTCATCTACATAAACCACACCAACCAATTGATTTTTTCCTATTGTCTTGATGTAGATATTACTATCAACGATTCCTCTTTTGAAGCCTTATAGTTGTAGATATTTGTCAAGTCTTGAATACTAGGCTTTGAGAGCTTGTTTTAGCCCATAGAGTGTTTTCTTCAATCTGGATACATGATCCATATTTTCTGATAATAAAAATCATTATGGTTGTTCAATGTATACTTCTTCCTCTAAATTTCCATTGAGAAAGGCATACTTGACATTCATTTGATGGACTTTGAAATTCTTAAAACATGCAAATGCCAAAAACATTTTGATAGCCTCTAGTCTTGCAACCTGGGAAAATTTTTCTTCGAAATCAATACCTTCAACTTGAGTGTAGCCTTTAAAACCCAATATTGTTTTATTTCTTATTACTTTTCCATATCCATTCAACTTGTTCCTAAAAACCCACTTGGTTCCAATCCAATTTTTATCTTTTGGTCGTGGAACAAGTTCCCGTGTCTTATTCTTCTTAATTTGATTATGCTCTTCTTCCATGGCATCAATTCAATGCTTGTCTTTGCTAGCTTTTGTAAAGTTCTTAGGCTCTATTTTAGATAGCAAAGAGAAGTTTGCATGCTTTGGTGCACTTGTTAGTCTTCTTCTAGTATGAACACTCGTATCTTTATCGCCAATAGTTAAATTTTTTGAATGATTTTTTCGGACAAATCTGGATGGTGTCTTTGTATCTTGATGTTTGTATTCTTCTTCTTCATTTTCTTCTCCTTTTTCTTCTTCTTCTTCTTCTTTGCAGCATGGATCCTATGTTTGAACATGTGCTTTCACTTTTTGATGCCCTACTTCATCCATTTTCACATTGACACTCTCTATGATTTTTCCCAATGCTTTATTATAACATTGATCAACCTTGATTCTTGATGAATAACCAAGAAATATAACTTCATCAACTGTGGTGTCAAATTTGCCCAAGTCCCCATCATCCCTCTTTATGTAGCACTTGCTTCCAAAAACTTTGAAGTATTTAATTGTTGTTGGTCTACCCTTCCATAATTCATAAGGTGTTTTGTTGTTGTAGACTTTGATTTTCCCTCTATTCACAATGTAGATTGTGGTGTTGTCTACTTCTCTCCAAAACATGCCTAATAGATTAGCTTAATTCAACATTGTTCTTTCCATCTCTTGTACGGTTCTATTCTTCCTTTCTACCACTCCATTCTGATATGGAGTTCTTGTAGCTGAAAAAAGTCTCTTTATTCCACGAATCTCACAAAATTCTTCAAATTCATTTGAGATAAACTCACCTCCTCTATCTAATCTCAAGCACTTGATTTTCAAATCAGTTTCATTTTCAACCAAGGCTTTGAATTCCTTGAAATTTTCAAACGCTTTATATTTTTCTTTTAGAAATGTAACCCATGTCATTCTAGAGTAATCATCAATGAGCAACATGAAGTAATTTTCACCTTGTAGTCATTGTGTTCTTGTAGCCACAAAGATCTGTATGAACGAGTTCCAATGGATTTTTTGTTGAGTACTCCTTTGATTTGAATCTTTATCTTGTGTGTTTCCCATGTTGACATTGCTTGCAAATAGTGTTTGAAGGTTTAGCAATCTTTGCCATATCTCCCACTGCTTGTTTGGTGTTAATTTTTACTAGATTATCAAAGTTTATATGGCCCATTATTCTATGCCATAACTAGCTCTCATCTATTTGTCCAATATAGCATTTTTCTCCCTTTATCTCATTGAGGATATATACATTATCTTAGGTTCTATATGCATTTGCCACTAATCTTCTCAAGCCTTTCTGCCTTATCTCACAGCCTTGAAAATCAAATGTGAGAGTGTGTCCTTGATCACACATTTGACTAACACTGAGAAGATTGTGTTCCAAACCTTCAACATACAAGACATTCTTTGTTTTAGTATTTCCATTATCACGACTAAGAGTTCATTTTCTAACTATCCTTGTGGTAGCATTATATTGAAATGTTACACTGTCTTCGTTTACTTCCTTCAAAGTGTAAAACTTGTTCATGTCCCCTGTCATGTGGCTTGAGCATCCACTGTCAACGTACCATTTGTTTCCTTTGTTTTGAGCATGAAGGGCAGTTTGCACAAGCATAGATTCCTCCTTCTTCTGCTTTTCTTGCTCCTGCTTGATTTTCCAAACTCCTATGTGTTTTTTCTTTTGTTTGTCAAGGGTATGTTCTTCCCTGTTTTGTCTGGAAGTTTCCACTAGATCACTTCTACAAAAAACTTGATATGTGCCCATAGTTGTTGCACTTATAACATACAACATTGTAATCAAATAATGGAGCAAATGAATTATAGTTTATATTTGAGAACCCATAAGTACTTCTGTTTTTGTTCCATACATGATCATTTCTTGCATATGCTCTACAATCTATTGCTTTATTACCAAAGTGATTGCAAGAAAAACAATAACCAAGGAAAGAGTTTTGGTACCTAATTGTGTGAGGTCATCTTGGTGGGAAACATCTTATGAATCTGTCCTTGTTATCTTTGGGAGGAATGTCGATTTTTTGTGGAATTTCATTTTCTCTCTTCCTGTTGTCTTCGTCGTTGATGGAGCTTTTGAGTACATCAACATAAAATTTAGATTTTTCTTCATTTACTTTCTTCGATGGCTCTGTAGCTTTTCAATCTTCTTTGGTGGCCATCTGACTCTTATCATAGCCAAGACCAGTTTTAATGAGTGGTTACCTTTGGTATTTGATGATATCATCTAAGATTTTAGTGTTATTTTCAAACTTCAAGCTTTTGTTCAACTTAGCATTTGAATTCTCCAATTCCTTTCTTAAGGAAACAATTTGGGCTTCTAGCTTCTCGCAATTTTCTTCATTTTCCTTCAGCTGGATTCTCACCAATTCTTCTATCCTTTTTGCCTCTTCTAGTTGAATCTTTAGGTTGGTAATAGTCTTCTTTGTTTCTTCAAGTCTTTGTGACATTCTTGGTTTTGCATCACAATCCTCCTCTTCATATTTCTGCAACTGCTCCTTTTGTTTCAAATTATTTTTCTTAAGATTTTTTATTTCACTCAAGGCACAAATGAATTCTTCTTCAATATATACTTCCACGTCTATTTTGGCATTTTTTTCCTCTTATGAATCCATCATTTATTTCCCTTTGTATTCAGTTTTAGAAGTATCAATATTTGTTTCCATTGCCATGTGTGCTCCTGATATCTACCTTCCAGTGGTTAGATTATTTCCAAAGAAACTAGCTCTAATACCAATTGTTGAGCACACACTTATACTGACAGGGGGGGTGAATTAATATAAGACAATTTTTGCTTATTCAAAGATTCATCAACCATAAGAGAACAATCACATATTAGATCTATTAATTGTAGAACATCGAACACAAGATTTACATAGAAACCCTTTTGGAAGAAAATCGCAAAGCTTCTCTTTATAATTCTTTGTAGGCACCAACCTACTGTTACAAATATTTGTAGGCACCAACCTACTAGAGACACTAATCCCCACTGGTACAAATCCTAGTAGGCACCAACCTACTCTTACATATTTTCATAGACACCAATCTACTGGAGACACCAATCCCCACCACTAAGCAGCAAATTAGCAAGAGACACCAATCTCTTTGTTTGAGCGACACCAACCTACTCTTATAGATCTTCGTAGACACCAATCTACTGGAGACACAAATCCCCACTGATAAGCACCAACTTAGCAAGAGACACCAATCCCTTTATGTGAGTTGCACCAACCTTCACCGAGTTTGCTTGTTACTTCTTCTTTCACCAGGTCTACTCGTTGCTTCTACCTTCACTAGGTCTACTCATTGCTTCTTCCTTCACCAGGACTGCTCACTACTTCTGCCTTTACGAGGTCTAACCAAAATTTGAATTTCCAAATCTTAACTTTCCCAAATCTTGTTTTTTTAGGCCTCTTCCCAAGAATGAAATTGTATAGCATGCCACGTATCCAATTTTGTATGTCTCCTTCGATCCCTAAAAATTTCACAGTCTGAAAAGCCCCCAAATTTTTTTTATAGTGAAAATGTCAAACTGACTTGTTTGAAATTGATTCCAAGACCATTCAGAAACCCTAACTTCCACAAGGCATATCTCTGAAATTATAACGAACCAACATCTAAATTTTTACCTAAGGAACTTATATATGTTTCCTCAAATCTCTAAAAGTTTCATAGTCTGAAAAGTCCTAGAAAATAAGTTATAGTGAAAATTCCAAACTAGCATGTTTGAAATTGATTTCAAGATCATTCAGGAACCTTAACTTCCACAGAGCATATCGCAAAAATTATAGCAAACCAACATCTGAAATTTTTACCCGAGGTACTTATATATGTCTCTCGAGTTCTCTAAAAATTTCACAGTCCAAAAAGTCCTATAAAATAAGTTCTAGCGAAAGTGCCAAGCTGAACCGTTTGAAATTGATTTCAGGAGCATTCATGAACCCTAAATTCCACAGGGCATGTCTATGAAAGTAGAGCAAACCAAGGTTTGAATTTTTTACCACATGTACCTAGAGATCTCATCTTTGTCTCCTCAAAATTTCAAGGTCTAAAACACCTCAGAAAACAAGTTGTCACAAAATGGCAAGCTAACATGAAACCGATTTCCCAACTCTTCCCTTTTGGAATGATATTCAATATTTGTTCATCCACTTCTTCAGATGTTACTACATTTTTTAGACACACACTTTCTCTCAATACTTTCTCCTTTTATAATTTTTCATAACCCTTCATGAAGGGACATGTCTATTAATTAAATATTTAATTCCCCTTTTTTATTTTACCTTTCCAAATACCATGGGAAAATACCCAAACCCATGGGTTTGAAACCACCATTTCACTTTTTACTTTTTCACATGCACCCCTTTTTTAATATACTTGTAAACTTGTATATATAAATCAATCTTGGAAATGTTGTGTGTATTGTAATGTTGTAATATGACATTAATGACAATATTAATCCTTTGACATCAACAACAATAATTCCAACGGATCCCACCATATTGAGTACCAACCACTTAGTGGGTCTTATTTGGTAAAGAGGACCCTTTTACAATGAGTAACTACCAACTAAATACCTAATTTTCCTTATTCAAATAAGATGTCCTAAGTAACCCAAAGTAGGGAGGTTAATTTAGGGCCCTAACATGCCCTACTCCTTCAATAGTAGTGTTGTCTTTAAGGATAGAGGTGTGGAAACTACTATAAAATCACGATTGGTTCCTAGATGGCATCCTAAGATTGTGTAACCTTCCACTAGATTATGACCACTCGAATTAAGCGTCGGTACAATATTTGTGTTCTTATGGCCAATACTGCCTCTAGCTATAACCAAATGGAACCCTCATCATCGAGATTTGGAAGGCTTCTCTGAACTCAACAATTTGTCCCCACAACCTTCTTCAAATAGGACACATGAAACACTTTGTGAATCTTAGATTGTGCTAGAAGAGCCAATTGATAGGAAATTGGTCCAATGCGTTGAAATATCTAGCAGGGTCCATAGAATTTTGGTGCAAACTTCTTGAAGCTCGTGTCCTTGAGAGAGGACTGCTTATAGGGATATAGATGAAGGAACACCTAATCCCCTTCTTCAAAAGAATTCTTAAAACAATGTTGATTGGCTTGTTGCTTCATTCGATTTTGAACCAAAACTAGATTATGCTTAAGCGTGCAAAGTATGCTTGTTTGGTGTTGAGTGTGTGGTCTACTTACCAAACTTTGGAGATGCCTAATAAATATGAAGCAATTGAAAGAGGTTTTTATCCATATACAACTTCATAAGGTGACATTTTTGTGGCACTATGATAGGTGGTGTTGTACCACCATTCAACGATGGGTAACCATTAAATCCATTGGTTCTATTAGTCCACTACAAAACATTGTAACTATGTTTTCAAGCATTTGTTGACCACCTTAGTTTGACCATCAGTTTGAGGATGGTAAGTTGTTCTCGTGTTTAAGTTTGTTCCTTGAAGTTTAAACAACTCTTGCCATAATTTGTTGGTGAAGGTGATATCATGTTCCAACATATTGGAAGTGGGCATGCCATGTAAATTAAAAATCTAATCCATGAAGACGTAAGCCACCATGGAAGGTGTAAATGGGTGTTATAAGACACAAAAGTGAGCATATTTGGAAAGGAAATTAACCCCCACCATGATGACCAATTTTCAAGAGGCCCATTATAAAATCGAATGAAATGTCAGTCTAAATAGTGGCTAGGATTGGCAATGGTTGTAAGGCCCCGAGAGTTTTCACTCTCTTACCCTTGTTCCTTTAGAAAGCATCACATTCAATGGCAAAAGTAAGTATTTCATTTTTCATGCCTTCCCAAAAGAAAGAGTGCTTAGCATGTTCATAGATATTAGGAACGCCATAGTGACCCACTATAGGGGATGAATGCAACTCCTCTAACACTCATTATTTTAAAGCAGAATTTTATATCATAAAAATATGTCTGTATACCATAAGGTGTCTCATTGCCAAGTATATCCCTTAGGGGTATTGGGGTCCTCATAAAGTCTTTGGATGAGTCAAACCACTATGTCATTTTCCACACATTCTCGTCATGCTTATGTGAGCCAATCTGGTATAGCCAGGATAAAGCAAAGAGAGATTCTTCATCCTCATATCATCGAGATAATGCATAAGCCAACACACTCTCTTTTTCCTTATTGTATATGATCTCATAATCATTCCCAAGCATCATAATGACCCACTTGTGCTTCTCTTAAGATGAAAACCTTTGTTCCACTAGATACTTCAAACTATGATGGTTTGTCTTGATCTATAAATGCCTCCCAATGAGATGTGGGGTATCGACTACATGAAGGATGGTTGTCATATCTTTCTCATATGTGGACAATCCCAAATTTTTGTCACATGATTGCTAATTGATGAATTCCAATGGGCATCCCTCTTACGTTAACACTACACCAAGACCTTTGCTCGATGTGTTACATTCCAAGACAAAAGTTTTATTGAAAATGGGACTACTAATTTGAGTGTATCACACATTGATTCCTTTAAAGCTAAAAAGGTTTTCTCTTTGGCATTGTCCCATACAAAGTCATTCTTTTTTAGCAGAGTGCTTAATGGGGTTGCAATTTGTCCATAATTATTCACAAAATTCCTATAGTGACCCATGAGCCCTAAGAAACCATGCAAGCTTTTCAAAGTCGCGGGGTGTGACCAATATTGCATAGCCTCAATTTTCTTGGGATCCACATGCATTCCATCCTAACTATTGACCCAAGTATTCCACTATAGGAGCACCAAAAGAATATTTTAAATGTTTGAGAAACAATTGGTTATCTCAAAGTAGTTGGAGGGCTTTATAGACATGCTCCACATGTGCTTCCCACGTTTTTTTATAAATCAAGATATCACCAAAGAATTCCAACACAAAATTGCTAATGCTTAGTCAGGATCAACTGTTAATTAGGTGAACTACTTGGGGTGTTTTCCAAAACTTGAATGGCATTGAATTGGGAAATAATGTCGGAGTGGCCTTTATTCAATAACTTTTCCATATGGTGAGAGATGGTAATTTACAAGAAGTTGGACTTGAACCCCTTAAGGGTAAGTTGATAGCCCTCCTAACTGAAGCTCATGCACAATTCCTTGAAATCCATGGTAAATGAACCAAATGCTTGTAACCATTATAATTTAAGCACTACATCATAGCCACCCATTTCAATAGCAAACATGTTGGATTTGAGTTGATAGTCTCACATGTGAAGTTTCACAATCTCAAATTATCCACCACAACAATTCATCATACCTGTTGGGTATGTGTTATATTCTTTGCACGACCAACCCCATGCATTGAATTGCGTTAATGGTTTTATGGTTAAGGAATTAGGGTTGTAGACTAATCTAGGCCAATGGATTAGGGGTTTTGGATGCTTCGACATCATATATATATTGTATTGTAAACAATGAAGATGCATGATGAATAAGAATTAGAGGTGCAGATCTAAACAAGTCGTCAGTTTTTCCGGTTTGGGTTTCCAGGGTAAAATCTTTGTGTAATGTGTGTGTGCCATTGTATCTTTTTTGTTTTTATTAAGATTCCATTTGCAATAATTAATTGTACAAGGTTAAAATCTACATTTGGTATCAGAGAAGTTATTGGCTTTAGGGGGACGCCTTTGTGGTCAGGGGTTTGGCTCAGGTCTGTGATAAGCCTTATTATAGTGGGAGCTCTACGGTATCGATTCTTGTAGTGAAAAGAAATGGCGAGCAGTTCAAAAATAGAGATCAAGAAATTTAATAGGAAAAGTTTTGAGTTGTAGAAACTCAAGATGGAAGATCTGTTGATGGGTAAAAATCAATGGATCATTGTCGATCCATGTATTGCACCTACATGAATGATACAATGATACAAAGAGGGTGGCGATAAGGTATCTAATCCTTGGAGAAGTTGCTTTGTGTGAATCCGAGCACAAGGGACATTATGTAACTTTGAAAAATATTATTTTTTTGACATACTTTGATAAATATACCTACTTAAATACGATCTTATGAAGTTTATAAGAGTTTTGATATTTCCATCGTTTTATTTTGAACTAAAAAAAATATTCTTAACTTTAAAGATAAAAGTTTTGGTTTTTGTAAGGGTCCAGATGATATATATATATATATATAAATAACACGCATTTGGACACATATCATCATCAAATATTTTTTAAATGACCAGTTGGGGGAGTTAGTTAAGAGTCGTCTCTACATTATTATAAGTGTTAGATTTTAAGGAGCATAATGTAATTTATTTTTAATTTTATAATATTATTTTTTGGAAAATTTTGAAAAAACATATTAATAGAATAAATTAGAATATTTCATCTAAAGAGATTTGAACTAGGCATTTGTTGGCACATAATTAGTCATACCCAACAATATTGATAACAACCCTTAAACTAATTTATCCTAGAATATTACAAGCACTCTAGATCCTCTCTTGGAACTATTGTGGCTTTCCATGGAGTAAATATCCCATGTTAAGTTGGATCCCGAGTGAAATTGATTTTATGCTGGTTGTTGAAACTTGGGAGCATGAAGAATCCAAGGTCCCTAACATAGAAGGATTTATCATGTGGTCAATGTGTAAGAAGTGATCCTATTGTAGAGGGACTAGAGGCATAGCTTGTTATGTGAAGAATAATGTTTTTCCTCATATTAGGCTTCATAAGAAAGAACCTTTCAATTAGTACATATGGATGGAGATTTCATATATTAATGCTAAGAAGATTTATATAGCAATATGTTGTTTTACACCTATAGATTCTACTTTTTATAAGAAAAACAATCTAGATCAAAATTGTCCTTACAGTGCTTAGAATATGATATTCATAGGCTTATAAATGAAGCCAATATCATGTTGCT
The DNA here is from genome assembly GCA_009831015.1 of Picea engelmannii. Taxonomy (NCBI): domain Eukaryota; kingdom Viridiplantae; phylum Streptophyta; class Pinopsida; order Pinales; family Pinaceae; genus Picea; species Picea engelmannii. Next base: position 537,434 of record ML782196.1, read on the forward strand.
AAGAGACTTTAATGCTAGACCATGATCTAACAAAACTATTCTCTTAGGCAATGATTCCAACCCTAATACTCTATGGCTAAATGAGAATCTTATTTTAACTAGCAGACACAAAAATAAATTCTGAAGACTTGGTTGAGAATTTGTTTGAGTTAGAGCTAATCAAGCTATGTAGTTCTCAAGATCTAATAATTTGCAATGGCCTAATGAAGTGGTCGAAATCCAATCGAATGACTTGTATTCATGGGCTTGGTAGCAGTGTCATAGATTATGTGGTATATGATATCTTCATTTACAATCAAATAGTAAATTTTGGCATCTTAAGCAAACATGTACTTGACTCAAATCATAGACCTATAACCTTAACTCTAAACTTTGTCATGCATAAAAGCCCCATAGAAGAGAATTTTGATAACCAAAAGTACTTGATCTTTACCAAAAACAAGGTTGATCTTTTTCTAAAAGATTTAAATATGAATTAAATCTCCTATCAATTAAGGACAATATTGAAGGTCTTTATCATAATTTTATGATAACCGTCTCTTTTTTTTCCAAGAAAAAAATCACGGTATTGATATTTCGAGTGGAAATCAAATACACATTAGCAATCCCTTCGATTTATAACATTAGCAACCATTTCCTTTATAGTTTTCCTCTATCATATAAGACTATAACCTATCCTTATGACTTTGACTCTTACAATCATCCTTATACAAGTCTCTTTGTAAACAAATAATTCCACATCATCAAATTGATGCTAAGACAAAACCATGAGACAAACTCTCTCTAACTTTACAAAAAATAAAACACGACCAAAAACCCATTAATCAAAAAAGTCGTAAGTGTATTAAATTTGTAGGAGTATGGTCTTTAATATCATGAACAAGCAAACAACCATCCTCCAAAATGAGTGCTTCCTTTGATAATTGATCATCTTTGTGGTTGAATTCTCGATAGACATGAGAAAAGGACACCTCTTCAAAAATTAATTTATTTTCCATAATCCTATGCAAAATAGGCCCCAAGTCCAAGTTATAAATAATACTTTTACCATTTTCCCAATCAATCAGAAGTTTGGAGTCACCAAAGACCTGTAGCCTCTTAACTCGTATGTCCACTACAACCTTAAGTAGGATCCAGAGGGCATAGAGTTATGCATTATTGTTTGTGCCCAAAATTGCCCCATACTTTGGTAAAAGGTAATTTGCATTATCTAGATAAAGAATGGCCCCAACTCTACAAGTTCCTAGAGTACCTTGGCATGCTCCGTTAAAAAATCCCCAAGGCTTAGTGTTGTTAGTTTTAAAGAGAATCAGCAACAAACAATCACACATATAATTGCACATAAGAACAACAAATATATACACGAAGATATAACATTTTATTAATGTACAAGAATGATACATCACTCTCACACTTCAATACATACGTGAGACCTCATAATGTAGCATTGAGGTGCTCATAACAAGATGTCCAATATAGCATAACAATCTCCACGATATCTCCATGAATATCTCCATAAATCTCTATGTGATATCCATCCCTAACTTCACTCATTGTCCTCATCTTTCATCATACGTAGACTTCTAGAATAAGTCTACTTTCATGAATAATAATTTCATCATATCATAAGTATGAATTATTCCTTCATACTGCCCCTCAATCAATATTTATGATTCAATCTGGATGTCTTGAGTTGTCTTCATCTTTTAGTATTCTTCATCTGCATCATCATTTGATCTTCTTATGCTGCCATCTTCAATGTTGCCTCGACATTGTCATTGGCTTCCCTTTGACCAGGATTTCTTCACTATGGGATTCATCTTTGAACTTGATTACTCCTTCCTTTTGTACCTGCATAAAACAGATCATTGATGTCCATATAAAAACCAATCCATATACCGAGATACATGGGTACCATCTGTTGTCTTCGTTAGTTCTTTAGGAATGCTTTTCACCTACATGATTCATCAAAACATTAAACTCTCCCTTGATCATACCTTGGTCCATCACACTATGAGATTATTTTATCTCGCATTTCCCCCCTTAATCGAAGATTCAAGTTCTATGACTCTGCATCAAGCTAGCATACGAGTACACCTGACACCCTTGTACCTATCCTAGTGGTTCATTCTACAACTTGATGTCACATCCTCTCTATTCATAAGAGGGGTACACACTACATGATTACATGTGCTACCACACTAATCCATGTAGGCTTGACTCAACAAGGCTTACAAAACACCATGCGCTTGTTGGGTACGTGTTATATTCTTTGCATGTGTGTGGGGGGGCGTGTCAGATTCGACAACTGCGTCTGATGATCCCAACTTCCTTTGTCCTTTGTGTCGTGTGTGTCGTGCGCTTTCCTAGGAAGGTCCCAGGGGGGGGCAGGTATGCCCCCCCCTAGTTACGTGCAGTGTTCAACTCTGGGCGGTAGTCCGGAGCCGACGGGGTTCGGGGTAGCGGCCCAATTTTTTTTTTTGGGCGATTTTTGCTATTTTAGTGGATTTTGTTATTTTTAGCGGTTTTCTAAATTAATCCTGGATTAATGGATTAGGGTTTTGGTAGCTACAAAATACCTAAAATATTCTATATATTGTATGGTGAATGGTGAAATTAATACAATGAAGAGTTGAAAGGTGCGACACCAAGGAAGGTTGGTTTTCTCCCGGTTAAGGGTTTCCAACGTAAATCTTTGTGTACTATGTGTATGAGCCATTGATTAATTTATGTTTTGCTTAAGAATCTATATGCATTTCTTTACTTCACATGTTTAAAACTTACAGCACTACGACACTACTTGTATGCCTAAATAACAAGGGTTACAACAACTTGGGGAAATCAAATTGCCTATGGTGAAGATTACAACTTGGACCAAAAATCTAGGGTGTCGGGTACAACCAATCATGTAACCCTGCATCACATATGCATCATTAATTTAAGTAAAACAAGCATCCAAAAATGATTTAGATCAACGCAAATGTTACCATATTCCTTTGCATCAATCATATTCCTAAAGCCCATTACATATGCTCGAAATTGCCCAAAATATAACTACATTTACATCTCATTACTATGCATCACTTCTGCCTCACATCATCTTTAACTCACATCCACTGTAATATTATCATCCGCCATGAAACGTCTTTGGTCTTCTTTCTCCTCTAGAGTCGTTCACATACTATGCAGCTCCATCTGCATCTTCAACTTTTCAATCTTCAGTGTTACTCTCAAATCGTTGTCTTGGATTTTTCATATCCACCCACCTGTGATTTGTCAGAGTAGCCAATTCTAACAAAACTACTACACTTCATATTAAGTTGACTAGACTCAATACGTTTATTGGCTTCAATTATTCCAAGACATTAAAAATTATAAAAAAAAATAAGTTCTTACATTACCAAAGAATGTCAAGAATGTCGTCGTCTCGATACATGTGGTAAACCTATTTGAAAAAGAACCAGTCTAAGAAAGAGCCAATTCACTTTGTCATATGCCTTCGAAAGATCAAATTCCATGACTATTGCAAGTTGTTTTTTTAATTTTTATTGAATGAAACCCCTCCCAAGCTATCCCTATGGTATCATGAAACTGCCTATTGAAAAGAAAGCTAAATTGTTGCTCCTAGATGGAATTGGATAGTGCTTGTTTCATTCTATTCGCAATGATCTTCGAGATTGTCTTGTAGATAAGATTGCAAAGGGATATCGATCTAAAATCATCAAAGGTGGAAGGGTCATTCTTTTTCGGAATAAGTGTTATAAAGGTGGCATTTAAATCCCCCAACATCTTTCCATATCTTCTACTTTCCCCAATCACCCTAAACAACTCATCCTCTAAGAAGAATTCCATTATCCAGCCACCAGGGCCTAGACTTTTGGCCTTCTTAAAATTCCTTAGAACAACTTTGAATTCTTCCTTTGTTACCTTTAACTCCATAATTTCATTCATCTCATCATTAAAGAATCTAGGAAACAGTCTAACTACTTTCATAATACCCCCTATATTAGCTACTTAACTCTCCTCAAAAAAATATTGGAAATGTTGTATACCTGCATGGGCAATATCCTTGAAGGATGAGACTTGTGAACCATCTAGACCTTTCATCTCCCAAATATGGTTAGAGTTCCTTATGTAGGCAACATATTTTTGAAAAAAAATTGTATTATTGTCTCCAGAAGGACTTCATTTTTACCTTCAAGTTCTTTTAACCATTCACCCTCCTCATTAGTGAAAATCCCATTGTTATTTTGGTAAAAAATCTCCTATATCGTTGCCTCCCCATCCTTCAAGTCTTTTTTATATTCTTTTGCTTTTGCCTTTGCCCATTTTGTAGCCATCTTCTTAACTCAAATCAAGTTGTTTGAGCACTGAAGCATAGAAGATTCACGAGAGGTTGCTTCATAATTTATCCAATTTCTCGGAATCGGATCTTTGAAGCTTTCCTCCAAGAGCCAGGAGTGATTAAACTTAAAAGGAAAAGAGGCATTTTGTTTCTCCACCTCAAATTAAAAAGGATAGGTAGATGGTCAGAATGCCCACCAGAACCTACCAATGATTTGTATCTACAAATACCCTCAAGATTCTTCTCGGAAACAAGAAAGTGATCCAATATTTTCGTAACATTGGCCTTGCCTCTTCTAGAATTTTGCCAAGTTGGAACCACCTTAATTGGTTGAACGTCCACAATCTTAAGTCTTAAAAGAAATGAGTGAAAATGTTCTCCAGTGGATCTAGTCTAGCTACCTCACCCCAATATTCTCTTGAATTCATAGTTAGGTTTAAGTCATTGCCTACAATCATGTTATCCCTACTCAACGTATCTTGTTCTTTTAAATCGTTTAAGAACTAAAACCTATTATTGTACGAAGCATACAAGTTCACAAGTTTGAACCACTTGTCTACACCCTTGGCCCTTCCTTCAACCATGATTCCAAACATAAGAGATGCATAATTAGTAGCCTCAAAACTATCATTCCATCAAGTTACTAGACCACAAGATAATCCTCATGCATCCACATCACAGAAATTCCACTCCTTCAAGATAGAGGAAAGAAACTCAATTGTTTTTGTCCCCTCACACATCGTCTCTTGGAACATCATCACATCGAGAATATACAAAGAAAGAAATATTATGAGGGCTAACCTATTGAGGGCACCCACTAACCCTCTAATGTTAGAGGACAAAAAGATCATGAAGGAGCAACTTTCTTGGGGTTCTCTGCTCTAAGTGTCCCTTTTATAATCAATTGTTCATCTGCCTTTACCTCCTTTGAGGCCTTCAATTTTGCTTCTGAGATATATGATTTTCTCCCCATTGGATCTGGATTAGAGTGCATCAAACCTAAACCACCCTTGATTCATCCTCCTTCATCTTCCAAGTTAGATTTCCTAGGGTGAAAATGATATCAGGAAGAAATAGACTGATTTTGCAAGGTATTCGCAACATTCTCAACCTTATTAGGTGGCCCTGCTTCATATAAATTCGTATATGCACCATGCTCCACGTTCAAACCCAGCAATTCTCCAACTTTCACTAATGAAATACCACCAGGTGCCAAAACTACTTGAGAGTCCCCCTCCTGAATCTCTCCTTTAGGTGATAGGGTTTCTTCATTAAAAATAGACAGAGGTTGTGAATCTAAAGAAAAAGAGTCCTTACCTTTATAGGCACTAGCTGAAGAAGACTCCTTATGGGAATCCTCCTTTTCAATTGAGAAGTCTTGTCTCTAATTAGGGAGAGACATGTCGGCATCAACCCCCTAAGAGGGAAACATTGTTGTTTTTTCTTCCTCACGAGACAATGGACTCTATTCGTCTAAGATGTCTAATTTTTTAATCCATTGTTTCTTCTTGGGTTTCCATTGAGACCTGTGGACACTACACTCTCTCCAAAAATGGCCTATCTCGTGGCACTTTCTAGTAGTCCATTGATTGAATTAGCATCGAGTCCCCCCTGACAGTTTCAATTTTTTTCGGTAGCCCTTCCCTAATATCAACTTAAACAAGCACTTTTGTCATTCGTTTGTCAAAGGAGTCCCAAATATTCTCATCAACCATAATGATGTTAGAATATAGAAGATGGTGTGCTTGTTTTACCATTGATGATACCCTCGTCACCCAACCACAGGTCGAAGCCTCCCTTCGAGCACCTTAACCTTGACTGAGAAATTCCTCCGAAAGCAAACCCTAGGCTAGATAGCCAAACAAAGGGAAACACATCTCTCCCCAAGGATAGCACAACACAAAAGACTGATCTGATAGTCCCAAACCCTAGCCAAGAGATATCCAAGCCAATACTGAAACTAGTTGATGTTGCAGCTGCACCTGCAACCCTCCTCCAAGCCTGTGCATCATACTGCAACTGCAGTGCGCACCAACTGGGAAACTGCTACGCAGAATTGGCTCTGTCTGCAACTGCTGAGATGCTACAAATGAGAACTGGCGCCCTGTATTTATAGTGGACTGGCCAGTCTAACTGGGGCCGACTTCTCCTTCCGGGCATCAATAAATTCAATTTAAATATATTTGTTCAGTCGACAACTTGTCTAGGGTTTCCTTTAATTCTTTGCTTCCTTCCGGAGGATTCTAGTCTCGTCATAGGTCACAATAGAGGTTCATACCTCCCGAAGCTACCATAAT